>SJYO01052474.1:19268200-19780439 GCA_006410555.1 Capra ibex
GACACGTCCGAGGGAGCAGAGAGGGACACGTCTCGACGGACGAAGGAGGTGCACTGGTCAGTAGTACCGGGACAGAGGTCGACGAGGGTCCTCGGAACCCAGAAGTGGTTCTGGTCCGGCACCGTAGAGTGGACCAGGAGAGACGAGACGAGGGTGGTACGAGGAATCATGGTGTGTCTGGTGAGAAGTCCTCGACACTCCAGTCGTCGACAGGGGCGTCAGTACTCCAGAGAGAGACAGGACACGGATGACAGGGAACAGGGCATCTGACGGACGGGTCAGACGAGGGACGAGTAGCGGCGGCTCCTACGGCCAGAGAGAGATAGGGCTGACCCACCCCTAACCTGTAAGGAACGGGGTAGGAGACGGAAAAGAAATCGAGAGACTCTTTATGAGGCGAAGTAGGTGTCGTAGGTGGGATAGGCGATGGACGACGGTCAGGGCACTCCAGAAGGGAGAGACGGGGAGGAGGCCTCCGTACGGGGACGACGACTGACGGTGCAGGACCAGGTCTGCCACGAGGTGACGTAGGTACGAGAGGCCTTTGTCGGTCTTCCTCGGACGTAAAGGACAGAACGGTAAGACCTTGTCCACCGACGAAGACCCGGGAGAGACAAAGAAGAGTGGAACGGGTAGAGGTGGCGCGGTGACGGAGATCGACGAGTAGGACGCGACCGGCGTAGTGTGGAGAGGGTCAAGGAGTGAGCGGACCGGACGCGACACGAGAAGGAGGACTTCCCCGAAGGAGTACGGGACCCGGGTGAATCCCCCGTCCAAGAGGTGTGGGTGAGCGAGGATCGACGGACGGCAGGGAGACCCGTGTCACACAAGGGGCTGCGAGACTTGTTCGGAGAGGACGACCCGCTGTAGCGGAGTGGAAGGAGTGAAGACTAGACAGTCTGGGAGAGAGGAGGTGGTGTGAGAGGGTGGTCGACCTCTGCTGAGTGGTTTGGAGGAAGGAGACCCGGGGTAAACGGCCAGAGACGACGAAACGTCAATGACGTGTGTATCGTTTCCTCGTCAGAAGGGACTTGTACACTGTCGGAGTTGACGGTGACACTGGGGAGGTCGACCTGACAGCAGAGGAGACGAGACGCACGGGAAGAGTCAGGGGAGAGGCGACGACCGGGTCAAGTCAGCAGAGACGGAGTGAGTGTGACACTGTGTGACACGACTTAGGTGTCCGAGGCGGGTGGATGGGGCGGGGGGGGGACGNGGGGGGGGGGGGGGGGGGGGGGGGGCGGGGCGAGGTCTCGGTCCGAGACTCGAGTGGTGAGGCCCGGGTGCTGGGGTGTAGCAGCGAGGGACAGGATTGGAAGGTGCAGAGGTAGGTCTGGGAGCAGCGCGGGAGAGGACTGTGTCGAGAGCTCCGGGGAACCGGAGACTAAGAGGAGGAAAAGGAAGGTAGTGTCGGGAGACTGGAAGTGTGGGAGGACGGGGGTGAGGACGGCCGGGGAGAGGGATGTGGAGGTGTGCGTCAGACCTGGACGTGTCCCGGGACCGGGCGACAGGACGGGAGGAGGAGGAGGGAGGCCCGTCAGGGAAGAGGGGGGTGTTCGGGAGGACGTGACCCGAGTGGGCGGAGAGGTACGGTGTGAGGCGTGCGGGAGGAGGGCGGGCGTAAAGTACCGAGAGTTCTGAGACTGCCACAGAAACCAGGTGAAGAGGAGAAAGAGTGACGAACAGTAAACAGGGAAAGTCATCAAGTAGGCAGGAGCAAAGTCTAGACACTTGGGGACGGGAAAACCACTAGAACAGGTAGACGGAAAGGACGGGAAGTCCACGAAGGGAAGGTGGAAAGGACGTCGTTGAGAGGAAAACAGGAGAGACCCCTCTGAGTCGTAAGGGTGGGAGGGAGAAGGTCCCAACCACAGTGGGGGTTGTGACCTGAACACCAGTCGGGTGTTCGAGTCAATTTCATCTACTGTGTGGATCTAGGACCTTGAACCGCGCACAGGGCTGAGGGTAGGGGGGTCGGGGTGACTAGAGTAGAGACGAGAGGACAGACTGGGTCAGTTGAAGATGGGTGTGGGGATGAGGTTTTGGGTTCGGGATAGCGGGTCGAGGGTGGGACAGAGTCGACCTAGGCATTATTCCTCGGACCGACTTTTCAAGGTAGGAACGATGTTGTAAACTCCGACACTCCCATCGGTGACGAGGGGCGGGTGACGATCGGTGGCGGGGAAGAGGTGAGGACAGGTACCGAGACGGGGGTGACCGACCGGTAAGGAAGGTCTACCGTGGAGACTGTAGAGAGACCTAAGAAAGGACGGGAGGGAGAAGAGCAACAAGAGAACCACTATGGGACGGACAGAGGAAGGAGGAGAGAGGGGAGGGGTAGACGGAGTACGTGGAGGGTAGTGAGAGGTAGTAGACAGCGACCGTCACTGGGAGGCAACCACCACGTGCCTCTGGCGGTGCACCTGTGGGGGAGGACACTGACAAGGAGCACACTAGGTAAGGAAGGGAAAGGGAGAGACCGGGAAGAGCTTCCCGGTACTAGAGTAGAGTTACAAGGACTACGGGCAGTTCAACGTGACCCAGTGGGGAAGAGGTGTCTCCCACGAGGGAGAACACTGGACGAGAGGAGCCAGAAAGGAACGGGAGATACGGAGTAAGAAGAGGGATTCAGGACCTGACAGGGACCGGACTAGGAGGGTGACCGGAGTCGCTGGTAAAGGGAAACCGAGGGAAATGGAGTCAGAATCGTGAGAGAGACGGAGGAGAGAGGAGGGAAAATTAGTTCGGTAACGGGTGCCCTGAAATGTGGTCCGGGGGTGAAGGGGTAGAACAGGGAGGCGACGGAGGTGACGAAGTAGAGAGGAGGTGACCTTCGTCCCACGTAGGGACGGGTAACGCAACGAGAGGGACTACTGTCCAAGTCTCGGGGGAGAAAGGGACATCCGGTGGTAAGGGAGTGTCGTGGGTACACGTATAGAAAGTTGGGAGGTTAACGAAGAGTAGGGGAAACAGGAACGGACGAGACGACAAACCGAAGTCGGTGAGCTTCGTCTGAGGGAGTGGGGAGTTCGTAGGGTGGGTGACGCGAGAGGAGAAGACCGGGAAAGGACGGGTGCCATTGGGGACGAAAGGGGACTAAGAGACACGTCAGAGACACGGTGAACGATTACAGGTGAGAAGTAGTCGGTTCCCTATCGTTCCTGGGGCTAAGACACTACCTGACGTCTACAACCACGGTGGCATCAAGGGTGGGTAGGGATACGGTAATGACTTGTTCAAACGATAGGTGTGTGACCCGAGTTGGACCAGGAACGGTCACTGGGACTCCAAGAGACGGTCCCAGATAGACTACCGCGGTGGGACGAGACAGGACACAGTTGACACCGGGAAACGCGAAACGAGAGTCCCTGAACCCAGAAGTTTCCGGGGTCGCTATCATAGATTGAGACGAGACGAGGACGACAGACCGTAGTTATGGCGTGTTTTCGGAGGACGGAGTGCTCTAGGTAGTCTCGGGTCCTGCCCCTCGGGGAGTCCGACGGGACGAGAAGGACCGTCATGGGGGAATGGACGCGCCTCGGGGTCGTTCAAGTACTGTAAGAAAGGGGAGGAGTGATGGCGGACAAGGAATGCAAAAGGTAGCTAAGCGGGCTGGGTCGAGGATAGGACTCCTATCGAAGGCGTCGACGGGTGTGAGGTCACAGAGAGAGGTCCGGACAACGGCGACCTGACCGAGCCGGGGAGTAGGAGAGAAAGAGGACGACAACAGAAGTCCTCGGGGAGACGAAGGGGGAGTTGTAGAGTAGGATGAGGGAGAGGGTCGACGGTCAGAACACTGTGTAAGGGGTTAGAAAGGGGGTTGAAGAAAGACCTGGACGGAAATACGAGGGGCTTACGGTCGAAGAACCAGGGGTCGTACGACCTCACTTAGGTCCGACAGACTTGAGTGTCGTTTTGTGCGATGAAAACCCCAATGGTAAAACCTCTTTCAGTAACGAAGATCCACGGGGGACTGGAAAGTAGTAGANGAAACACCGTCTGTGTGGACTTAGGTGTCCGAGACGGGTGGTAGGGCAAGAGTCGGTACTCCTGGTTGTGACATAAAGAGGAGGTCCTGGAGCCTTTTAGCGAGGGGTATTTGAACGTACAAGGGTAGTCCGGGAGTAGTTCGTGAGGAGACGGTGTCGAGAACCCCGCAGAGCCGGACCAAGAGGACGAACTGGAAAGTGGCGTGTGAGCGTGGAAAAAGAGTGGAAGAACGGGGACGCAGACGGTCGAGGCTGTACTGTGGACGCGGGAGGCAGGTCTGGACGTGTCTTGGGACCGGGACGACAGGTGGGACGAGCGGGAGGGGCGAGAGTTAGTAGAGAGGGAGTCTGCGACAGGAGGTGCCCCGCAGGGTAGGGGGCAGACGTGAAACAATCACACCTGCAGGGTGGGCCTCGAGAGACGAGTCTCTGTATGTTGGGTCGAAGGAAAACGAAGGGTGAGGGTAAGAGTCGGGACGAGGAGTCCGAAGGACCCGGGCCCCTTGTGTTGGTACCACGGGGTGAGAGGTGGTGTCTTCCACTTTGGATTTGGTGGGGGAGAGTTCAGGAAACAGGCGATGTAGGTAAACGAGTGACGGACGGACCAGGACCAGGAAACGGAGGTTCGGACTGTCAGACCTGAGACTACGGAGGGAGACGGTGTGGGTCCCCGAGTAGACGAGTGGGAAGTGGAGAGACGGGTCGAGAGGTGGACGGGAAGGGGGGTCACTAAGAGTGGGCTCCTACGTACTGGGGGTTCCGACCGGATAGTCGTCGTAGAGACTCCTCACAAAAACACAAAACAAAAACCTACAAAAACCCAAACAAAAACAAACCTCGTCTCGTGACGAGTGGGAGACTACAAGACTATCCGGAGGGAACCCCAGGTACGGGGTCGGGGGGGCGCCCACTTTTGGGGGGGGGGGTGGGGCCCCTTCTTAGTGACGACACCTTCCGGTCGGACGGAGGGACCCGACGTGAGAGGAGAACAGGCGGAGGCCGAAGGGTAGTCGACAGTCAAGGAGTTTCTAGGGTCGTGACCGGACCGTGACAGGACAATCTTGGTCGAGTAAGGGAACATATACTTGAGTAACTGTGGGCTGAAAGGGGTCTTGGGACAGACGTAATTTGTGATAAGAAAAGTGTATGGGTATAAATATATTGGAAAAACGGAGAGTTCGTGACCCTGTTATAGAAACCATATTTGGACACGAGGAACTACCACGGTGACAGGTAACGGGGTCCAATGGTGAGAAGTAAAGTCTGGGCGTTGTGGCAGGGGGACCCCTCGGAACAGGGGTTGGGTCAGAGGGACAGGAACAGACAAATATAGTTCGCCTGGAAGGGGAAGGAGGGAAGGACGTCTGTGAAGGGAAACAGGAGAGACACACCTGAGTGACCAGAAGGGTCAGGAGTCGGACATCAGTAGTGGCGTTGTGACCTGCAAGACAGTCAGGTCTTCGAGTCAATTTCGTGTAATACAGGGGTCACGGATCTCTAACCAAGTCCAAGGGGGTGTTAGAGGGTGGGGTTATTAGGGTTGGGACGGGAGGGGTGGGATTGGGTCAGGGAGGGTGGAGCAGGTTGGAGGGTAGGGTATGTGTGGAGGGTGGGGTGGAGGTGGGAAGGGTGTGTGGGTGACTAGGGTTAGGGAAGGGTTTTGGGGAAGGGTGAGGGATGGGGGTGGAGGGTCGGGTAGGACAAGTCATGGGGGAAGGGGGTCGCCTAGGCATCATCATTTCTCGGACCGTTTCTTCAAGATGGGGTCGGTGCTGTAAGTTCCGACGTCATCGTCGGCGACGAGGGTGGGTGACGTTCGGTGGGGAAAGGTGCGGAGGGCGGGGTTCGGAGACGGGGGTGACCGACCGGGACATTGAAAATTCAGGACCAACCGTGGAGCTCTAGACGGACCTAAGGCTGGACGGGTGGAGAGAGAAGGGAAACGAGATGGACGACGACAGGTCGGGCACAGGGAAGGGGACGGGAGACGAGAGATAGGAGGGACCCACGGAGGGTAGTGGACCAGACAGAGACGATCCACGGGGAGGACAGGACGGTGTAGTTCTGGGGTACACCTGCAAGGAAGGACACCGGAAAGGAGTGCACTAGGTGAGGAGGGGAAGGGGACGGACCGGGTCCCTCTCGTAGTCGGAGAGGAGATCCGGGTAGCAGAGGAGAGGCATGAGGGACTACGGACAGCAGTGACGGGACCCAGTAGGGAAGAGGTATCCCCCACGAGGGAGGACCCTGGACGAGACGATCGAGTGTCCGGAAGGTAGGGGACGGGACGGGGGAAGAGATGTCTTGGTGGGCGACAGAGAGCAAGTCAGGAAGGCACCGAGGGAAAGGAATCGGACCGTGAGAAAAGAGTGAAGGGAAAATTAGGTCGGTGACGAGTGTCCTAAATGTGGTCCGGGGACGGAGGGGTGGAGGAGGGGGGAGGAGGAGGCAACGAGACGGGAGAGGACGAACCTGGGACCTTACGTGGGGACGGGTAACGGAACGAGAGGACGAGGCACTACTGTACCAAGCCTAGAGGGGAAACGGGAGAAAGGGCGAGTCGACACGAAATTCTGAGAAGACCAAGAGGTAGGGTAAGACGGCCGGAAGATAAGGGATGTAGGTCGGAGGACTAGACTCGGGGGTTGGGGTCAGAGGTGGTAGGACGGGAGGTGCGAGAGAAGGAAACGGAGAGACGGAGGGGGTAAAAGAAGAGACTGATCTGGATACCAAACTTCCAGGGACAAAAGCGGGGGACCAAGGAACACACCTCAGAGACGGTGTAAGATCCGGAGCAGATGGGAAATCTCCAGGGAACATTTATGGTCTTCGTGACAACTATGGTGAAATCAAGGTCGGTGAGGAGACGGTTAAGACAGACGAGGGGTGGGCCCTGGGGTAGGGGCTCCGAGGGACGCGACAAAGACACGTCCGAGGGAGTAGAGAGGGACACGTCTCGACGGACGAAGGAGGTGCACTGGTCAGTAGTACCGGGACAGAGGTCGACGAGGGTCCTCGGAACCCAGAAGTGGTTCTGGTCCGACACCAGAAATCCGAGGGAAAAGGACAAAGTCGAAGGAAGACAGAAGGGAGAACCAGTCGGTAACGGGTGTCAAGAAATGGGGTTCGACGACGAAAGAGGAGAAGAAGGAAGGGACCGACGGTGACGAAGGTAAAGAAGAGGTCGTCGAGGGTACGACGTGGGGACGGTTGACAGGAGCTGGAGTGCAAGGGGGGACTTGGTCCAGGGGGACTGGGAGAAACGGAGAACCGGTGTAAGGTAAGTGGGGTGGACACACGTCTAAAGACACTGGGGGGGGGGGGGTGGAGAGAGGTAGGTAGGGCAAGACGGAACAAGGGAGACAACAGGTAGTCGAGAGTCGGAGAGTTTGTTCTCTGGGACTGGAGGATTCGGGGTAGTGGGGTGGGGAACGAGAGGGGTGAGACTCCGGGAAACGACGGGTACACTAGAAGAGTCCGATCGCGAGACTGTGGCGTGTCCAAAACCGTCACGGAGGAGAGGGGGTCAAAGAGACCCGCCTTAGAGAGGTGATATAATCTGAGGGTGGGAAACGTCACGGGGGCGGTATTCGTCGCGTACTCGAGTCGGCACCAACACTCACAGCGGAGGAGACACCGAGGACGAGGGAGTAGGTGGTGAAGAACCGTGTGGACGACGGGGTGTGACCTGAGCAGGTGCACACGGGTGTGACTTCCGTGACTCTCACGGACGGCCGCGAAACGTCTCGGGTAGAGCGACCCATTGCAGCGTGGTAAAGGAATACGAGCGGACAACGACCCGGGGAAGGGCGAACGAGGGCTCTCGGGGTCTTAGGGTCGAGACGAGGATAACAGAGGTAAGTTATCGTGTCTAAAGGTCAGGAGAATGGACGTTCTAGACGGTTGTAGGGGTCTGACCCGCGACAAGTGTACCGGAAATGGAACAGGTGCCACGGGGAGAAGGACACAGACTGGGGATCGTGGGGGTACTCGACAAGAGGGGAGGAGACGGGGAAAGAGAAGGGAACTGCGGGGTCACCCAAAGTCCCTAACCGCCGAGTGCCGACGTGGCTCAGGTGACAGGGAAAAGGGTGTGACTCACCCCGGAATGGACCGGGGCGGAGACGGAAAGGAGAGAGAGAATAAAAGCTCAGAAGGACGAGGAGATTTGAGGACGGTCTTACGGCGTCTTGGCTACCAGAAAGGAACTGCGGGTGGGTGAAGACCTGGACGGGAGTACGAGGGAGACCACGATGTACACGACGGGACCGGTAGACGCAGCACGAAACGGGACTTCGTGAACAGGAAACACCCGTGGTAAACCTCTGACTGGACGGAGAGACCCGAGGAGAGACCGGCAGGTGACAGAGGAGTGTGGAGAGGGTCCGAGGGACGACCGACATGGGTGTGACTAGAAGGAGGACGTACTCCAGACAGTACGGGAACGGGGTGAAATCCTCCGTATTATAGACTAAGAGGTATGGGTGTAGAAGTCTAAGAAACGTCAGGGAGAGGACTCCACCACCTAAGGGACTAGGAGAGTACATTGAAGAGTATGGAATCGACGTTCCCAGATCGTGACCGGGGAGGAGGACATCCTGGGGGAGAGGAGGTGGTGTGAGAGAGTCAACAGACTCAGTCAAGTGGACTGGAGGGTGTAAAACCCGGGTCAAAGATCCAGAGAGGTCCAAACGAAGAGGTCCCATGTGTGCCGTTGGCAAGTCGAGGAGAGACACTGGGGAGGTCGATCGGAGTCAACAGAGGAGATGACACACGAGGGAAGAGTCAGGGGGTAGGCGACGAGTTGGGTCAAGTCGGCAGAGTCGGAGTCTGTGTGACACTGTGTGTCAGGACAGGTGTACGGGGTCGGAGGTTTCTACGACAGGAGGGTCGAGGGGGGTAACAATGGAAAGTACAAGGGAAGTCTAGCAAAGTATGAGAAGACTGTGTAGACACCCCTTGGGAAGGACTGAGAGGTGGAAGTAGCGGAGTGGTGTCATGACGCCGGAAAGCGGAGGAGGGCGTTTCGGTGGGGAGGGTCGAGTTCGGAGGGAGACGTGTCTTGGACGACAGGTGGGAGATGGGGAAGGAGGTAGGGCCGTCAGTGGAGAGGGGTCTGTCAGAGGACGTGACTGGAGAGGGTGGGGAGACCGGAAAGATAGTCACACCTACAGGGGAGACCACGAGAGACGGGTGCATGTAGGTTCCGGAGAAGGAAAGTCAGAGGTGAACGTAGAGACCCGAAACATAGAGTTCGTAGGAGTCGAGGCCCTGGTGGTTCGACCGTTAAGTGAGAACTTGGTAGTTGTCTTTAAGGTTGTGGGAGGAGGGGTGGGTGGCGGTGTATTAAGTCCACGGAACAAACGATGTAGGTGAACGAGCGACAGACGGACCAGGACCCAGGAAACGGAGGTACAGACTGTCAGACCTGAGACTACGGAGGGAGTCTGGGTCCCAAGTAGACGAGTGGGAAGAGGTGACGCGGTGACGGAGATCGACGAGTAGAACGCGACCGGCGTAGGGTGGAGAGGGTCAAGGAGTGAGCGGACCGGACGCGACACGAGAAGGAGGACGTCCCCGAAGGAGTACGGGACCCGGGTGCAACCCCCAGTCCAAGAGGTGTGGGTGAGAGACGATCGAGGGACTGTGGGGAGACCCGTGTCACACAAGGGACTAGGAGAGTTGTTCGGAGAGGACAGGACCGACGACCCGCGGCACAGGACGCCAAGGAGGGAGAGACCGGACAGCCTGGGGGAGAGAACGTGGTGTGAGAGAGTCAACAGACTCCGTCGAGTGGACTGGAGGGTGTAGGAGTCGGGTCAAAGATCCAGAGGCCCAAACGAAGAGGTCCCATGTGTTCAGTTGGGAAGTCGAGGAGAGACACTGGGGAGGTCGACCGGAGTCAACAGAGGAGACGACACACGAGGGAAGAGTCAGGGGGTAGGCGAGGAGTTGGGTCAAGTCGGTAGAGACGGAGTGTGACACTGTGTGACAGGACAGGTGTACGGGGTCGGAGGTTTCGACGATAGGAGGGTCGAAGGGGGTCACATTGGAAGGTACAAGGTAAGTCTAACAAAGTATGAGAAGACTGTGTAGGCACCCCTTGGGAAGGACTGAGAGGTGGAAGTAGGGAAGTGGTGTCATGACGTCGGAAAACGGAGGAGGACGTTTCGGTGGGGAGGGTCGAGTTCGGAGGGAGGCGTGACTCGGAACCCGGACGACAGACGGGAGGAGGGGAAGGAGGTAGGGTCGTCAGTGGAGAGGGGTTTTCAGAGAACGTGACTGGAGAGGGTGGGCGAGACCGGAAAGGTAGTCACATCTGCAGGGGAGACCATGAGAGTCGGGTCCATGTAGGTTCGGGAGAAGGAAAGTCAGAGGTGAACGTAGAGACCCGAAACATAGAGTTCGTAGGAGTCGAGGCCCTGGTGGTTCGACCGTTAAGTGATAACTTGGTAGTTGTCTTTAAGGTTGTGGGTCGGTGGGGTTAGTAACGCCAAGGAATAACCGATGTAGGTAAACGAGTGACAGACGGACCAGGACCCAGGAAACGGAGGTACAGACTGTCAGACCTGAGACTACGGAGGGAGTCTGGGTCCCAAGTAGACGAGTGGGAAGAGGTGACGCGGTGACGGAGATCGTCGAGTAGGACGCGACCGGCGTAGGGTGGAGAGGGTCAAGGAGTGAGCGGACCGGACGCGACACGAGAAGGAGGACGTCCCCGAAGGAGTACGGGACCCGGGTGAAACCCCCGTCCAAGAGGTGTGGGTGAGAGACGATCGAGGGACTGTGGGGAGACCCGTGTCACACAAGGGACTAGGAGAGTTGTTCGGAGAGGACAGGACCGACGACCCGCGGCACAGGACGCCAAGGAGGGAGAGACCGGACAGCCTGGGGGAGAGGACGTGGTGTGTGAGAGTCAACAGACTCCGTCGAGTGCACTGGAGGGTGTAGGAGTCGGGTCAAAGATCCAGAGGCCCAAACGAAGAGGTCTCGTGTGTGTCCTTGGGAAGTCGAGGAGAGACACTGGGGAGGTCGACCGGAGTCAACAGAGGAGACGACACACGAGGGAAGAGTCAGGGAGTAGACGACGAGTTGGGTCATGTCAGTAGAGACGGAGTCTGTGTGACACTGTGTGACAGTACAGGTGTACGGGGTCGGAGGTTTCGACGATAGGAGGGTCGAAGGGGGTCACATTGGAAGGTACAAGGTAAGTCTAACAAAGTATGAGAAGACTGTGCAGACACCCCTTGGGAAGGACTGAGAGGTGGAAGTAGGGAAGTGGTGTCATGACGTCGGAAAGCGGAGGAGGACGTTTCGGTGGGGAGGGTCGAGTTCGGAGGGAGGCGTGACTCGGGACCCGGACGACAGGCGGGAGGAGGAGGCGGGGAAGGAGGTAGGGTCGTCAGTGGAGAGGGGTCTGTCAGAGGACGTGACTGGAGAGGGTGGGGAGACCGGAAAGGTAGTCACACCTGTAGGAAAGACCACGAGAGACGAGTGCATGTAGGTTCCGGAGAAGGAAAGTCAGAGGTGAACGTAGAGACCCGAAACATAGAGTTCGTAGGAGTCGAGGCCCTGGTACTTCAACCGTCAAGTGAGAACTTGATAATTGTCGTTAAGGTTGTGGGTGTTGGGGCAGTAAGCCCACGGAACAACCGATGTAGACAAACGAGTGACAGACGGACCAGGACCCAGGAAACGGAGGTACAGACTGTCAGACCTGAGGCTACGGAGGGAGTCTGGGTCCCAAGTAGACGAGTGGGAAGAGGTGACTCGGTGATGGAGATCGACGAGTAGGACGCGACCGGCGTAGGGTGGAGAGGGTCAAGGAGTGAGCGGACTGGACGCGACACGAGAAGGAGGACGTCCCCGAAGGAGTACGGGACCCGGGTGAAACCCCCGTCCAAGAGGTGTGGGTGAGCGAGAATCGAGGGACTGTGGGGAGACCCGTGTCACACAAGGGACTAGGAGAGTTGTTCGGAGAGGACAGGACCGACGACCCGCGACACAGGACGCCAAGGAGGGAGAGACCGGACAGTCTGGGGGAGAGGACGTGGTGTGTGAGAGTCAACAGACTCCGTCGAGTGCACTGGAGGGTGTAGGAGTCGGGTCAAAGATCCAGAGAGGCCCAAACGAAGAGGTCTCGTGTGTGTCCTTGGGAAGTCGATGAGACACTGGGGAGGTCGACCGGAGTCAACAGAGGAGACGACACACGAGGGAAGAGTCAGGGGGTAGACGACGAGTTGGCTCATGTCAGCAGAGACGGANCCCGGGTGAAACCCCCGTCCAAGAGGTGTGGGTGAGCGAGAATCGAGGGACTGTGGGGAGACCCGTGTCACACAAGGGACTAGGAGAGTTGTTCGGAGAGGACAGGACCGACGACCCGCGACACAGGACGCCAAGGAGGGAGAGACCGGACAGCCTGGGGGAGAGGACGTGGTGTGTGAGAGTCAACAGACTCCGTCGAGTGGACTGGAGGGTGTAGGAGTCGGGTCAAAGATCCAGAGAGGCCCAAACGAAGAGGTCTCGTGTGTGTCCTTGGGAAGTCGATGAGACACTGGGGAGGTCGACCGGAGTCAACAGAGGAGACGACACACGAGGGAAGAGTCAGGGAGTAGACGACGAGTTGGCTCATGTCAGCAGAGACGGAGTCAGTGTGAGACGACTTGGGTGTCCGAGGTGGGAGGTCGTGTACGAAGTCTCGGGTCGACTCGAGTGGAGGGTCCGGGGTGTCGGGGACATTGGGAAGTACAAAGGTAGGTCTGGAAGCAGAGTGTGAGACTGTGTCGAGAGTCCCTAGGAGTCGGAGACTAAGAGGATGGGGAAGGAAAGCGGTGTCGCGAGAGTGGAAGAAGAGTGGGAGAACGGAGGTGTGGACGGTCAGTGGGGGTCGGGGCCTGTGGAGGTAGGAGACAGATCTGGACGCGTCTCGGGACCCGGAAGACAACCGGGAGGAGGAGGAGGAGGGAGGATCGTCAGTGGAGAGGGTCTACAAGACTGGAGAGGGTAGGGGAGACGGGGAAGGTAACACGTCTCCAGGGAAGACCACGAGATACGCGTTTATGTGTGTTGCGCGGAAGGAAAGTCAGTGGTGAAGGTAGAGGAAATCGGGATGAGTCTTCAGAATTCGAGTCCCTGTGGTACGAACGTTAGGTGAGGGTTGGTTAACTATCATTGGTGGAGGGGTTAGGGTGGGGGTCGGGGGTGACAAGGTCCACGGAACACCCGATGTAGGGAACCGACCGACAGACGGACCAGGACCCAGGAAAGGAGGAACAGACTGTCAGACCTGAGACTACGGAGGGAGACGGTGTGGGTCCCGGAGTAGACGAGTGGGAAGTGGAGAGACGGGTCGAGAGGTGGACGGGAAGGGGGGTCACTAAGAGTGGGCTCCTACGTACTGGGGGTTCCGACCGGATAGTCGTCGTAGAGACTCCTTACAAAAACACAAAAGAAAAACCTACAAAAACCCAAACAAAAACAAACCTCGTCTCGTGACGAGTGGGAGACTACAAGACTATCCGGACGGAACCCCAGGTACGGGGTCGGGGGGGCGCCCACTTTTGGTGGGGGGGGTGGGGCCCCTTCTTAGTGACGACACCTTCCGGTCGGACGGAGGGACCCGACGTGAGAGGCGAACGGTCGAGGAGTTTCTAGGGTCGTGACGAGGGGACTGTGACCGGGCCGTGACAGGAGGACCTTGGTGGAGTAAGGGAAGGTGCAATCGAGGGACTGTGGACTGCACGGGGTCTGGGGGCAGACGTAATCTCGTGAAGAGAACAATTCGGTGTGGGGACGGTTGTGAGGACAGGGGTAGGGAGTGGGCAATACTGAGAGTCCGTAACCCTGTCATAGAAACCACGTTTGGACAGGAAGAACCGTGAAAGTCTGGACACTGTGGCGGGGGACCCCTGTAACGGGGGGGTCAGAGGGACAGGGACACACAAAGGTGAACGGGAAGGAGGGAAGAACGGCACTGAGGGGAAACAGGAGAGACCCACCTGATTGACTAGAAGGGCCAGGAGTTGGACAGCAGTAGTGGGGTTGTGACCTACATGGTAGTCAGGTCTTTGAGTCAATTTTCATCTAAAACAAAGGTCACGGATTTCTAACCGAGTTCAGGGGGGCGGGGTTAGGGCATGGGGTAATTAAGGTTGGGACGGGAGGGGGGTTGGGTCAGTTTGGGTTGGGATGGGGATGGGTCGGGGAGGGTGGGGCAGGGGTGGAGGGTGGGGCAGGGGTGGAGGGTGGGGCAGGGGTGGAGGGTGGGGCAGGGGTGGAGGGTGGGGCAGGGGTGGAGGGTGGGGCAGGGGTGGAGGGTGGGGCAGGGGTGGAGGGTGGGGCAGGGGTGGAGGGTGGGGCAGGGGTGGAGGGTGGGGCAGGNGGGGGGGGGGGGGGCGAAAGAAAAGTGTGGAGGGAGGTGTCTGGAGACGGGGACGACTGACCGGGACATTGAGAATTCAGGAAGGCGGACGGTCTTACGGAGAGACGGTCGAGGGAGAAGAGGAAGGAGGGGGACGACGACAGGTCGGGCACAGGGAAGGGGACAGGAGACGAGAGGTAGGAGGGGCCCATGGAGGATAGAAGACCAGACAACGACCATCTACTGAGAGGGAACCACGACGTCAACTCCGGGGTACACTTGTGGAAAGGAGTACACTAGGTAAAGTAGGGAGAGGGAAGGACTGGGACGAGACCCCTGAGTCGAGTATCCCTTGGGGAGACATGAGAGGAGGGAAGTAGGGAAGTCGTGTCGTGACAACGGAAGACCGAAGGGAGAACGAGGGTGTGGGTCGTTGGCGTCAGAGCGGGACGTGTCTCGGGACCATGACGACAGGTCGGAGGACGCGAAGAGGGGAGGGAGTCTCGTGAGTAGACGGGGTCTGCGAGAGGGCGTGACAGGAGAGGGTGGGCGTGACGGGGAAGGAAGAGATCCTCCTCAGGCGGAGAAGAGGTCCCCGGGTGCTAGAGGTTCGAACCAGTACAGACAGTGACTCATCGAAGAGACATCCCCACGAGGGACACTGGACGAAAACACAGTATGAGAAAAGAAGGGGATGGGACGATACAAGCGAGGCTCTGGTGGACGAGAGAGAACAGTCCAGGAAGGTGACCCAGATCAGAAAAATCCGAAGGATTAGGAATATGGGCGGAGTAGAGTGGAAGGAATTTAGAAGACAAGGAAAAATTAGTTGGCGACTGGTGTTAAGTAAGGTGGTCCGGGGGTGAGGGGGGAGGAGGAAGGGAGAGGTGATGAAGAGAGAGAGAGGGTAGCAGGGACCCTAGGTGCGGAACGGGGGGGTGAGGGGCCACTGTACCAGACCTAGATAAGGAACGGGACAAAGGGAGACCCGGTACTAGGGGAGGACACGTCTGAAATTCTAGGAGGAGAAAGGTAGGGTAAGACGTAACGGGCGAGACAACAAAGGACCCAACAGAGAGTTCGTTCTCAGGAAGTGGGGGTTCGGGGAGGCATAGGGTGGGTGACGGGTGAGGGAGACGGGGAAACGACGGATGTACTAGAAGAGTCTGACCTGGAGACTGTGGGGTGACGAAAACTTCCAGGGGGAGGAAGGTACGCACACCAAAGAGGTGGCGTTCGACGTGGACGTGGGGCGAAAGGTCACGGGCGGGGGGGGCTTCTCGTTTTCGAGTCTTGACCACTATCGACCTTTACGGTCGTGTCGGGACGGAGAGGGAGTGAGGGGACGGTCGAAGCGATGGTGTGAGACTGAGGTCGGTACATTCAGGTAGGCTTCAGAGACTGCAATGCGTGACTACCAAAGAGATGTCCTAGGAAGAATTACACGTCACTACGGGTCAGTGACGTCGAGGTCCTGGGGTAAACGAGGACTCTTGGACTCAAAGGTTTACAGACCTGCCAATCCAGAGTAGAGACACGACGTGGATGCAGGACGGCGAACTTGGGACTCTAGACGACTTCTGAGGTCTAACTCGCGAGATATCCGACGGAAGGGGAAAGGGACGAGACGGAGAGTGCATAGGGATTCCGAGAGAGGGAGGGGGAAGGGAACACTACAGGGAGGGGCAAAGAGAAGGAAAGGTAGGAGACTCGTTGAGGAATGGTGAGTCAGTACTCTTCGTACCTCACGAGAAGGGGAACTGGTTGGGATTACGAGGGTCCTACCGGTTAAAAAACAGTGGTCATGTGACATGATTTAGGTAGATGACACACCTAAGGGGGGATTCGGGGTACGGAAAGACACGGGTGATGTGACTCCTTCCAGTAACGAAGAGACACGGGAAAGAAGAGTGAAACGGGTAGAGGTCGTAGAGGTGACGCGGTGACGGAGATCGTCGAGTAGGACGTGACCGGCGTAGGGTGGAGAGGGTCAAGGAGTGAGCGGACCGGACGCGACACGAGAAGGAGGACGTCCCCGAAGGAGTACGGGACCCGGGTGAAACTCCCGTCCAAGAGGTGTGGGTGAGAGACGATCGAGGGACTGTGGGGAGACCCGTGTCACACAAGGGACTAGGAGAGTTGTTCGGAGAGGACAGGACCGACGACCCCCGGCACAGGACGCCAAGGAGGGAGAGACCGGACAGCCTGGGGGAGAGGACGTGGTGTGTGAGAGTCAACAGACTCCGTCGAGTGGACTTGAGGGTGTAGGACCCGGACCACAGATCCAGAGAGGCCCAAACGAAGAGGTCTCGTGTGTGTCCTTGGGAAGTCGAGGAGAGACACTGGGGAGGTCGACCGGATCAACAGAGGAGACGACACACGAGGGAAGAGTCAGGGGGTAGGCGAGGAGTTGGGTCAAGTCGGCAGAGACGGAGTCTGTGTGACACTGTGTGTCAAGACAGGTGTACGGGGTCGGAGGTTTCGACGACAGGAGGGTCGAAGGGGGTCACATTGGAAGGTACAAGGTAAGTCTAACGAAGTATGAAAGACTGTGTAGGCACCCCTTGGGAAGGACTGAGAGGTGGAAGTAGGGAAATGGTGCCATGACGCCGGAAAGCGGAAGAGGACGTTTCGGTGGAGAGGGTCGAGTTCGGAGGGAGACGTGACTCGGGACCCGGACGACAAGCGGGAGGTGGGGAAAGAGGTAGGGTCGTCAGTGGAGAGGGGTCTGTCAGAGGACGTGACTGGAGAGGGTGGGGAGACCGGAAAAATAGTCACACCTACAGGGGAGACCACGAGAGACGGGTGCATGTAGGTTCGCGAGAAGGAAAGTCAGAGGTGAACGTAGAGACCCGAAACATAGAGTTCGTAGGAGTCGAGGCCCTGGTGGTTCGACCGTTAAGTGAGAACTTGGTAGTTGTCTTTAAGGTTGTGGGTCGGGGGGTGGTAGTAAGCCCACGGAACAACCGATGTAGACAAACGAGTGACAGACGGACCAGGACCCAGGAAACGGAGGTACAGACTGTCAGACCTGAGGCTACGGAGGGAATCTGGGCCCCCGAGTAGACGAGTTGGAAGAGGTGACGCGGTGACGGAGATCGTCGAGTAGGACGCGACCGGCGTAGGGTGGAGAGGGTCAAGGAGTGAGCGGACCGGACGCGACACGAGAAGGAGGACGTCCCCGAAGGAGTACGGGACCCGGGTGAAACCCCCGTCCAAGAGGTGTGGGTGAGCGAGAATCGAGGGACTGTGGGGAGACCCGTGTCACACAAGGGACTAGGAGAGTTGTTCGGAGAGGACAGGACCGACGACCCGCGGCACAGGACGCCAAGGAGGGAGAGACCGGACAGCCTGGGGGAGAGGACGTGGTGTGTGTGTGTCAACAGACTCCGTCGAGTGCACTGGAGGGTGTAGGAGTCGGGTCAAAGATCCAGAGAGGCCCAAACGAAGAGGTCTCGTGTGTGTCCTTGGGAAGTCGATGAGACACTGGGGAGGTCGACCGGAGTCAACAGAGGAGACGACACACGAGGGAAGAGTCAGGGGGTAGACGACGAGTTGGCTCATGTCAGCAGAGACGGAGTCAGTGTGAGACGACTTGGGTGTCCGAGGTGGGAGGTCGTGTACGAAGTCTCGGGTCGACTCGAGTGGAGGGTCCGGGGTGTCGGGGACATTGGGAAGTACAAAGGTAGGTCTGGAAGCAGAGTGTGAGACTGTGTCGAGAGTCCCTAGGAGTCGGAGACTAAGAGGATGGGGAAGGAAAGCGGTGTCGCGAGAGTGGAAGAAGAGTGGGAGAACGGAGGTGTGGACGGTCAGTGGGGGTCGGGGCCTGTGGAGGTAGGAGACAGATCTGGACGCGTCTCGGGACCCGGAAGACAACCGGGAGGAGGAGGAGGAGGGAGGATCGTCAGTGGAGAGGGTCTACAAGACTGGAGAGGGTAGGGGAGACGGGGAAGGTAACACGTCTCCAGGGAAGACCACGAGATACGCGTTTATGTGTGTTGCGCGGAAGGAAAGTCAGTGGTGAAGGTAGAGGAAATCGGGATGAGTCTTCAGAATTCGAGTCCCTGTGGTACGAACGTTAGGTGAGGGTTGGTTAACTATCATTGGTGGAGGGGTTAGGGTGGGGGTCGGGGGTGACAAGGTCCACGGAACACCCGATGTAGGGAACCGACCGACAGACGGACCAGGACCCAGGAAAGGAGGAACAGACTGTCAGACCTGAGACTACGGAGGGAGACGGTGTGGGTCCCGGAGTAGACGAGTGGGAAGTGGAGAGACGGGTCGAGAGGTGGACGGGAAGGGGGGTCACTAAGAGTGGGCTCCTACGTACTGGGGGTTCCGACCGGATAGTCGTCGTAGAGACTCCTTACAAAAACACAAAAGAAAAACCTACAAAAACCCAAACAAAAACAAACCTCGTCTCGTGACGAGTGGGAGACTACAAGACTATCCGGAGGGAACCCCAGGTACGGGGTCGGGGGGGCGCCCACTTTTGGTGGGGGGGGTGGGGCCCCTTCTTAGTGACGACACCTTCCGGTCGGACGGAGGGACCCGACGTGAGAGGCGAACGGTCGAGGAGTTTCTAGGGTCGTGACGAGGGGACTGTGACCGGGCCGTGACAGGAGGACCTTGGTGGAGCAAGGGAATGTAGAATGTACTGGGTTTGAGATCGGACAAAAAGGATCAATTTGAAAAGTAAAAGAATCCACACAGGAGAAAGAACCAGTCCTTATTAACAACTTACACTAAAATTAAGAAAGAAGTATTGGCAGGATTTGGTAGGAAGTAAGTAAGGTCATAATGAATAAAAGTTTGACAAAGTACAAGGGACACAATATCTGGAACCTTTAGATGAGTAACGGCGAGAGTAAGAAAAGACATAAATTATAAAACGTCCGTTGCGAGATTGGAAAGGAGAGTAGGAAACAAGGAGATGGTGTGAGAGTAACGGTCTGAGAAGAGAGGGAACATCTAGAGCAACTTTTGAACTTAGAAGGACTTGAGTCGACAATTTTCCATATACACCCAAATTGGGGAGAAGAATTGGACTAAAGTGAGTGTACGAGTAAATTACAAAAGAAGAAAGTAATTATGAAGAATACAAAATTCAAATATGTGACATCGTTCGAACCGTCCTAAGAGACAAGACGATGGAATAAAACGGGACAGAAACGATAATGGGAGTAGTACGTAACCCAAAATGATCTGAGATCAGTAACAGAGATACATTAGGTACGTCAAAAGGAAAGGAAACCAGAAGGAGATAAAGGTAATAATGACTTATTTCTGTAAAACCAGAGTAAGAACAAAGAAGAGTACCTGAGGAAATAAAGATCCACATTGAGATGAAAACGTATAGACAAAACAAGGGGAAAGAGAAGAGGTGGTATAAATTTGGGACGTATGGAGTTGGGTGGGGGTAAAGTATTAACCGGGTCAAGGTAGAATGTTTCAATATTTAGGAAAGATCTACACCTACACGTCAAAAATTAAGTAAGGTACCGAGGGAAAGGGGGTACAGTCGACTTAGGGAGAAATAAATACAGAAGAAAAAGGTGAAACGGAAAAACATTATAAGGTGAGATTACGTATGTCAACGAAAGACTGAACAAAGGTAGACGGAAGTGAATAAATTATGAAAACTGGACAGAAATTAGGACACAGGTAAAGACGGGAGTCGTTCATAGAGGAACACTTTGACAAAATGGGATACAAATTAGAACAACGAGTCTTTACAAAAATATGGCACGAGAAAAAGGAACCAAAGATAGTGGATATAAGAAGGAACAAGGCAATCTATGTTAATATCACGGTTTGGAACAAAAAGTCGTACAGTAACGAGTGTACTAGAAAGGGTAGACTCCAATTTAAAACGAAAAGGTGGGTAAAAGAAGACGGAGAAGAGAGGGACAAGATGGAAAATAATTGGCAAATATATGACTCATACATGGTAAGAGTGTGTGAGTGATTATGGAGGGAGAAACCAAGAAAAAGAAGATGTCAGTAACGAGTTAGGTCAAGGTACAAAGAGGAAAGAATGTATAAAACGACTTAACGAAACCAAAAGATAAATAAGGAACCAACCTCGGGACGTTAAACAGAACAAAATCCAGGTGAAGTGACTCAAACAGAGACTGGAAAGACGGTTGATGTGAAAGAATACGTCTGTACGAGAGGGTCTAGGACAGGAATACAGAGTAAAAGTCAATAGTGAAATAGAGGGGGGGGAAAGAAAAAATTATTTACGGAGTGGTGGGTCAAGAGAAGGACTGAGTAGACGGAATATTCCTGTTCCTTAAAAGTAATAGAAAAGAAATTTTATACGACTTATTGTCAAAAAGAATCATTTACGAATATAACGTTATAGAATTTAAGTTTTCCGGACATTGGTAGAAGTAATTTTTTTATTTTAGGTTGTATAGAAGAGTTGGTAGTGTGTTTACGATAATATTTTTTTAAGATTCATAAAGAATATTTGGTGAAATTTCTTGTTGATGTATTAATAAATCGTATTTTAAGTAAGTGATCACATGTACAAACATACATCACGTTTTACTAGGGTATGATATTCTGACATTAACGTAAGAGGTAAAATGTGACGTACCTATTACTCTCCAAGAGTTCTCTTTATGGTTTACGTCTATGTAAAAAATTTACGTTACACATTCTTTGAAAACCCTTTGTAAATGAATGGTTGACCACTTAACGACCTCAACTAGGTGTGTATAACATCCCTTCTACTGTCCTTATTACGTGTTGTGTAAATTTTGGGAACTCGTATCCTTCACTCGAATATCTACCTCCTTAATATAGACGTCGTTTGTATATGATAGGGTTTGTCTGTCATGTTTGAGTCAAAAACGATCGAACTCTCACGATTGACTGACATGGTCCAACGACCTCGTGTACTACTATACGTCCAATTTTTGAAGAGTACAATTGTTCATAAGACTATTACATCATTTGTCGACCTCTATGGGTGTAAGAAGTAAGACCAGGGTCCTTATAAACGGTAAAACGTGGAACGTACGATGTATGGGTCGGACGAAGTACGTAGGGAGAGATTGGTCGTAGAAGAGAGGGAAGGTGAAAGGAGAAAGAAATTATGTTCGCAAACGTCAACGAAGAAAGTGACAGTTGGTCGAGAGTACACTGTGGAATTGAAGAGCCGTTTGATTGGAGTATGAATGTCCGTTCAGAAGGTATTGAGGAAAACTTATAGACGGGATGGTGTAGAATTTGTAAGAGGAATAGAAAGGGGACGTCTAAGACATTATATAGTTACTCAAATCATGATACTCCAAACGAAGAGGCACTAGAGACTGGTGAGGAATCAGTTGTCGTGAGTCAACAAGGTGGTCTTTTTTCATAGGTTAGGTGTGGAGGAGTTTCCAGTCAGTTACCACTATAGAAATTCAAAGGTGGTTACGGCGGAGCAGTTCAAAATAGAATTAGGTACAGAAAGATTGGAAAGAAGTGTTCGTCAGTGAAGTCAGTATTTAAAGGGTGCTTGTGAATTTCTCGGTCGGATGGGTTCAGGACAAGAAGAAATCCGGAGTCTAGGAGAAAGTAAGATTTGTGTCAACTCCCTGGACTACCAAGACAAAGAAAGTAAGTGTGGACAAAGAAAGTAAGTGTGCACTAGATACAACAACGGTAAGATTGATGAGTCTTGAGGATATATTAAGTATGTCACGGGGAAATGAATGAACGGTAGGAGAGAATAAAAAAAGAATAAGACAGTATTGAAGACCGGAATCATACCTCATTATCGGTAAAGAAAGTAGTGCTACTGATAAGTTTATTACAGAAAGGTAGACGTTCATTGAACTTGTAACGAGAAGATAAGGAAAAGACGGAGGAGGAAAACGACTTTTGAGGGACACAAAGGAGGTTGTAAGGAAGAAGAAGGTCGATATAGTAAGGTTACTTAGATTAGTAGAAACGACCTATACATATGAAGATTATAAGTCGGGACTGTTAAGGTGGAAGTAGGTAGAAGGAATAAAGGATGTAAGACATGACTTTAGATAAGTCCTAAGGACGAAACCGGGTAAAATTCAGGTTGACGTAAATTAGTGAGAGATTGAAGAGTAAGACAACTGATGTGACTAATGATTTTTAGAAAAACGTTGTCTTGAAAATCCGTCGTTGTGTAGTATGAGGTCGAGAATAAATCGTCATAAGAGTGAAGAAACGAGTCGACCGACTACAGACCGAATGGTGTCAAGGAGTGACTTGCAGGTAAAGACTACCGAGACACGAGGAGTCAGACCGGGAGAAATCACGGGAACAAACAAGTTGTAAAACGCTTTGACGTACGAGACGTGGTGTCGGATATAGATGAGGGAAGAGGAATGAATTTGGAGTCGGAGGCAAAAAGGGATGAAAAAGAGAGAGAAATTTTTAGACATAGAGTCGTCAAAGAGAGTCGGTCAGGATTGTCTGACTAAAGACTCGTCAAATTGTAGTATGAAGTTGTTCAAGAAGGACTCAAGGTGACTAATAGACGAGACAGTATATCCTTGTAGACATTATAAAAACCGAAGGTAGAGAGTAGCATCACTCCCTACGTAGTCAGAGGAGGACTCCACGTGAGAACTCCGTATGAATGTAAATGAAGAATGGTTCATGTCGAGTGGGAAAGTGGTCTACTTGGTGAGTGGACGTGAAGGATCGGTCTGGTCTCAGAAAGTCCAACGATGGCTACTGAATAGTAGGATTAAAACGGAAGATTGGTAAGAATAGTTGGGTCGAGAAATTTTACAAAATAAGGGGGGTTTAAGTATGTGGATGATGGAGTGAAGAAATATAGAACTGAAATATGATATAAACTAACTATAAAAAAATTTCCTTGTCTTGTTACGTGTATATTAACTCCGAATACATGGTGGATTGGAGAAGGGATTCTCTTTTTAGTGATTTATTAAACTATTTGACAATATGAAAAGTATTTATAAATATATGGGTATTTATTATGCATTACGAGAGAAACTCCCAAAATATATATTTAACGGAGTGAAAAAAAAGGTAGTTCTGACATTCACGATCAGACGAAAGATTGAGGATGGGTAAGCACACGTCCGGAAATGAAGAGAGAGTAATACGTGTGGTGAGGGACAGGAGAAATTGTCGTTTGTAAAAATTGGTTAGTCTGGGGAAGACTCTACACTGCCTGAAGAGGTAAGGTCCAGAGAAGTCAAGTATAGAGTAAACGGAAAAACGATGAGATGACTCTTGAGGTAAGATTAGTTATGAGGGTAATGAATTCTAATTTTCATTAGGAGAAGAAAGGATAAGAAAATACAAGATGGTATAGAAATTGGTAAAGTCGATACAGGATATCGTGTCGTTTCCCGTGTCATAAAAAGACGACTACAAATGGAGGGATTACTAAGGGTTGATAAGGAGTTCTTTATTTTTAGCAGAAGAGATGTCTTCTTGGTGAGTGGGTACGCGGGATTAACCAGTTAGGACCACACAAAATTCCAATGATTGTTACAGAAAAATACTCTTAAGTAGAATTTTGAGGAAATTTGAGAGGATAATTTGTTCTGAAATTAATTTTTTAAAATGAGTGTCGTAAGATTAAATGTCACTCATTAAATGAGTGTCGTAAGATCAGATGAGAGATTAAGGGTAAAAATAGATCCAGGAACTTTGAGAGAATTGTCTATATGGTGAGTAATGGTAACCCGGAAGGGTAGGTCACACTTGTAAGTCTGAATATAGTTCTAGAGATAAGACGTAGAGTAATAATGTAGGGACTAGACATAACGACGGGGAGGTAATAAGAATTCAGAAGAGATCAAGTATGTTATCAGGAAATAAGTGAAGCGTTTGAGAGAAAAGGAAGAATCAGGTAGTATTTGAATCAGGTTTATGACACGGTACTGGGTGGTCAGTTATTTGTGGTAAGGATTTAGTGGGGAGGTGTAGACGTCCTTCGAAGTGACGAGAGAGTAAGGAAGGGGAGACAAGGACGTAACGGGATCTCTTCGTACGAAGGACCAGAAGACACAGGGAGGAAAACCGAGGGTGGACGTAAATGTCGTACGAATGTCTCGGTCAACAACGAAGCCCTGTCTATAGGGGAGCACAACCTGTGAGCGACGAGTCGGGGACGGCAGAAGGGATTCACAGGGTGTCAGAATGGGTGTCGTAAACAGACATGATAGCCAAGTCGTCTTTGAAGGTATCCCAAGGACAGTGACCGGATGGAAGACACAGGTAGGGTGAACCGAACAAAGACTGGAAAGTGAGAATAACTGGTGTGGGCAATGAAGATCATAAAAAGGTTTTTCGTAGGACCTGGCGTTTTGAAGTATGAGGTCGAGAACAAACCGATGGAAAATTGGAGTGAAAGAGAGGAATAAGTATGCGTTGAGACTGTGTAGAGGTCAAGGGTAAGCGATTACAAGGGTAAATCGCGAGAAGTACGGGAAGGTACAAATAAGGAGTTGTGACGTATAAGAAGTGGGATTAAGTGTGTCTGAAAGAGGAATAAATCGAAGATTGGAGAAAACGACAAAGGAAGAAACGATAAAAAGTATGTTCAGAGGGGTCCACGAAGAGAATGGAAGACATTTAAGATTACATAAAGAAATTGAAGACTCATATAGAAATTGTAGGGAGTATATCAGTCAAAGGGAAACCTCTTAAGGGGGTATATAGAATGAAAGTATCGTTACTTACGTATAAGAAAAACTCCCAAGGAGGAGAGGAGTGGGGGTGAAGGAGGGAGTGAGTTTTGGTTAAAAGATGAGAAATCTGTTCGGAAAGGGGATCTATCGACGATTCGACAGCAGAAGGAAAAGTAGTACCAGAGACCGGGTCCACACCACGGTATACGGAGGTACACCACAGTCACTGCCAAAGAAGTAGTTATAATTCACTATGACAGAGTAGACCGTCGTTAAAATTGAAATGATAATATGAGGAAAAACGGAATAATTTTTAACACGGAATATGAGTCGTGGGGAGAAAGTAAGTCTCTGACCCATGCATGTATAAGGGTATAGATCTATTTCCTTGTATCGAGTAAGTCGTCAGAGACAAGTCTGGGATCTGACCTAATACATCAAGGTCGGGGACATCGGACAGAAGATGTTTCGCAGGACTTGTCGAGGGGGGCGGAGTGGAGTCAAGAGGACATCGGTGTAAGGGACGAAGGAGAGAGAGTCACCAACACTAGATTTAATCGTTTTCAGTAAGATAAGTCCACGGAGGAGAGGGTCCAGGGTCCTAAAGAGTGAGATCGTGAGAAAGTTACGGGGATGAGCAGCCGGTACGACGAAGGACGTTCGGAGGGTGGGTTCAGAATTTAGTGTGTCGGGCAAGGGAAAAATGTCGGTGGCAAGAGGGGAATAGATGACAGAAAAGAATGTTCAGAGGAGTCAACGAAGAGAATAAAAGTTGACTAGGATCACACTGACGAACGATCGTTTCTAAAAAATTAGTCTTAATGAGGAATAGACGGAAATAGATTTCGTCACCGGGAGTTTGACGTCAAACAATTTTATGTTTACCGACTCAGGGTGGGCTTTAACGACTAAGTCACCCAGACCTCCCCGACTTCTTAAAAGATTGTTTTTGGTTCGGGAAATTAAATTTTAAAGGTCACTTCTGTAGTCCTCGTTCAGACGAGGACTGACAGTGAGGAAAAGTTCGAAGACAAAGAGAGGGTAACATGTCTGATCAGCAACGTCAGACCGACTGTAGGTCGTGTGACTCGTGGCTCCGGGCAGGAGTGTGGACATCCGAACGGGTGAGACCCTTAGGACGCCCAGGACACCAAACGAACGACGTGAGGTGAGTCAGTGGGAGAACAGACACGTCGTGAGGAGAACCGAAATTGAGGCGGGCGGGGCTCGGGAGAAGAGACAGAAAACCGGGTGTATGACCTGGAAGAGAGAGGTCGGTTATGGACAGTAAGAAGTTTACCGTAAGAAATTAGACCCCCGCAGACATTGCAGTGAGAGGTCAAGCGAAGGAACAATGGACAGAACAGGACTTCTTGATACGACGGAATAGAAATCGAAGGGAAGAACAAAATCGATGGTAAGATAAAGTGAGTTCACCTAGGTCAGAAGAACCTTTGTCGTGAGGGATCGTCCAAGAGAGGGGACATCGACAGAGAAGTGAAAGTCTCTTGGAAGTGTACCGTCTTATTTAAGATTCCTATGGAAATTGTACCATAGACGTACTATAGACAAACATAGAGGGAAACCAAAAACGGAAGGGTGTAGAATTAATGTATACCGTATTAAAGGAGATGGTAGACATACACTTTTATTGTTTACTTCAAAATGAAAAGTCAACCCAAATGTTGTATAGGGACCGGTGAATGGAGTACTAGGTACGATGTCTTGGTTCACGAGTCTCTAAATATAACCACAGCAATTCCAACGATCGGACAAAAATTAGGAGGATTGATTTCGTAGGGTAATGAAAATCCGGGACAAGAAGAGGGTAACATATATGACGAAAAGTCTCAGACCGCAATTCTTGGTAGTAAACTGGTTAATCTGGACAAGATTCCAGAATGTCCTCAAGGGTAAGACCCTTTGACAGGAGCAGAATAGATGGGTACGGCGAGGTGGACAAGAGTTAATGAGGTGTGCGTCAAGAAGGGAACACATCAAAGGGTAGAGAGAAGAAAGACCAAATTAGTACTAGAGACCATGTTCATGACACCGTTGAGGGAGGACGTCATGCGCGGTCAGAAGTGTGCTGGGGTAGAGAAGACGTCCGAGAAGACGAGAAAAGAAACTAACTGGGATCTCTTTGTGACAATGGAGGTAGTGAACAAAAAAGTCGTCGATGGAAACATCGTAAGGGGTACCCAACTCATCACTCACCAAAAGAAAGTAGAAGGAACAAAGGACGTGTGATAATACTCATGTAAACGTGAGAAGTCAAGTCATGTCTGGAAGTGTCCTAAGACGGTGACCGGTTCCGAGTCTAGGTAGTGGAAATCTGAGAACCAAATAGTGAGACAACCAGTATAAACAACGAAATCTGTCGTGACCTCGTTTGCAAGGGTCTAAGACAATCCGTGAGCGAGTAACTGTGGTCGAGAGCAAACGGTGAAGGAGAAGTGTACGAGAGAGGAGAAACCAACACTAGATCGAATCGAGGGTAGAGAGATGAATTATGCGAGAGACGGGAAAAGGTCACAAGGAGGAAGACCGGGAGGAATGACGGGAAGGGATGAGAGTGTGGGGAATATAAGTCGTGGGGTTGAATTTGGGAGATTGAAGACAAAATACGAAGATCGGAGGTAGAAGAGTGGAGAGAGAAGGAGGTCTTAAAAAAGGTGTGTTTAGAGGGATCCTTTACAGATAGTGAAAATCGGTATTATCCCATTGAAGATTCTTATTGGTTAAAATTACCATAGGACGTCATTAGATGGTATAGAGTCGAGAGGTAGCGGGAAAGTAAATGGCAGACAGATGTCTACTTTACCTACGTTTTATGAAGAGAAGTCCATATAAAAGAAGTCCTAACAGTGAGTAGAGGGGTAGATGATGTTATTAGACAGGAGACCGGTTTGATGGATAAGTACAGGAGATTATTCAGTTTGGATTAGAGATTTCTACGGTCGTTACCCAAAAATAGACGTAAGTAACATTGACCGAAGGAATATATGAAAGGACAGTGGGTTCAGGAAACTGTCAAAGGGAGGTTTAACCACGAAGTTCTCGACTAGACGAGGAGGGAGGGTGAGGTCAGAAACCGGAGTGTGAAACACATAAAGAGTAGGGGTATGTCAGAAATGTAAGTTTTGTACAGGGGAATCTGGGACGACTCGAGACCGTCTCAAGAGCTCCGTTTCAGACAGGGTGTGGACGACGGAAGAGACGAGAGGTGAGCCGTCATAAAGGGAAAGAAACGGAGGCAGAGAGAGAGGAAGGCATAAGGCAGGACTGAAGACCGGGTCCTTACGACTGAACAGGAAGTACGACGGGAGACAGTAAGGAGTCGCCGAGGAGAGACGGACCCTCGTGAGATTAGAAAGTCAAGACAGGGAGAGAAGGAACGGGGGGTACAAACAGGATCTCTTTTCGGAATAGAAGTCGTGGGGAGGACGGTACACACATCGCAAAGGGACCTCCCGTGTATGAGGAGTAAAAACCGTGAGTGACGGGGTGAGCGAAAGAAAGTAAACGGAACTGAGGGGAGTGAGAGATATGTGGGGAAAGAAGAGTCAAGTCAGGTCTGGACACCCCTTACGACGCCCATCGGACACAAAGACCGGGTAGGGGGATAGGAAAATAGAAGACGGGGTGACTGGTGTAGGTAGAGACATTGATAGTAAGGTTGTTTCGAAAGACCTTAGCGGAGTATTAGGGTGAATGAATCAGTGTCAGAAGGAAGGGAGGTCACCGACTCCGGACCGTCGGGGGATGGTTTAGAGGGTTGGACGGTAAACAGTGTCACGCACAGGACGTGGGGTCGGATTTAGTGTGTCGAGAACGGAAAGAACAGAAGGTCGTAGGTTGAAGAGAAATTAAGATACAAAAACCCATAAAAGGTATGTCCAAACGAGTTGTCAATAGAGAGTCAAAGTAAGTCAGGAGTGTTTTGTTCGGAGGAAAGACCCTTGTCAAAATTACGTCTAGAAGTCCCGTAAGGAGGGGACACGGGAACAATAGACGGAACACACCAGTACTTCACGAATAGAAACAATACCGTTATACGAGTCAGAACAGGAGGACGGTACCTTTCCGAGAGAGTGGTTGAGAGGAGTAGCGAGCACAATCATCAGTAGGAAAGAGTGTTCTTCGTCGTTAACGATGGTGACCCAAAATGACTCAAGTGGAATCTCAGGTACATTGAAAAGTGACATAGTTGGTTTGGTAAATTAACTTTTAAACGCTGTTTTCAAAGTCCTTGTAATAGACATAATTATGGTAAGGGTAAATGAAAGAATTAGGTATAAAGGAATAGTGAGCGAATATGTATCACAGAACACAGAAATGAATATTATTTTAAATTGGTCCATCGGGTCAGAGACTAGAGGGTAACAAGGGTAGAGAGAAATGACGAGAAGGAGTAAAAGGTCATGGGAGCTACTTGGTCGTACCCCAAGTGGTATGGGGTATTAGAAGACACTGAGTCGTAGATGGGACGGAGAGGTAAAAATAAACTGGAAACGGGTATGGTATCAGGGTAGAAGAGAAAAATTTTTTTTTAGTGAGTTGACTGGGTAAGATTTAAACACAATTAAAGATAGAAGAAGATGGAAGGAGGACGTCTTTTGGGATGGATCCAAATTGGTTCTAGTAAGTAGTCACTTGGGGGATGACATGACTTTCTCTAAGACACTAACTATCCATGTGGGAAACGACACACCCCGTTAGGTGAGGGTGGTAGATAAAAGTCATATGAACGCATTTAAGTGAACGAAAGACTTAAGTCCGGATAAGAAGTATCCTAAGGATCGTCACCGAAGTCAATAGAGATTGTAAAATTAGAGAACTGACGAATTCGAGTGATCTCGGACGACCTTTTATAGACAAGAGGAAGGAACTTTTATAATTCATAAAGTCTAAACAAGGATTATCTAAGAGAAGAGACGTGGATACATGATCGTAGAGAGAAAGACAAAGGTAAATGTGGTACGGAAAGACCGGAGAAAGGAAACCGAACACATGGAAGGAGACGAACGGCTTCGAGAAAACGTAGAAAACTCTTAGGCTAATTTGACATGTAGGAAAGTTTAAACAACATTAAAAGGGTAATTAGGACTTGAGGGTGTCTCGTGAGACAATTTCGAATGTAATTTCTTAGATACCGTAACTTAACCTTACGGTGGCCCACATGTCTCCATCTGGAGAGCGTGTAAGAATAAGTCGAGGATCTGTCAGTCGACACCCCTCTCTCCAGTACAGAATCAGTAGAAAAAGGGATTCCCGGACCGTGTAAATAAATGTGGAAATGTAATATTTACATAACTGTAAAAGATATAAAAACTTACCTCCCTCAAATGATTTCAATTGTAACTCGTTTACTTTCAGGGTGAGAGGTTGGACAGTGTGTAGCAGAAATGTAGACTCAGACAAGAAAGGAAAGAATCGGATAGGGGGTCGAAAGATTGTCAAAAGAAGAGAGAGAGAGAGTGTGTGTGTGTTAGACTTAGACAAGAAAGGACAGGAACGGATAGGGGGTCGAAAGATTGAGGTGTCAAAGTGTGTGTGTGTGACAGGGGGTCGAAAGATTAGGAGGTTTGTTAAATCTTTTAGGATAGATGAAGTACTTCTGAAGTAAAAGGAAGAAAGTGATAAAGGTGACTAATAGAGTTTTGTGTAGTAACGGGTGAACGAAAAGGTAACATGTTGTCACTGAAATGGTCCGAGGAGACAGGTACCCTAAAAGGTCCGTTATCATGACCTCACCTAACGGTAAAGGAAGAGGTCCCCTAGAAGGGTTGGGCCCCTAACTTGGGTCCAGAGGGCGTGACATCTGTCTGCGAAATGGCAGATTCGGTGGTCCCTTCAGGGAATGGTTATAATCTCGAAGCAATGACTGGATGAGTGATGTCCAACTTTCAACTGTATGACGTTCAAGTGAGACCACTGGACATTTAGGTGACAACCAGGTGTTAGAGATCTATACTAATAAACATTCTATGACTCTGAGACTATATGAAACAGTCCTAAGTACTAGACACACGAACATTGATAGGTATAAAATACGAAACAGTCACCGAGAATTACAAAACGGGCCATACCACCTTTCAAGGAACCTTTCACAGAGGGGACGACGAAAGGACTAGGTATCAGTCTACGAAATGGTGACTCGAGCTGGGGGACGAAAGGAATAGACTTATATTTTTGCCTCAAAACGAGTCCAGAACAAAAGACATGATAAGACTGAACGTCGTCCTTTGTCTAAAGTTTCAGGTCGGATGTCTGAAGAACACTCTTGATACTGGGATCCCTTGTCGGATGTATACAAAGTGAACTATTAAGTCTTGTGTCTCGGCTCCCGTCCGGCACGAAGGATCCAACGGCTACCTCTGGCACACGGACACGCCGGGAGACTGCGTCCGAGCGGACGAGACAGAGGGGTCGGTGCCCGTGGAAATCGACGTGGTACTCCAAGTGACAGGCCCTGACGCTGGGACTGTGCCCCCAGGGACGGCTCCTCCCGATACTGCTGCTCATGCACCACTCAGAGGGGACGTGTCTCCCTGAGTGACTCGGGAACGAGGTGGCTCACTAAAGACAGGTCTCTCTTGTAAAAAGATCCTTGTAGACTGTACTTGAATACCCTGACATAAGAAGAGTTTATGTGATGTCGACTCCTCCTGGACCCAATTAGACAGTCGTACCCTTACGGAGTACGACTTCTCTTAACCCTAAATGGTGAGATACTGACCAATTACGTTTTGAGTGGGAAAGATTACAGAAACATTATACCTATTAAGTCTCTACTTTTATTAATGTACTAGAAGTAACTCTAGTCAAAATAAAGTTCATAACTCTTAACCCTAAAAAAATACAAAACAAGCCGTTGAAAATTAAACGAATATTATATCGGTGTAGTACCTGCCGTTTCCGAAGTTGCTTAAGTCCCTTTCAAAATAATACCTTTTTAGATGGACAATCTCTTACGTCTCAAGGCTTCCGGCGTATGTCGGACTTGAGACACCACTATACACCCTTACACCGACGAGACATGGATGGGGTCACGATGTCTACGACTAGACTTATGTCCAGAACGGTTTGTTGGACCAAAAAACGAAAGGAAACAGTCCCGGATACGACAAACTGAATAGGGGATACGACAGGTCTGATGTCTTGAAGTTTGAACAGACTTCAAAATCAACTCAAATCATCAAAAAGGATCCAAGGACGTTTCCTATATTACGTCCTACTATTTTGGTTTACTTGATCAGAGATGATACAAACAAGACTTGACTCTCCTACAAGTAAAAGACTGGGGACGAACAACTGGATGATCGATCTTCTAGAACTTCACTGACACAGACTGGTGTAAGTCTTCCATTACTTCGGATTGAAACGACGACGGACCCTCCTCCAACCGCTGTGGAAACTCTTTCTCCTCTGGAAACGGGAGTCAAGATGGTTTTGAGAACTTCCACTCTTGTTAAAAGGAATTATCACATAACGGACTATTGTCAGATTGTGGATTATCCGTGTAAACAATAAGGTCTTCCTGAGGGAAAAGAAATTTATGAAGTGGTTGACAAAGTGAATTCTCCGGTCTTGGGACAGAAGTAGTAGATTGACTCAGTCGGGTGAAGGTCAGGTCAGTGGAGGGACGTGTGTGGTGGTGGTCAGGGGTGGAGATAGCGGGTGGGGGGTTCGATCACGTCTCCGTTGGGGACACGACTGGAAAAGACTACGACGGAATAGGCAGGAGCGTTGTGTCTTCGACAGTTGTTGTAGTAGTGTAAAGACCCGTACGTCGGTACACTCTCCAGTCTGTTTCACGGACTCTTGTTCTTAAGGGTAAGGGAGATAGACCGTCCATTCTTGGAAATAGTCTAAAGAGGAAATAAAACAACGTCTTAAACTATCCTTCCCTACACGTATCCGTAGAATACGGGACGATGACAGGGGAACAATCGTCTCAATGTCGAACTTCGGGGCAGTTTGACTTATTAGACAAAATCGACAAATTAAACGGACGATAAGAATCCAACAAGAGAATTCTACGTAAAAACCGGGTTTCGTGAATTTAGAGAGGATATCGATGGTTACGGGGGTGGAATTCATGAGGTATAGTCATAATAACTTATGGAAGACACATGGACCATAATACCCTCATATTTTCTCATAAATCTTAGACATACATCCTAAGTCAAAGGTGGTATCCGTGTTTAGAGATCTTTTCGATTTGCTTATCTTTCCTTTACGTCCGTCTCGTACTCTTCAAAGTAATAAGTCTCGAACAAAACTCAAGAATTGTACCAAAGGAGTGAAGAAAAGGAGAGTCCACATATGTCTCCACCGATACTAAATAACCACTCCAGGTCCGACCGGAATCGTCTACCCCACTGGTACGTCCACTGACAGTCTTCGTTTCTCCCTTGTGGACATCTACAATAGAACCGAAGACAACCTATTCCAAAATGACCCGTTCAACTTTAACTACATGGGAAGTGACAGCCACCCGAAAGTCCGATAACCGTACTTAAAGGGTCTTAGTATGAAAATTTTTAATTACTGAAGTTTTTTCGTTTAATTTATAAACCGGGACTCGGTCGTCTAGTTCGTTTGCAGACAGGAACACGTACAGAAAGACAACAACAAGGAAAAATTATGTGAACAAGTCGAAACCATACTATCATGTCGAAAACCACTCGAACTTTTAGTTTATGATAGGATATGGGGTCGACGAATTGAAGTAACTTAAGAAATTACACATAGACTTTCGAGGACCGTTACAACCTTTCGAAAATAGGGTCTCCCCACCACCCCCTCCCCCTCGGTCTCAGGTGAAAACAGTTTTAAGTAAAAATAATTATCTTTTATTTGTGAATAAGGTCAACAATATGAACTTCAACGATTATTTTTTTTATATTTAGTGGTGAATTACTAGGACGAAATTGATGATTCTGTTACTTTGACGCCGAATTTTTTTTTTCATAAGTCGTGGCAAACGAGTATCCGGAGAGTCTGAAACAAGAAATTCCAAAGACCTTGAAAGGACAGACATTTCATGTCCTTGACGACTCGATGTACTCCTTGGGAGAGACCCTGTTGGTTACTCTTCAATTCGTCAGTCATATGTAAGTCGGGCCACTGAACCTGACATGTTGCGAGGGGAGGAGAGGTGATCGAGTCCTCCCTGTACGAAGATACGTGACTCCATACTTTTCAGACTGACAATAATCGACCTTCCTAGTCAAGATTGTCGTTTTATTGTCATTTAGAGACCGTGTCTCCGAGGACAGAAATTACAGGACACTAAAATCCTTTAAGACATTTATCGAACCTAAATCAAGTCAAATGAGTTTACTGTACAAATTCCAGACGATCTCACAGACGACCAAATCATAGAAATATATATATTATTCACATCCCTTTAGTATCAGAACTTCATATGAATCTTATGATGTAATAAATTTGGTTTCAGATTGTTTTACAGATGTTGATCTTCGTCGATTACTTTGATTTAGGTTTCAATACTGTTCCCTTTGAGTGAGAGTGAACTTCGACACAGTGAATCTCTTGAGTTTCGGTAAGTTCCGTTCCACTTCCGTCGTGGAAATCTATTAAGGTTTGACCCGGTCTTTAGTCGTAAAGGTTTATGAAGTCTTTTCAGGTGTCTTTACAAAGTTTCTGAAAATACGTTTGCGTATAGATAGAAAGACGTAGGCACTCACCATCATGGGTAGTATTAAAGGATACATTGTGTTTCTGTTTCCGTTCAGGTATATGAACTAGTCTACAGTTTCCTTACCCTCCCCCTGGTAGTCCAGTGGAATGTCGAAGACGACCGAAAAATGATACACGACAAGTGGTCACACTCAGTCCACCTGAAATCACTCTCTTATCACAGACCACCGGTCCTGGAGAAAACCCGTAAAGAAGGATTCACCTAATGTGCTGTCTATTCCCTTGTCCCCTCCCTTATGTCCCCTCGATGAGAAAGGTCGAGTCTTCCTCAACTACTTCGGGTATATACGTAAGTTCTTCGGGTACCCTAGGAGATCGACACCTATCACCGATTACACCAGTAGGTCTTAGCTGTGACACCTGGCGCCGTCGCAAAAGGATCACCTTCTCTTGTCGTACCTCCACTTGAACTCCGACCTCCCTCCCCCTCCCCACATTCGGTCACCCGTCGGGATCATTTACGGGGACGCCTGTATGGTGTGACCTTTCTTGGTTGTTTCTCGAATAAGTGGAAGATGAAACCTTAACATAGAAATCCGTCTATTTGTACGGTTAAGGTAAATATTACATAAGTATGATCAAAATTTATAAGGTTGTCTCGTGTTACACTTTTATGTTGTGTATACGTTGTGTCCAGTCTCGTCCTACTGAAGGTCGAGGAATCCCTTCACCGGTGAGTCGTTGAGTGACAGGCTCATTTCTGTTTTCTGGAACGAATGGGACTCCTCTACTCTCCCATCAGACAAATTTTAATTTACGTTCGATAAATGATGACCCAACAAAGATGATCCGGTACACTTCCATACCTTGTAAAAATACACTGTAACAGTCACTTCGTGAGTATAAGGCTGTGGAAGGCTGATTCATGGATCTCTCTTGTTGTTGGACTCTTCCGTGAAAAGGTGTCGAGTAAGAAGGGTGTCTCAGAGGAGTCGACTCCGGCTACTCGACCGAAATGTTAGTTTGAATTTCGTTTGTAAATTTTATATAGGTGAAGATACGGAACCAGGTGTGTTATCGAAGAGGAATGGACATGTGGAACCTCGACATCTCACTATGTACATCTGACTATTGGTACTATCACTTTTGTCTGACATCTTTGGTTCTCTTGCATATTGACTTGCAGAGCTACAAATGGGATACACTCTCAATTCTAAAGGGGTCAAGTAGGAGATAATTCACAAAGGATCTACCTATTATACCGGTCACTCCAGTCTCTGTCCGATCTCGTTGTCGGGAGTCGTCCGTCAGGACAAGTGGTGATAGTCCTTTTGTTTCTGGGGACTCCCTCTGAGTGGACATGTCGAGGTTTTTGAGCCCTATCCCCAAGTGGCCTAGGTTACCGGGTATCTATTTTACTTGATCCTCTCCCCTCTCCTTACTTAATAATTGTCGAGAGTGTGGTATTTTAATAGGGAGTTTTTTTAAAAATTATTAAAAAATTATTATCTTTTGGATCGAAGAAAGTTATTCATCAAATGTTTTGTACTCTTATTCGGATTTTTAATCAGGTAAACTCTGGAAAAGTGGATATTTGTGGGTAAGTAAGAGAAGTATAGAAGAAACGGGACCTGGTTTTCCATATTCGGGGTGAAGGTGGTAAAGGTAAAATATTTAGGTCCTCTGACAGTAATTCAGAGAGAAGTGAATATTAACTGGGAACTGTAAACTTTAGTTGGTCACTATAGAACTCGTGATTAATAAGAAACACTCTGGTACGTGACAAAAATTTAGGTATCCTTACTTTTCTGTTTACTCGTCTTTGGTGGATATTTGGAGAACTAATCATTAGATTTGTCAGACAGCAGGGTCGTTAAGTCGTGACTTACACCGTTGATGGCTGTCACGTGTCGTGTCCTTCACCAGATTAGCGTGACTGGCTGTGGTTGCGGAAGACGCTATCCTTGAGTTACAAAATATATGAAGAGATGTTGTGTACAGGGACCAACGGTCTAATTTATTCCCACCGGTCAATATAGACTTGAAGTTTATTACTTGAAAAAAATCATACAGAGTTTATGACGTGTCGTATATGAATAGGATTTATGTATAGACAACAAATAGACTTTAAATAAAAGTTTAAATCGACCCATAGAACATAGAACTAAACGATCCAGACCGTTAATGAATTCGGGTACCAGGGAGTCAAAAGGCCGGTCCTTTATTGTCTTTATGAGTGACCCTTATCTATGTCTCCGTTCCCGAGGGTGGGTCGCAGAAGATTTGAAGAAGGAGACTAACTACATGACGTTATCTGACATCCTGTCTGTTCAGCCGTTCTCCTTTTGTTCTTTGAAGATAACGAGATACCTACGTTTCCGGACTGTCCTTGGTGTTCCTTGTGTTAGATACAAAAGAATTAGGTCTTCGTGGAACGGTAAGGACCCTTACCGGGTGAATTGAATGAGTAAAGAGAATCGGAGATCTCAAGTGATGACACATCGATACCGTCACTAGTACGGATGATAGTTACAATCTTACTTATCAAGAGACACAAATACCTCGTCCCTGACTCTAGATCATTCCGACCTTTAATGAAACCTAATTTTCACTGATTTCAGACTCAGATTTCAAGACTAAAACCGAGGTGGTTGATCGAGACACTGAGTTTTCAACAATCATTGGAAAGTGGAGTCAAGAGTAGAAATTCTCCTGAGTTGACGTATTAGACATTTAACTGTAGATGAAGATTTTAAGAGTCACATTTTCAAGTACTCGTGTTTCGAAGTAGAGGACGTAATAGGTGTCTATTTTACCTCCTCCTCAGGAAAGGGATGTCACATTCTACAGTCTTGAGTTTGAGTACACGAGATTATTGACACGGACCGTTAACAAAAACACTTGAATTTTGTAGTGGAACATCTTTATAAATGAAAGAACTTTTATGTTCCCTTAAAATTTTCTCCTGAAACAAAAGGTTAAAAAAAATATAATTCTACTTAGAAGTTCCTAGGGTCCACTCAGACTCCACTCCTCCTCCTTAATGAGGAAGCTGGAGTGTTAAGGGTCCCCTCGGTGGTCAATTTTGTGACCTTCGATGTGACTGGGTCGACCGTTTCTCCGACATAGGGTTCGTCAAGGTCTATAGGATAGAGTCCCAGGGAGACACTTTCGTAAACTTGGTTTCCTACCCTTCAGAAACATGTTCTGTCTCTTAGGAGGGAGAGTCAGGGACAACGATATCTTTCCTATGTTTTTTCATTCTTTAGATATGAAACTCTCTCCTTAATCCGTGGAAAGTCTTAATACTAATATGTAAAACTTCGTGAATGATGACTGTTTTACAGGTTTCTGTTAAATGGTCAGTCAGCCGGTCAATGTTTGACTTAATCGTGACCTTAAACGTCGACAAATAGGTCTGAAAAACATGGTTTACCGAATCCGAGTCACCAATGATAAGAGTTAAAGAAAGAAGAATCTTCCATGTCTCGTCCTGAAGAACCAAACGGAGTATGCAGTATTCGTGAGAAGAACTTCAATACTTTCGTTTCTTGTCTTGTGTTAGGGTGTAGAAAAGGGATGAAGGGGTTTTTTCACAGAGACCTTTGGTTTTGTTTCCAATAAAGAATGGACAGTTATTGGTTCAAGGGTAGTAACAACGCATAGGGTCGGGTGTACAGGGTGTCGAGTGAGAGTCTTCCAGCCCATATACCGGGTTTCTGCCCCCACTCTGACTTATTCAGGTTTTTTCGTCTTTCCAATTCACACTCTTCTCGAGTCGTGTAGTTCATACTAACCGTACAGTCCAGTGTATACAGGTTGGGAACTGACCAAAAATACTTAAGGAGGATGATGAACAGACCGTTCACCAGTTGTGGAAATTTCATAGTTCGGGATTCTAGACCGGGTCTCAAAATTACGTCGTTGTGACAAGTGCCCGACTTCATTCAGGCAGAAATTGTTATTGAATGGGAGCTCTCTTATGCTTCTTCAAGTAGTCGGCACACTCTTACCCACTGTCGTACGGAGGTAGAAACTCTTCGATATCCATATTTTCATTTTGAGTCCTAAGGTTCCTTTCTTCTGTTGATCGGTCCTATATTTTAAAATATGATCCTTGATTTTTACTTGAAATTGATTTGGGTGACCGAAAGTCAAAGAACTAAACGAATGGGTGTAAGAAAAGAGTATCTACTGTTTGGATGAACATTAAAGGAAATTTTAATGTAAGATGTGACTATATAAACTAAACTCCTAGAGGATTACAACTTTGTAATCGACATAAAGAGGTTTTTATCAATAACTAGAGTAAAAGTCTTTATTCCGAAACGAATAGATCCCAATGAAGATGACGAAACGAAAAGGAAATAATTCCTGTTTTAATTGAAGTAATTGTATATTCAAGTCCTTCTTTATCTAAAAAATTGATGTCGGACACCGTCGTCCATACACGGGAATATTTCCAGGGTCGTAATGTATCCAGTCATATTTAAACTTTTTGATAATTTCTCGACCAACTACCTCATTGGTTGGAAAACATCTTCCTCCCCTGCCACTCAGAGTCCTTTATATGGACATCCTCTTCTCTGAATGCAATCAGTAAATGGTTGTTAAAATCCGGTTTGTCTCTGAGTAGTAGTCCCTGATCAGTGGGCTAATCAGTGGAATCGCCGAAAATGACGGTTTTTGTCTTAATGTTTATTTTTGAATCATGACAGTAAATAATTAAGAGGTCCCTTAACACAAATGGTCCAGTCTAAGATAGGGTGATCCTAATGAAAGGGGTGACGTCTCTTTTCCCTTTTTATACGGAGTCAGTAGGTGTGACCGTTACTGATCTGAACGAGGGGAATCGCTAAGGTGGGTAAGGAACCTTACGTATCACAACAATGACAAAGCCCGACGTTTCCTTTGGTCTATAAAAAGTCCTTCACATCCAGGAATTTGGATCAAAAGGGTAAAGGTAAAAAAAAAGGGGTCTCAGACACTCTCTTTCGATACTCGTACTGGTTATTTTTCTAAGGAGAGGGGTAGACGGGAATTCCATCAGATTCCATAAACTCCCTGTGGACCTATATAAGTGTCTAAATGTTCGATCCAAGTTACCGTCCGTTTCTTGTCCTTTGTAGAGGTTTTCCGGATTAATTCCCAAGAGATTGAACGCTGACTTTGAACCGTGACGACACTTAACTCTCAAAGGTTGTGTGGTGCTGTCACAATCTTCGTGCACACCGACGTAGAGGTGACAGACGTCTCGGGTGACGTCATCGACGTCTCGACCACTTCGTAGTAGACGTGAGGGGTGACGAGGACTAGTGTCGACAATGGTCTGGGTGGTACTCTAGTACGACCTTATACGTAATTTGTGTAAATCTTTAGAATGATATGGGATAGAATACCATTGTGTGGAAAAATAATTGAAAATAGTCCTATTAGTCAAAGGAAACATTAGAATAAAAGATATAATTTTTTGTAATAAGACTCTTTCCCAGTCATGTAGAGAAGTCTGATGTTTTCACCAGTACCGTATCCTCTCCATTTCTAGGTGAGGAAAAACACCCAGACAAACGTCATGGTAGTCTGCTGGTAAATCTGCAGTGACGACAAAGGTTTGTACCGGGAAGATCCGATGTGGAGTGAAGGGTGGGAGGAGGTACGTTAATGGAGGTAAACTGTCTGTGTCTGAGAACTAACATTCGGCTGGTCTAGCTAAGACGAACTTAGATCTTTCCCCTCCCTTTGTGTGTCGATTGACTCGGTCACTTCTACTTGAGGGTTCTCCCTTTTCCCGGTCTTTCTTACATGAAGATGGTAGAATCTGCTCACTTTGGACATCCTTTCAGTACCGGAGTGATTGGACATCTCGTCGAGGACTCGGTGCCACAGGGGCATCAGCACTCTGTTGTCCAACTAGGACGCCGAGACCTCGGGGTCTACAGCGTCTTCACGGAGGTGTTACGACCGGACGAGTTTATACCTTATCACTACGCCGGAGATCTTTCTCCTCTCGGGTCTGTGTGTCCTACTTCAGCTTCCGCGTCCAGACAGACGGTCCGGTTAGGGAAGTAGGAGTGGATGGGGGTTGGGAGTTGCGACATGGTAGGTCTACGGCGAATGGCCAAACAGTGACTTCGGTTTCGGATCCTTTAGTTCCCGTTAGTGAGCTACTTTGGAGTCCCAGTCTGGAAGGGTTTAGATGTTCTCTCTTTCCCTACCAAACCAGGAAGATTAGGACGAGGAGGAGTAGAGGTTGGATGTCCTTGTTTCCTCAAAGTAGGGATAGAGTCGAATTGTTTGTCGGAAACTATTTCCCTTTCAGAGTACTTTGGTGGTGTCCGGGTGTTTACTAGGAGAGCCTTTCACGAAATAAGGATTATTAATTAGAGTTAACTCCCTCCTTGAGCTCGTGAAAAATTGAACCGTTGCTAGGGTGGGTCTGACGGTTTCTGAAAAAAAATAAGGAAATGTCATTTACTCTTTGACAAGATGTAAATTAGGATAAAATAATTCGTTGAGTCTATGTATTTTCGGAAGACGACAACGTGCTTTTAGGAACTAAAACCTAAAATTTCCGTATCATCCTGGATCTTCAGACTATAATAATGGAACATGGTTAGTATCGACCTACAACCTTTCGGCACATTGTCGTGCTGATAGAGGCCTGAAGGTTGGTGTGGGTGTCTCAGACCCTTCCTCTCTCTCGTCAATCCGGTTGAGACATTCTTTTATTGAAACTTCTACATTTTTTTTAGATTCATTAGACCATATTTCCAGTTCTTTGGGACTGGTTTAATTAATGTAATTTTATTATGTAAAGAAAAATTTTACGTTCGAATAACGAAATCCATTCTTGTAAACTATTGATAAAATAGGTCATATAAATTTTTAACATTTATGCCGGTTATAAAATATTTTTGAAATTCACCTCGTATCAGATATTTTTATGACTTAGTGATTACAAGATGTGACTTTGATTAACATTTAGTTGATATGAAGTTAAAAAAAATTACATTTATCGAGTGAAATATACTTTTATGAACTACCGTCTGGGGAATGAAAGTGGATCCAAAAATTTTATAAAGGGACAAAGAGGGAAATAAGACATAATAACAATACATTTAACGAAAAGGTGTCATTTCAAAGTGTCAATAATTTTCATGTGAGTGTTAAATGTTTGATGTTCAAGACACATGGATAATCATTACTTGTCGGAGTGTTTTTAAGGGATTTTATATCATTGAGAAGAAGTTGAGTCACTCGAGTCAAATACGACAAACGGGTTGTGATAATAAAGGGCGTAACCTCTGAGTCAGCTTATAATTTTCGCATTACGAGCTTATGATGTTTTAAGATTGTTAATATTTTTTCCCATTAGTTGTATTAGTAATTGTAAAAAATCGTATATTTGTAGAAAATATAATCGGTTCGTAAATTTCTCATTCATCGGAACGATTGTCATAATCTAATTTTGACTATCTGAGTATATGGTGGTGACCGTACTCTTAAACTATTACTCCAAATATTTTTATTAAACAATCTTCGTTAATTTTAAAAATATATGAAATCTGCAGAATCAGAACTCTTAGGTGCGTTTATTTAGTAAAGTAAATGTTCATCATGACAAACTTTTTTTTTTTCCTTTTTTAATTGTGTATGTACTTCTAAAGGGGAGTTGTAGTTGATAAATTTCGTGACTTTTTGACCTTTGTTAGATTCACTGGTTGTATTTCTTTTAATATATGAATGAAAAATAGCTTATGTCGTTTACTCTCCTCCAGTCCTCGTTATTACTTTTTGCCAAATACTGTTTGTAAAAAGCAATAACGAGAACTGGGGGCGGGTTTTCATTAGAAAAGGCTAGAGTAAAGAGTAAAAGAGATGGATATTTTACTCTTCTTGTCGTGGATGGAGGTTCATGACAACATATCTAATTTACTTTATTACTCCCAACTTCTATTAATCGTCAGCTATTCATCGTCAGTACTGTTATTAATAATCGTTCAATTAAATATGTTTCCATATTATAAATTTAGTGTAAGTCAATACGTATATTCTTTATTAGAAATATCTTTTTATTTGAGGTCCCACCCCCTCCTTGTCTTGGTGACCATCGACACGGATACTTACGACAAATGTAATGGACTGTGATCCCCGTGAGTGTTCTCTTTCGGTCATGACAGATAGTAATGTTTAGTCTGGTGTTTCATTTACTTGTTCAGTCAGACGTCTGACCTTAGAGTTGAGGTGGTGGGAGAGAGGGAGGGTCGTCAAAGGACACTCGAAGGGACGACAGTTCCATTACTCTCTTTAATCAGGTAAGGAGGTTTACTTGTGACGTGTCTTTTTTTTTTTCCCAAAACGGAGGTAGCGTCTCCCCGCTGTCTCTGGTTACCTGCGTTTTACCCTGGGCACCCTGGAAAATGTACGTCACAAGGTTTTCGGGACAAGAATGGAACCATCTTCTACGCGTCAGGGAACATCCACTTTTTAAACGGACTGCTGAAGGTACTCACTTCTCGTCCCCTTTCGACGCCCCCGCCCTACACGTCTATCCGGCGTTCGTCCCCGTGGCGGTTGTCGGGGTGGACCTGGGTGGTGAGGGCGTAGGACATCCTTTTAGTCTTTGGACCACACTCGTCCGTCCACTGTGACGCGTACTAGACGTCCGGGGTTTGGCCAGTTCATCTCCCCCTTAAAGACGCGACACACCACTGACGGAACAGGAGGCACAGTTGGTACCGTCTTTTACATGAGACGGAGGAATGCCGGTAACGGTATAAACCAGTAGCAAGATTAAAATTCCCTTTTATCTAATAAAAGTATACATTGAAAGGGGGAGTTGAAGAGGGGTGAAATGAGACGTCGGGGAGGGGAACACGACATCTCCAAAAATATATTTCATTTTCCTTCTGTTCAATGAATTCATTGACGTAACCGAAAATAGTTCCGTAAGGGACCCCCCTATCCCCATAAAGGGAGTATAAATGAGATTTTCGAGATGGTGGATGGGTGACCGGGGGGTGGTCATTTTACAAAATGTATATACATAAAAAATTGAGTAATTTTTTACATCTGTAGTGTACAGGAATTCGTCTCTCGACGAGAACTAAAAGATTATAAATAGTTGGGAGACTGAGGTCACTTCGGGTCAAACTATGATGATATATCTAAACACGACTCTTTGACGATCCCCATTTCTCACACTTTTATTCTTCTATCCACGAAACATGTAAGGTTGTATTCGTCGAAACAGTACTGGGACTTATAGATTAGAGAATTCCGTCACCTCGTCGTCTAAAATAAAGACGAAAAGAATCGTCTGAGAATTCCTTCGTGGGGATAAATAAATAATCGTACGGGGAATGAGGGGTAGAGGGGGGTGTGGGTTTTCCTCTGTTTCTTGGACTCTTGACTAAAACAAAACCCCTCCTCCCGTCACTAAATGTGTGGGTTGAAAAAGTACGGGTGCTGAAACTTCCAGGTCCAGTCAAATAGGTGTTACTGTTCACGATTTGTCCTTAATCTTTGTCAGGGGAGACAAAGATCGAATATTGAGGACTCCCAGTGTGGTTCCTTTCTTAATAGTCATCGTACCTACAAGAGAATTTTTATCGGTCTTACCTTTATGGACGATTTCGATTCTTAATGGTTCTTATGTCTTGATATTTGTTCGTCTTAAGTAACACTTTCGGGACCACCTTTACTGAAACAGACCTGTGTGTGGGAAGATGGTATAATGGACATTAGACCAGTGTTAGGGATTGTTTGATTATAAATAAAATCTCGACAAAAAAAATTTATTGAACACCAAAATCCAGGTGTCTCTTAGAGTCGAGGAAACGGATAAAATTCCGTACGGTTCCGTCAGAAAGGTGGGGGGCGGGGGCTTCATATACAGGTATTTTATCAGTCACTGAACCAAGATAGAAAATTCTGTCTTTCTAATTCTTTACTAATCTTTTTCATGGGACTTGTACTAGTAATATAGTGTCATAAGTGGGGTAGTGTCATCATCCGACGTAGGGTAATAGAGGAATTTTCCACTCCACTGTTTTCGATAATAATCTAAATCCAATAGTAAAGAGGTACGATGGACAGGACCTGTATGTAAAAGTGGACGCGTAACGTAGGAAGGACTAGAGGGGTATGAAGAGTAAGTAAATGTCCAAGGTCGTCGTCACATAGACGTCACTGAGTCGTCTCTCAGTCCCTCCCCTATGATCTCCTCTCCTCGCCCTCCGCCGAGGGGGGAGGTAAGGACCCCAACCCCCCCCGTCACCATCGGGGTCCTTACTTGTCTGCGACAAAGACCCGTGGTGGTAGGCGGTGGAGAAGGAAGAGAAAATGAGATTCTTTCGTTTCTCCGTTGGGGAGTGATTCGGTATTTAAAGTAATGAAGTCATTTTTACGGGGATTATTATAAAATCCTGACAATATTACTTTCGTTAGTCCGTCAGTCATCCATTTTACCTAATTTGTAAAAAACTGATTTTAGAGGTAATAAACTACTTGGTTCTTAATTCTTATATTTAAGTCGTTTACGGTCATTGTTTGGAAGGTCTTTAATTACTTGTAAATACTCGGAAATAGAACATTTATCCTTTTTATGTGTGTAAAATTATGATGGTTTGGACGGGTGAAATGTCGTAGCGCCCCTCTGACACTCGATGAGACACGTACACACACACACGATTCAGCGAGCTAGTACAGGCTGAGAAACACTGGGGTATCTGACATCGGGTGGTCAGAGGAGACAAGTACCTTAAAAAGTTCGTTCTTGTGACCTCACCCCTAGAAAGGAAGAGGTCCCCTAGAAGGGTTAGGTTGACGTAGAGAACGCAGAGAACGTAGTTTACCTCCTAAGAAATGGTGACGCGGTAAACCCTTCGGGTGATGAAACATTTGGTCACGTTTATTAAGTACCCATTATAATACTGTCAAACCAGTGTAGTAAGAGTGAACCGAAGGACAATGAATTTAGATTTTTTATGAATGCGGAAGCACTATTGTGTGACAGTCAAGATCAGTGTGGATACGCCATTGAGTGCGGTGTCGCTGGCGTCCCAGAAGTTTGGGATTTAGTGCGGTTCCGTTTTGGGTGCAGATCTTTGGGATTTAGCGCGGTTCCACTACGGTTCCAGATTTTTAGAATTCAGCGCAGTTTCACTTTGGATCCAGATCTTAGTGAGTTAATGTGGTTTGCTCATGACCCCAGATTTTTAGCAGTTAACACGTCCCCACTGCTCCTAGATTTTTAGAAGTTAGCGTGGTATCGTTACGGCCCCAGATTTTTAAGAGTTAGTACAGTCCCACTATGACTCCAGATTTGTAAGATTTAATGTAGTCTCATCATGGTCCCAGATTTTTAGAATTGGGACCCCGTATGGTCCCAGATCTTTGGGATTTAGCGTGTCCCGCTGCGGGTCCCAGATCTTTAAGATTTAACGTAGTCTCGCTATGGCTCCAGATCTTTAGGATTAAGTCCTTCGAGGTCGCAAGACTTGTAAGATGCCATAAGCCCGCTCTGTAGAGGAGGGTTCGTCCATCTCGCCCGAGTCTCCTGTTCTTGCGTACGGGGGGCTGGAGGGCTCTAAAAGGGGAGGTGACGTCCTCACCGCCAGGCCATCGGGGTCGAGGCTGGTCGTTGCAGAATGGGCGATCGGGCGTGGGGTAAATCCCTGTCTCCGAGGTTCGGTCCGTGTGTAACGGTGGCGGTGGGGTGGGGACCGCGGGTGGTGCGTGGGTGGACGCCTCTGCTAGAGCCGCGTGGTAGCACCACAGAATCGGGTACGGCGGACGAGCGGCCGGGTCTCGTTTCCCGCGCGTCGTCGCGGGCGTCGGCACGTCCCGACCGGCCGCCGCCCCGTGTCGGGTGCCGGGTCCTCCCGCCGCGCCGGCGCCGTCCGTCGGTGGCCCCACCCGCGACGCCGTTACGCGCTTCCGCGCCAACGGCGTCTCCTCCGCGGTGGGCGGCCCTACGTGGTCCTCCACGAGCACCGGTGCCGTCGCGGCTCGCTCACCCGTGGCTGAAAATCTCGGGTGGGCGCGGGGCGGGGACCGGGCGGGTGGTGCGGCGTCACGGGGAGGGCGACTTCGGTGGAGGGGAGGAGCGTCGGGACGACGACCGTGATCCTCCCCCGCGGGGAGGATCTCGNCCCCCCCCCCCCCTCCGTGAAAGTCCCCATAACTGAGGTGGTCGTGGCTTGGTGTCCAAGATGTTTGTTTTTGGGACGAGGCTGCTTAATTGTTACGTCCATCTCTGGTGTTTAAGGACTCTGGGGGGGGGTTTTGGAGAGGGTCTGGTGGGTATTCGGGGGGCGGGTTCGGGGTTTCCACCGGCGAGCTGGAGTTTACGTCACTCTGAGTCCCGACACCCGACGACGAAAACGGACCGCTAGGAGCGCCTCCGTCCCCCCTGTCACTTCGATTGCCGTGTTCGCGGACGCCGTTTCGTCGCCAGACACTCGAGGGTCGTGGAGATCCAGGGATTGACACCCCTAAATTCGGCTCGACCCGGATAGAGACTCGATAAGCCGCCTAAGTACCCTGCCGGCGAGTCTTCGTTTTCTTTTTCCCTACCCCCCCTGTCGTTTTGAACGCCTTTTGGTTCCGAGAGAAAGCGCGCGCCGGTGCCGTCGCCCGAACAGGAGACGCCGTCGCGCTGCACCAGGCGTGCGGGCTCGGGACGGCGTCAGGAGGGCGCCGTGGGTGAGGGTCGTGGCTGGGCTGGGCTGGGTCGTCCCCACTATCCGTGTCCTCTACTCTGCCCTCGCGGGAAATAAACACATTCTGACTTAGTGTTACACTCCCGGGGTTACCACGGCTTTTCTCCCCTCCTAAAAGGGGGGAAAAGTAGGTGTTAGGAAATTTTCCGTAAATAGTTCATGGAAACTTCTCTTTTCACATCTCTTAGTCTTACAGACACAAGCCAAAAAACCGACATTTACCTTTAGGACTGTTTGCACGCCCGACGCCACGGCCGAGGGAGGTCGCCCCCGCGACGTCCGGAGGGAAGGTGAGCGCGGGTGGCGCCCTCGAGGCGACGGGTCTCACGCCCGCTCGGTCCCAGGGCTGTAGGACCCGAGCTTTCCGAGCCGGTCGGCTCTGGTGGCCCGCGGAGTGTCCCACGGTCCCTCGACTCCCCGCGGTGAGCCTGTGTCCTCTTTGGCGACAGACACTTGCGACAGTGGTTTTTGCACTCCGTGCTAAGTCCCATGTGGAGATGTCTACAGCGGAGTCTCCAAGGACTTTGTCACGACTCGTGGAGGTCTTGCGATTCTCGATTACCACGTTTCCGGTTCCTCTGTACCAGGGCCCGTGGGGTGATTTCGCTCTACGACTGGTAGACCATCCCTACTGTGGGTTCTTGACTGTTGCCGAAATTTAAAGGGAAATTAAAGGACCGTTGCAAAACACTGTCCAACCAGGGGAGGGAAGTTGTGTGTTCAGGGAGTTTCCGACTCGGGTTCATAATAAGTGGAAAACATAGGGGTTCTCGGGCGATTCCGTGACCGATGTTTCGTCCGGGGATTATTTATGACGTACTTATTCACGTTCTTAAACTCCCGCGTGTCCCCTCCTTCGTTAATTCCTCTCCCCCCTTTCCCAACAAAACTTACTACTTATCTGTAAATGGTCTCTGTTTCCCGTAAGATTGGTCTCCCCTGCCGTAAGCTCTTCGTGGCCTCCACGTCCTGGCGTACTGGAAACCCCTTTTAACGTTTGGGAAACCCGATGCCGCGACTCTCCGTTTTTTAATCCGATCTTCCTCATAAAGTAGGATTCCTCAAATGTTAAACAAGATTTCTTATACTCCTCGGTGGCGACCTAAATTTGGGAAATGCCGGAATTAACCAATGAATTACTTTAAAGTTAATGAGGGGAATTGTTCGTCTCCTAATGGACAAAATTCCTTGGCGGTGGAAAATTCCTGCCTTAATTAATGACTCGTTTTAAATTTAGTCAGGAAAGTTGTTTTATTTCTGAAAGGATAAAATTGATTCTCTTGTTATATTTTGTTTGAACCGTAATATCAAAGAGTATCAATAACAGTTACTTGGATACTCAGGATGTTTGTTAAGGGATGAAAATAGGAGTGGTGTGGTCTTCGTGGTCGTAGGTTCTACTTCCTTTAAAACATAAATTACCTGACGCAAGAGTGTTTCCTAGAATAAGACTTTCGGTTCCTTGTACAGGTGGGTGTACCTTGTTCACCCGTCTGTCCTCCCCTCTGGCGACCCCACCCCCTCCCCACCCCTGTTCCCTGCACGACTTTCTGATCACTTTAAGACTACGAGAGGTGTTTGGGAGGGCCTGTTTCCCGATCCTCTTGTAAGGAACCTCTTCATCCAACGCTTCCTGAAGTTTAGGGATTGAGCAAATCCACTTCCTTCGTAAGGACAAACCTTCTTGGAGGGTCGCGTGTCCGTTCCTCAGACTTTTTACGTCTCCTATGGTCCTCTGTAGTCGAACCGATTTCGGTCCTCTTTTACGATCTCTTACGGGGTCCTCGGTTTGTCAATTACTCAAAAGATTGACACGAGCTGAATGTCTCTCTTCGAAGGAGGTGGTCCCCTCTTAGACCGGGTTTCATATTTTGTAAAATTCACGGACTCTTTTGTACATTGGCATGTATTTAGGTTTCGAGACCGACCGAGAGTCACGTGAGAAAGTCAAGAAGCTGTGTTTATGGTGTGAACTGGCTCTAGTGTCTATCGTCGTAAGGGAGTTGGGTATCGAATAGTATGTAAGAACAGTGTAAGGTTAAGAGTCTGTCAGAGTGTATCATTCTGGAGTCTAAACACGTTTCTACTCCCATCTTTCAAACTGCAAATAATCGGACGACTACACGTTGTCGTCACACTCTAGTCTTCCCGACCGTGACACCCAAGTTATTATAAAAAACTTGGGGTCAAACTCTGGGGTCAAACAGTAATGTTACTGTTTGTGTTCCTATAAATACCTCTGTTGTCCTGTCTTGACCCTGACGGTGAAAGTTCTTAGTATTAATAGTTAAGTATATTTGATTTCTTCAAGTTCTACCCCCTTTGGACTAACTTGTCGACGTGTATTTCTCTGAGTACTAAAATCAACTTTCACTCAGACACTATACAGAGGTTTTTGGGGTATCGTCTGACATCTGACATTAATCTCTTCGTGGGTCTTATTCGATTAGGATGAGATAAACGATCAATCTGGAGTGCCTTTCACAAAGTAAAACAAGATGTCTGGTCTATAATAACTCTCTGTGTATTTGTCCTTAAACAAGTGTCTTCTGACTGATTTTACGTAACGTTTAATACAGTGACTTCCACATTGTCGACAGTATAAAATTTGAGGATGATATCGTACTTAGGAATGAGTTAAATAGGGATTAAGAGTATTATTGAACGATCTACTCATAAAAGTAGGTGTAAAAAGTCTCTTTCTATGTCGTCGAGTCTCGTGACAATCATACACTTCCTGACACTTGACTTGTGTCTACGCAAGACCGAGGTTTCGACCGCAAGAAAGGTGATGGGGTGTGACGGAGGGACAAATTTTATTGGTCCGTATAAATCAACCTTCTTTTCTTCGGAACACCTCACTCACCTTCTTCCTTTACACAATCGTCACGAGTTTATAAACACCTTCGTCGTAATCTACAAATCTGCAAAATAAGACATACCGAGGTTACTCACGTTTAACATCTCTTTGTCTACAGCTAAGTTGTATTTCTTAAAAGGTTATCGGTCCCAACAGATCTCTCTGATCCATAGAGTCGGTACACCTCTGCACTGTTCAAACGGTAGAGATCCTCGACCCGTCAGGACACCGTCCATACGTTCAAGACCTTCTTACGTACTTACTGGAAATTCCAGAACAGGGTAGACTATCTTTGATTCCGAGTCTCTCCACGACCTTGAACCGGTCCCACTGGTGAGGAGGGACTTCCCAGTCTAGGTGTTGTTCTAGAAAGTACCCACAGGGAGTCGGGTTTCGCGAAACATGTTGTACTACGAAGTTCAACCCCCGTTCTGATTAACTTCTTTAATAGGTATGTCAGTACAGTTGGAGGGAGAGTTAAGTTAAATTGGGTGTATAGGTTTTTCGGTGACCACAGAAGGGAAGGAGAAGTCCGAGTAAAAACCCCTCTTCGTTCCCTCGACTTATTGGGTAATTGGTCTATTCTAGTTGAATTCTCTGTCTAATGTCATGATGACTCGTGGGGATTTCATAGAAATGTGTGGGACACGTAATGACCTGTGTAGGGTATTAGGGTGTAAACCAGGACAAATCGACAAGGTGTGGACCTTATGTAGAACATGTGTGTCTATTTACTCAAATTCTTAAGCTATACTTAGGATAGAACGTAAAAATATCAAGAAATGTAAAAGTACATATGATAGAGTAGACTACGAGTAGTGTCAGGAGATTCCTTCTGTCCAAAACAAAACAAAACAAAAAGTCAGTCTGTTCGTTAAAAGATCGACGGGCCCCTTCTTTCCCGATGTCGTGTCTTGAGCGAAAAAAAAATTTGATGTAAGGTGTAATCTAATAAGGAGGTCGGACCTACTCAGTTTGGTCTTCGTCCACAAAACGAAAAGGAGCTAACGATAGTTGTGGAGTGTGGAAGTCGACAGGAGGAGGTGGTCAGGGAGGTCCCGGGGTGGGGCCGATGATGGCGTGCCGAAACAGTGCTTGGACGCGTGGGGGCGTGAGCCGACGAGGTTGAGGCTCGCTCTTGGTGGGTGGGTCGCGGCGCGCCCACGCGGGGGCCATGGGGGGGGGTAGGGGTTGTAAGCAGGTCCGGGCACACCTGTAGGGTTAGTGGGTCCTATAGGGTGTCGCCCTTCTGCGTCGAAGGGCCGTTGAGCTCTGGGCTAAAGGACCTCCCCACCAGTTCGTCCGACTCGGAGCCTGCTCCCAATCCCCTGAAAACACAAGGCAGGCTGGGACTCCAAGATCCACTGACTCCTCCTGGAGCGGGTGCACGGGGAGATCACCGCGAGTGTGGAGCACGCCGGTGGGTAGTTGGGGTCGCATCACGCCGTGCGGAGACGGCCAGGAATGCCGGAGGGCCCGGTGATTGTGTCGAACCGGGGTCCCAACTACACCAGGTGCGTGTGATCAGTGAATGGGGCTCACACGAGTAAGGGTGAGTAGCCCACCCGACCCTCCCATTTCCACCTCCCTGTAAAGAAGGGACGGGCAGAGGATCGACTAAATCAATTCTGAAGCCGATGTTCTGAGGTACAAACCCCCTGGTGCAACGCGTACGCGGAGGGCACCAGTGGCCAGGAGCCAGACTGGGCCCAGGGTTCCTTCTGGGTCGGTTCGGTAGCTTATGGGCCGAGACCCGATCTCGCGGCGATGGAGGCTCGAGCACGGGTAGCGGGGGCTGGGTTGGACACGACGACGGACAGTCCGCAGTCGCGGTGGATAACTCTTCCCATACTTTACCGTCCGACACGGAGCTTGTTCTTCTCCGACTTCTTTGCTTATTTGAAAATGTCCCGGGTTAAACGCATGAAAGTACGCTATTTTGACTTCCGGTTCTTCACTATGAAACCAATAATTGATACGGCTCTAGAAGCCACTCGGAAGGTATAGAGTTGATAAAGGGATAGAAGTATCAAAAGGATTTCTGAGGGTTTAGACACAGAGGTCGGGAAGGGAGATAGGGTTTGAGATCTAGGTATATAAACTAACGGAAGATAAGGAGAAGTGCATTTACTTCTCCGGGTGAGTGCAAAATATTAGGTGTTCCCGATTCACTTTAAGGAATGGGAGAGACAAGACATAGAGGAAGGGTGTGATGTTTGACTAACGAGGGGGAAGGGGTCTTGGACACAATGGAAGTCATAAGAGATAGTGACAATTACCGTAGTAATCGGTGAGGTTAGAGGAGGTTATGGACACCGGACTACCTTGCTCCGATTTTCCTTTCGTCGGAACCCATGTTTAGGCTCGTTCAAGGGAGGAAGGAGGAGGAGAAGTTGAAGGGAGGTTTCATAGAACTTAAGTAGAACGAAGGGAGGTAAACGTTGTTTGTCAAGGGGAACAAGTCCGAAGTAATAGAGAGTGGACCTGATGACGGAGGATTAACCAAAAGGTCCAGAGGTGTTAGTGTGGAAAGATTAGGTTATAAGTGTGTGGACGGTTTTCACTGGAAAGATTTTGCGTTTAGTCTAGTGTAGAGGAAAGTAGAACTTTGAGAAATGATTGAGGATGAAGGTTACGATTTAAGTTCGAGACAGTGACCAGCACCTTTTGCGAAGTTTTTAGACCAGAAAGGAAATCATAGAAGAGAGAATTGTGGGGATGGAGGGATGGAGGGTTTTGAAGTATTAGACTAGTTTACAACGATTAACATCAACAAGGGACACATCCTTGGTGTGTTTTGTCACACCAAAGATAAGAGGTAAGGAAATGTGTACAAGACAGGGGATGGTTTATGTAATAAGGGGTGAAACAGATAGATTTTTCAAGAAAGGACTTTTAAGTCACAGTGTCGGAGAAAGTTCCGAAGGGGTGTTCGAAAGATATCTATTATAGTGAGGGAGTCACGATAGAGACAGGGAACATGTTTGTAAACAACTAACGATACACGGTTTGAGAATACGATTTGAGAAGATACATGTAATATAATAAATTAAGACTACTATTACGACAGTTCCCTGATAATAATAGGATTAAAATACTTACTCTTTTAACTCCGAAACTTTCTACTTCCACGAACGGGTTCCAACGTCTCGATCATTCGACACCTCGGTCCTAAACTTGGGTCTATACAGACGAGGACAAATAGATAAGTAGTTTTTCAAAACATCTTAATTTTACTATAAACTTTTTAGTGTCTAGTGGAAAATTTTCATAATTACGAATGTCTTAAAGAAAAAATTTCCTTTTTGTGTGTCGACAGGCTCAGATCATCTACCTTTATTCTCACAAGATTAAATTTGACTACGATATCTTCCGGTTTATTTATCGGAATTACAGACCTCTTCCTTTACCGTTGGGTGAGGTCGCAAGAACGGAACTCCTAGGGTCCCTGCCCCCTCGGACCACCCGACGGCAGATACCCCAGCGTGTTTCAGTTTGTGCTAACGTCGTCGAATCGTCGAGAACCTCTTCCTTCACCGTTGGGTGAGATTATAAGAACGGACCTCTTAGGACACCTGTCTCCTCGGACCACCCGACGACAGGTAACCCAACGTGTCTCAACCTGTGTTGACTTCATTGAATCGTACTTACGTACGTACGTAACCTCTTCCTTTACCGTTGGGTGAGGTCATAAGAACGGATTTCTTAGGGTCCTTGCCTCCTCGGACCAACCGACGGAAGATACCCCAGTGTGTCTCAGTCTATGCTGACTTCGATGAATCGTCGTCGTCGTCGTCCGATTTATTCTTTTGTTAAGACGATAACAAGACATATTAAATAAGAATAATATACTTACAACACTAAAATAAATAAATAAAAAACCGATTCCCTGACGACTAACATTTGGTAATTATTCATCTGAAAAAAAAAAAAGGTTTTGAGGAAGAGCTATTCTCGTCTCTCTCTTTCGATTTAACTTGCTCAGTAGTATGTTACCAGTTTTTGAATGGTCGCTACTCCTATCGTTGTATGGTACTCCCTACATGCTACAGAGTTTTTCAATTATACAAACTTCTCTTCTCAAAGATCGTATCGCCTTCGTGGTATAATAACGATAGGGACAATGACAGGTGCGATAATAATTCTTGAAGTTATCAAGGGTTAAGTCACCATTTCTGTTTATGTATTCGACTACTCACTCATTATATTGACACTTGTTTCGAGACACCCTCAAGGGTCTCTTCCTCCCCGGACTCTTAGTCGGTCCTTGATCCTTCACCCCCGTCTCTTGTTCTACCGTGGGTCGTCCCTCGATCAACGATCTTGGTCTCGTTGTGGTGGATTGAAGACGTCTTAGTAAAATAGACAACCATCTAGAAAATGATGACTTTCGAGACAAAGAATCTTGGAGACTTCAAATTGCAAAGGACTGAGACCCCAGAACCGGTCGGTCGTTTTCTCGTTCTGAAAGTGGGTCTATTGTACTCTCATACCTCCTTCCCTCTTCTACTCTGACTTCGTACGGTACCCCACTGGGTCATGAGGTCCCTTCAGGGTCGGGGTGGGTGTTTAGGTCAACCCTATTAGTCTTGAGGTCCTCCAGGACCCTTCCCCTTTTGTGTGAAGGGTCCTTTCCGTTCGTGTAAGGGTACGGGTCCGGGGTCGGGAAGGGATGGTCTCCTCTTTGTCTACCCGTGTCTGAGTCACGACACACGTTACTCGTCCTCCTTTCCTGACTCCGGTAGTAGGTCGAACCGTCGGTGACGGGTTCTTCGGGGTGGAAAAAGGCGGTTTGGGTACGGTTCACAGATCATGTGATTGAGTCACAAAGGGTTCGGTTTACTGTACCTTCCGACGAATTTTCAGATGTAAGAAATGGTGTCTGGTAATTGAAATATACATCCGTTTTGTATAAATACAAGGAGGACAGGAAGTTATTTGTCTCATTTCTTTGAAAGACACCCATCAAGTGAGACCTGGTCACGTTACTCTCGTCGATAAGACTACCCTTATTGATTACTCTATGTATGTCCTTTTTTCTTCAATTTGTACTTTGTCTCCTTGTGACAACCATCTTGACTTATCTATGTTGAAAAAACCTCCCGTAAAACCGTTATCGATAATTTTAGCTAGACCGTTAAGGTGAAACGGTTTAAGTAAGATACATATATGAGGGACTGTACACAGGTTCCTACTTGTTACGACGTAATAAACCTTTTTATTAGAAAAATTGACTTTTGTTAGACTCATCGGTAGATATTCCACGACTGATACTCCGACTTTTTGTTTCAAAAAGTCAAACGTACTTTTTCGTTCCAAGTTCCAAGTTTTGTCATATACATAATATTAAGATGAACGTATTTTTGTGTACACATGTTATATTGATTTATAGAATTTTAAATATTATAGTTATATAAACATATGTATAATCTTTAGGGACCTTTCTAGGTCTAAATCGTTTCACCGTCGAATCCCTGTTTAAACCAGATGTCCCTCTAAATAAATAACAAAAAAGAAAACAAAACAAAATTTAAACTTACACTTACGGACACCCTTTCCCGAGAGTAGGGGTATTTCAGGAGAAATGAGAGATCAGAATGTGGGAAGTCAAAAGGGGTCAACAATGAACTGGACCGGGGATTTACGTTCACTCCTATCTACGTCCGGGAACACCCCCACCGACCTCCGTACGAAAATCATAAATGAAAGGCGAAGACAAGACATTCGTTTGTACTGTAAATACTGAATTGTCTCCCACCTCACCTCTGACTGTACAAAGGTGCAGTCTCTTTTGTTTCTGATCTCCTTTTATTTCTAGGACTTTCTACTCTGTGACTATACCTTCGATAACGATGTCAGTTCTATTCTTTGTTTGTCTCAGACTTGGTCCGCCATTGTCGTTCCTACTTAACACTTTGGGTCTAAACTTTGAGGAAAATTTTAGGGAATAGTCGGTCACGTCAATTTCCTTACATGTCCGAAGAAACGAAGGAGGAAGAAAGGACAGTACTTTTTAACGTCGGACACCAAATAGTGTACCCGGCGACCCGTGCCGGGACAACACGAGACGTCTTTAGGTCGAGACAAGAATCGAGAGGACCTCTCGGAGTACGAGGACATGGACACTCAATTAAAGAAAGGGAGGTGGTACAGCCGTGGTTACCCTGTCTTTCGTCCTCAGAAATCGTGGTTTCTATGTCGTCTTTACTTGGAACCTTCACGGACATGTCTCAGATGGTCTTACATGACAGGACCGGAGATGGAACATCCGAGCACCGAAGGTGTCAATTATATTATAATCTTTGAGATTATCAGACTTTTATTCTCATTTCGAAATGGAATTTTATTCTTGTTCCTTTTGAAGGTTTACTTTGCAAGGGAACCGTCGACGATTATCGTCGACCATACTCTCAGGACTTGTGGTATGAAACGAGAAACTAGACGACCTTTAAGAAGTCAACTCACTTTAATAAACTTTTCCAAAGTGACTTAAATCCGATCATAAAGTGCCTGAAAGAGAAGACATCAGACTTGTCACCCCTTACGTCGTACCACGATTTGATCCCCCTCTAACCCAGTGTTTATTTCAGGTTAGACACTTAATGAGAAAAAAAAAACGGACCGAGTAACTTTCTCTCTCCTTAGTCTCCAAAATGTTGGTATGCTCCCCAATGTGAGGTAGATACTAAGTGCGATGGGGGTAAGGGTGACAGAGACAGGGTGTCGTAATACGGACAGTATCTGTAAGTCCATGAAGTCACGTTTAGGTGACTCAAGTGTGTTCATAGGGTTTACTAGTGGTTGACTTCGTACCTATGTATTTTACACCGTATACGTATATTATCTTGTAATAAACCTCATGAGTATGTACCATATGGTAGCTACTTGGAACTTTTGTACGATTGATTTTCTTCAGTCTGTACTTTCTGGTGTATAATATACCAAGATAAAGATGTTTTACAGTTCTGATCCGTTTAGATATCTCTGGATTTCACCTAATCACCGACGGATCCCGACCCTATCCTTCCCCCCTTCTCTCAGTAACGATTATCAATGTCCCTGAAACCCCTACCTTCACCACTCATATTTTAATCATCATCATTATCAATATGTTAATATATTATTTTGGTGAATATAAAATTTATTCACTCATACAATATATTTCATATAGAGTTATTTCAGTAAGAACTTTTTATTTTCCTTCTTTTCTACTCATATTTTATTTTGTAATCAAATTTTTCGACTTCACCGAATATGATAATTTTTTTCTATTTTTCCAAAACATTGTTCTTTGTAAGGGTACCTATTTCTTCCTAAAGTGTCACTTTACCCTTAATTAAATGGGAGGGCGTTTTAGGATATACACATATGTATACCATTATCTCGAAGTTTTATTCGTTTTTGACTAATATTAAGATATTAATATTAAGAGACTTAATCTCTTCTTTATCTGTTTAGGTGTTAATATTGATCCCCAAAAATATGAGGAGAGTTTTTAAATATCTCCTTTATCTTTTAGTTTTATATTTTGTGAACTTGTTGTGATAGTTAGTTGATCTTGATTAACGACAAATTTCTTTTGTATGTTGCTTTCATTTTGTGTGTCGTAAAAGTTGACTTGTACTTGATAAGTGGTTCTATCTAGTATGAGTTCTATCTAGTATAAGACCTGGTATAACCTATCTAGAGTTATTTAAATTTTCCTGACTTAAGTTTACTTGTACAAGAGATTGGTGTCATCTTAATTTACTATTTAGTCGTTGTCTTTTTATATACCTTGAGGAGTTCATAAACCTTTAATTTGTCATCTGAAGATTTATTATTAGGCACCCAGATTCTGTTTAGTGTTCGTTTTGATAATTTGTAAAGTTGACTTACCTTTATTTTTGTGTTATATAGTTTTAAACACCCTATGTCGATTTCGAAACGATTCTTCTTTTAAATATCGTTCCTTATGTTATCGGGGAACCATAGACTCCCCTCCCTAAACAAGGTCCTGGTGGTGGTATAGTTTTATGTTCTTACGAGTTCAGGGAAGATATTGTACTGACATCATGTCAACCGGGAGGAATAGGGACCCAAGGAGTAGGAGAGTAAGTTGGTTGACCGGTAGGACGTCTATTCCTCCCAACTAACAGAAATTATTCTTGATAAAGTCCAGTTTTTGAATTAGAAGATGGAATTCTTCAACATTTTTCATCTCGTTTTATTTGGGTTCATTTGTCTTCCTTCTTTACTATTTCTCGTCTTAGTCACTTTGACTTTTATCTTTTTGTTAACTCTTTTAATTTTTTTTTTTGGATTAACAAACTTTTCTAGTTTAATTATTTTTGGTCTACTTAGTCCCTTTTCTTTTTTTATTCTGAAATACCACAGTCTTTATTTACTCTTCTCTTATTTCTAGGAGTCTATAATTTTCCTACTTTTATCTTATAATACCTGTTGAAATCCGGTTATTTAAATTGTTAAAGTTACTTTCTGTTTGAGGAACTTTTTACGTTTAACACTTCTAGTAAGTTCTTCTTTCTTTACTTGTGATATAGAGATATAAATGGTTAATGTAACCTGAGTACCAATTTTTGGAGGGATTTTTCTTTTGAGGTTCGTATCCACTGAAGTGACCACTTATGGTGTTTTGTAAAGTCCTTCCTTATTAGGGTTAAAATGTGTTATAAGATCTTTACCTTCTCCTCTCCTGTGAAGGGTTGAGTAAAATATTCCGGTCGTAATAAGACAAGGTTTGGTCTGTTTCCGTAATCTTCTTCTCTTTTGATATTTTGGTTATAGGAGTACTTGTATCTACGTCTTTAGGAATTGTTCACAAACCGTTTAATTTAAGTTGTTTTATATTTTACTTACCGTGTAGTACTGATTTGCCCCAAATAGGTTCCTTACATTTTAACAAAATTATAAGTTTTTAGTTAGTCACATTGAGTGGTGTAATTGTCTGATTTTTTCTTTTTGGTAGATTTATCTACGTCTTTCGTAAACTGTTTTAAGTTTAGATTAAAGATTACTTACGAGTCTTTTAATCCTGATCTTCCTGTGAAGGAGTTGGATTAATTCCCGTAGATACTTTTTGGATACCAATTGTAATAGGAATGACGGAAGGGAGGAGTATATCCGTTGTTACGTTCCTAAAGATGAGTGGTATAAGGACAAGTCGTAACAGGACCTCCGGGATCTACCACCTTATTACGTTCTTTTTCTTTATTTTACTATGTGTAACTTTTTCTTATTCATTTTGATGTAGATAAATATATGTTGTACTAACATACACAACTTTTAGGATTTCTTAGATGTTTTTCGATAATCTTGGTTTTTCACTCAAATCATTCTAAAATCTTATGTTTCAATTATATATTATAGTTAAGATACAGATAAATGATCGTTACGTTTAAATTTTCGACTTAAAATTTTATTATGGTAAGTATCATTGTAGATTTTTATACTTGATGAACCCCTATCTAATTTATTTTGTACTGTTCTAGACATGTGACTTTTGTAATGGTTCTTTTTAATCCCTTATAGATTTATTCACTTCTCAACATATTACAAGTGCCTAATTTTCCGAGTTATAATAATTTTATCGTTAAGAGGGGTTTAACTCGATGTCTAAACTGTGTTGGTGTTATTTTCGGTTCGTCCGAAAAGAACAATTTTTTATTGTTCGACTAACATTTCAAATACACCTTTACGTTTTTCGGATCTTATCGGTTTTGGTAAAAGTTTTATCTCTTGTTTCGATCCTCTAAATATAATGGAATAAATTTCTGAAGGATATTTTGATATTATTAGTTCTGTTCCACTATACACACATTTATACCTGTACATCACGTCGCACTGTCTTATCTCACGTCTTTATCTGGGTGTATACATACCATTAAACTAAAAGTTGTTTCAACGGTTTCGTTAAGTCATCACTTTTCTATAAAAGTCTTTTATTATGACCTTGTTCACCGATAGGTATACGTTTTGTGTGTATGTGTGTTCATTCCTTCATACTTGGACAATGTTTTAAAATAGGGTGGGGTAAATGTTTTAATTTAAGTTTTACTTAATATCGGATGTAATTTTTACATAAGTTTGACCTAATGTATAGATTTGTAATACTCCCGATATTGGTATTATTAAGATTTCCTTTTTGTACTCTCTGTTCAAAATCACCCGAAACCAATTTGTTGATCAAGAATTGTTCCTATATTTTTATATTCTGTATTGTCCTTTTTACTATTTAACCTGAAGTAGTTTTAATTTTAGAAAAATAAGAGTTATCTGTAACACTATTTTTACTTTTCTTTTCACTGTGTGTTTCATAAGCGTTATGTATATTGAATTTTTCTTGAACGTAGGTTGTATATATTCTTAGGACGTTGAGTTATTTTTCTTTTTTGGTTAAAAATTTACTCCTACTAAGGTTGTCTTTGAAGTGGTTTCTTCTGTATGCTTACCGTTTACTTATGTACTTTTCTACGAATTGTAGTAAGTAGTAAGTCAAGTCAGCGAGTCAGTACAGGTTGAGAAACGCTGGGGTACTTAGTGTCGTGCGGTCCGGAGGGACAGGTAGTGGTTGAGGGCCTCAAGTGGGTCTGGGCGCAGGTAGCTCAGTCACTACGGTAGGTCGGTAGAGTAGGAGCCAGCAGGGGAAGAGGAGGACGGGGGTTAGGGAGAGTCGTAGTCTCAGAAAAGGTTACTCAGTTTAGAAGTGCACTCCACCGGTTTCATGACCTCAAAGTCGAAATCGTAGTAAGGAAGGTTTCTTTAGGGTCCCGACTAGAGGAAGTCTTACCTGACCAACCTAGAGGAACGTCAGGTTCCCTGAGAGTTCTCAGAAGAGGTTGTGGTGTCAAGTTTTCGTAGTTAAGAAGTAGCGAGTCGGAAGACGTGTCAGGTTGAGAGTGTAGGTATGTACTGGTGACCTTTTTGGTATCGGAACTGATCTGCCTGGAAACAACCGTTTCCTTACAGAGACGAAAAGTTACATGATAGATCCAACCAGTATTGAAAAGAAGGTTCCTCATTCGTAGAAAATTAAAGTACCGACGTCAGTGGTAGAAGTCACTAAAACCTCGGGTTTTCTTTATTTCAGACTGTGACAAAGGTGACAAAGGGGTAAATAAACGGTCCTTCACTACCCTGGTCTACGGTACTAGAAGCAAAAGATTTACAACTCGAAATTCGGTTGAAAAAGTGAGAGGTGAAAGTGAAAGTAGTTCTCCGAAAAATAAAGAAGAAGTGAAAGACAGTATTCCCACCACAGTAGACGTATAGACTCCAATAACTATAAAGAGGGTCGTTAGAACTAAGGTCGAACACGAAGAAAGTCGGGTCGCAAAGAGTACTAATCCCTTGACGTTTGATTTTAGTGTCATTTTGTGATGATTTCACTGATTTTACTTTTTATGATTGTTAGGTTCACAACTGTTCCTACACCTTGTTAACTTTGACAGTATATAACAACTACTCTTACGTTTTAATATATTGGAGAANAAGGTTTCTTTAGGGTCCCGACTAGAGGAAGTCTTACCTGACCAACCTAGAGGAACGTCAGGTTCCCTGAGAGTTCTCAGAAGAGGTTGTGGTGTCAAGTTTTCGTAGTTAAGAAGTAGCGAGTCGGAAGACGTGTCAGGTTGAGAGTGTAGGTATGTACTGGTGACCTTTTTGGTATCGGAACTGATCTGCCTGGAAACAACCGTTTCCTTACAGAGACGAAAAGTTACATGATAGATCCAACCAGTATTGAAAAGAAGGTTCCTCATTCGTAGAAAATTAAAGTACCGACGTCAGTGGTAGAAGTCACTAAAACCTCGGGTTTTCTTTATTTCAGACTGTGACAAAGGTGACAAAGGGGTAAATAAACGGTCCTTCACTACCCTGGTCTACGGTACTAGAAGCAAAAGATTTACAACTCGAAATTCGGTTGAAAAAGTGAGAGGTGAAAGTGAAAGTAGTTCTCCGAAAAATAAAGAAGAAATGAAAGACAGTATTCCCACCACAGTAGACGTATAGACTCCAATAACTATAAAGAGGGTCGTTAGAACTAAGGTCGAACACGAAGAAAGTCGGGTCGCAAAGAGTACTAATCCCTTGACGTTTGATTTTAGTGTCATTTTGTGATGATTTCACTGATTTTACTTTTTATGATTGTTAGGTTCACAACTGTTCCTACACCTTGTTAACTTTGACAGTATATAACAACTACTCTTACGTTTTAATATATTGGAGAAACCCTTTACCCGACAAAGAATACTTCGATTATTATATGAATGACATACCTGAGTTAATGAGACTAGAACTCATATATGACTCTCTTTTCTTTTACATATAAATGTATTTCTAAACAACTTACAAGTCTCGTTAAAATAAATATTCAGTTTAGATCTTTCTTGGGTCTACAGGAAGTTGAATATTTACCTCTGTAATATGTGGTAATTGAGTTAACTTATTTTCCCTTATTTAATAACTATACACGTTGTTACACCCACAAAGAATTTTCGTAAGATTCACTTTCTTCGGTCTACGTTTTCCAATATTTTGATACACTAAGATAAATGTATTTTAAGGATTTCAAAACACCTATCGTCTCTACAAGGTATATTGTACTAATACTTACACCACTTTACAGATATATATCATATGTCAACTGAGAATTTGTTGTACCCTCTATTTCCGTAGTTGAGTGGTACGTTAGTTTTCAGGTCCATATTAAGTGTCGGTCGAAAGGTGCAGGAGTCTAAATAGGTTGGTGCATATTACATGATGGTATCATGTCTAAACCACTTTTTTTAGACGTATATGCACCTAGGTACGTTAAGTTTGGATACAACAAGTTCTCAGTTGACATGTGAATTTGAATAATCTAAAATACATACATTTAATATGAAGTTACTTCAATTGAAAATTCTACTACATTTTATAAATCATATTTAAATTGCTTTCAGATCTTCTTACATATAATTTAATAATTGTTACCTCTACTCTAATATTTTCTGAAAGTGAAACGATAAAGTGAAACAATACATGAGATATTACAAAGTAGAAAAAGGTTTCTCTGAAGATATAATCAGTCCTAAGAATACTAACGATCACTGTCTTTGGGTTGAGTTTGATTGAATTCTTTTCCGTCTTACATAACTAAGTGTACGGTCATAACCAGCTCCCCATCTAAGTCTACATCGATCTAGATCCACCAGGTAACTTCAAAAACTCTTACTCCGAAAGGAGTAGATAACCAAGAAGGAAGGGGACGTAACCAAAGTAAGAGTCTGACAGAAAGAAGGACACTACTACTGTTTCGTCGGATCATGGAATCGTTAGGACCTCGTTTTCTGTGTGGTCCTTTTCAGGACTCGGTTGAGAATCACTGGACGGACCCTACTGGAAAGGACTAGTGACCGTGGCACTACCGGTCTGTACCCAGTGTCCTGGTACGTACCCCGACTCGTTCCCGTCCCACCAGAGTCGGGGGGTGACTTCTCAACAAGAGTTTTCCTCTTTTTTCTTTTATCTCAGACTATAGTCTTATTTCCGTCAAATAGTCTGTTTTTTTATCGTATACTGATGATATTACATACCCAAAGGGACGACCAAGTTGACCATTTCTTAGACGGACGTTACGTCCTCTGGGGTCAAACTGAAGACCCAACCCTTCTAGGGGGTCTCTTCCCTAACCGATGGGTGAGGTCATAAGAACCCGAAGAGACCACCGATTCTACCATTTCTCAGGTGGACGTTAAGTCCTCTGGATCCAAACTAGGGAGAACCCTTCTAGGGGACTTTTCCCTTACCGTTGGGTCATGTCATAAAAACAGACCTCTTGGGGTACCTGCCTCCTCGGACCATGAGGTGCCCCGACGTTTCTCAACGTGTGCTGACTCGTTGATTCGTGTATGATATTACATGACGAAAACCTTAGTCCTATTTCAATAAAACAAAAATAGAAATCTTATTGTGTCGAGTTCCGTTATAGGAGACCACGAAAAGATTCTGTCGTATCGTATTTCGGGTGACAATGATTGACTTATACAAACAGGGGGGTTTTAAGTATACAACTTTGAGATTAGGGGGTACCCTACTATAATCCTCCAACCCGGAAACTCTCCATCAACCCAAGTCTACTTCAGTACTCCCACCTCGGAGACTCCACCCGAATCATAGGAAGATTCTTCTTCTTCTCTGATCAAGTGCCCGTCAGGGGGCGTCTGATCTTCAGAGAGAAAGGTGGTACGCTCCTATGTCACTCCTCGACCGGTAGGAGTTCGGTTCTTCGTCTACGAGTGTCCTGTGACTTAGAAGGTCGCGGAAGTAGAGCTTGAAAGAATGTCGGAGGTCTTGACCTTCTTTATTAGGGACAACACATTCAGTAAGTCAGACACAATTAACAATGTCACTGGGTTCGGCTGCTGTACGGGGTGTCTCGTCGTAAGACACTACTTAGTCTTCAATTCCTCCTATGGTAGGTTCCCCTTGGGACAAGAACGGGTTTATCTCCCATTTACCGTCTTTCCTCGTCTCTATTCTAACCCGAACCTCCCCTTACCGTTTCCACCGACTGATTTCTACTTTCTCCCTGAAGACTCAACTCGACTTCCACCGGTGCACTATGTGTTGCACCGGTAAGACCCTACACCCGACCGACTTTGCTGACACCCCAATGACGGTACACGATGGATCTGAGTTCGAGGTCCTATTCCTATAACTTGAAGACTTCACAGTCCGGTTAAATCGAACTACCATTTATTAAAGTTCATGAAAATATAAACTGAATTTTGAGTTGTAAGTCTTTTCATTCTAGTACCGAAGACCAGGGTAGTGAAGTACTGTTTATCTACCCCTTTGTCACCTTTGTCACTGTCTGAAATGAAAACCCCCGAGGTTTTAGTGATGTCTCCCACTGACGTCGGTACTTTAATTTTCTACGAACGAGGAACCTTCTTTTCAATCCTGGTTGGATCTGTCGTATAATTTTTTGTCTCTGTAATGAAACGGTTGTTTCCAGACAGAACAGTTCCGATACCAAAAAGGTTATCAGTACATACCTAAACTCTCAACCTGATATTTCTTTCGGCTCATGGTTTGTTAACTACGAAAACTTGACACCACAACCTCTTCTGAGAACTCTCAGGGGACCTGACGTTCCTCTAGGTTGGTCAGGTAGGATTTCCTCTAGTCAGGACTTATAAGTAATCTTCCTGACTACAACTTCGACTTTGAGGTTATGAGACCGGTGGACTACGCTTCTTGACTGAGTAACCTTTTCTGGGACTACGACCCTTTTTAACTTCCGTCTTCCTCTTCCCCTACTGTCTCCTACTCTACCAACCTACCGTAGTGGCTGAGTTACCTGTACTCAAACTCATTTGAGGCTCAACTGTTACCTGTCTCTCCGGACCACACGACGTCAGGTACCCCGACGTTTCTCGGCCTGTGCTGACTCACTGACTTGACTTGACTTGACTATAATTATGTTTATTCTTACTTAATACTTCATCTTACGTTCTTTGTGTACACTAAAATTCTATTTTATGTTTAAAGAACGAACGTTATTGGGGAAGTCCGACGGAGAGTAAGAGAGGAAGTACACTTAAGTCAAAGGAGACGGTACGAAACCACCTTTTAAAACTCTCGACAAAGAAATTCCGTATCCCCTGCACGGACCCCAAAAGTGTGACAGGTCTGTGAAACGATCTTCTTCTTTAGTCCGTTCCCAAGTCTTTCTAAACCCTAAAACTCCCGTCCCGATTGTAGACCTCTCCAACCGTCTTGGCTACAATCATATACGTACTCCCTGACTCCAAGTCCCGGTCAGTGCATTTAGGATTCTCGTCGACGTAAGGACCCATTGTAGAGTACACCTTTCATACCCTAGGACGGGACCGAACCCCAGACCTAATCGTAGAGAAACTCCTCATCCTTAGATCACAAGAACCTCTCCGTCTAAGTAAAGATCCCAGTTCGCCTCAAGTAGAGATTTGTTGTTCGAGATCCGTCGTCGAAAAACGGAGTCTTAACCACCACTCCTCTCTACCTCGGGTCTTCCAAATCGCAAGTGTCTAAATTATACTATACTATCTAGATGTTTCCCAGTACTTTTATTTTCCTGAAAGATTATGGTGTCTTCATTCCTGTTTTACCTTTACTGATAGGAAAGGGTCTTTTCCTGGTAATCGACCGTGGACCAGAAAAAAAAAGAGTAAAAGTAGTTTTCCTTTTCTTTTTGAAATAGTATCTAGTGTAGTAAGACACCCTGACTCTTGTGACGTCACTTCCTGTCCTACCCAGGAAAGAAAATAAGTAGGACCCTACCGTACTTTTAACGGGGGGTCCTCCTGGAATAATTTTCTGTCTCCCTACTCGATTGTGATGACATCAGTAGTAAAACGTTATAAATTTGCATAGTTTGGATGTGAAATATGTAGAATTTGTGACACATTATAATATACAGTTAATATAGAGTCAATCTTTTTTGTCCCTTTTTCTGTTCGAGGACCGTTAATCCTGTAGATGTTGCACTGGTGTCCTATCGTTTCCCGTGACGACGAAGTCAGAGAGGACCCACTCCTGGGAGACCTTTTGAATTAGTTATACAGAACCGGTCCTACCGTTTAAAATCTCTTGTTCCTTGTTCTCCTCCACCTCTCCTTACTTTCTTAAGTTGATCTTTATATCTAAGAATCTGACTCCACCTACTTCTTTAATTTATTAATATTGGGGTTTCCGGTTTGTTTTCTTTTTTTGTTAGTCGGACGTGGGTCTCGTAAACCAAGTCCTTTAAGTTAAACGTGTATCTCTCACCTCCCCGGAAACGACTCCCGGCCGTCCCCCCGTCCTCGACTCCGGAGCGACCACTCGTCTCCTGGCAACGGGACCTCTGTCAGAATCGAATCTTTACCGTTTGTCCTTTTATTGTCCCCGAATTCCCTCTTTCTTCTTTTTTTCCGTGACGAATCTTACCAACGACAGAATCTTTGGTCTGATATGACGTACTTTATTTACAAGAATTTTCCTATTTATGTCTAAATTGACGAAACTCTTTACTTCTATCCTTCTTCCTTTGATAAAATCAACAAAGACCCAATCCTACCCACCAGTCTGTGAGTTCTGTAAATTATCTTTCTTTTTTTTTTTCCTTACACAATCCTCGTCTTGGACTCTATGTGAATGGATAGAAGATCGGAGACAAGGTCTTACATGATAACTTTATACGAAAGTCTTTCGATAACTATCTCTTTATTATAATTTTTATTTGGGTCCCTCGAACGCAGAATCATGGGTACTATTATTAAACTCTACAGTTTAAATTGTCTTCCTTCAGGTCTCTATAAATCGTATTTTAGGTGTCCATAATTAATCGTTCAAAGTTCCGTTCCGTCACTAACTCCCTCTACCGAATCCGTCGATACCGGTCCTCTTAACACCCAATTCTAAACCAGTTTCACCAAGACCTGTGGAGAGAAGTTCCACCGATTCCCAAAACCATGACTTTATGATTGTCGTTGAGGGAACGGTTCTCCGATCTCGATCTCTTCCCCGAAGGACCTCACGTTTCTTGGTCGTTCTACCCAGTTTCCTTGTTGACTGTCTTGGTTCCTACACGTACTTTCTGTCTACCCTTCTACCTGGTCGTCGGCTATTGTTTCCTTTCTCCGTGTCCCTGTCCTCCCATTATATGACGGAACCCGTTGACGACTCTTACCTGATGTCGTCACGAAAGAGTTGTACATCAAGGGACTGGTCGTTGTAGTCGTAGTAGATCTTAAGCCATTTTACGTTTATGAATCAGGGGGACTTAGTCGTTGGGACTCCTACCCGAGTCGTTAAGTACAAAATTGTTTGGGAACTTCACTTACTACCTGTGATGTCAAACTCTTGTTGTGATGACTTCGTAAGGACCGGAGACTCTACTCCTTAGGTCCCTCACCCTGAGTGAATCTGGAGACCCAACCGGATCACATACTTATCGACTACTCTGAGTGACCTCCCCTCGGTGTTCTTCGGTACACACCCAAACTGTGACCCTATCCCGACTAAACCCCTCTTCAAATTTCGCTTTGATGGGTCGAGTATCTTTTCTCCATCCGTCCTGATTGGATTCAGTGTCTTGAAACCCTTCTTAGTCTTAAGTGACTATCAAAGAGGATAGTCTCTTGATCGAGACCTTTTGATGTCCGGACATTATCTTAATCACTTGGGTTATTGTCTTTTGTTTGTTTGTTTCCACTGGGATACTAGACTTATAAGTACTGACGGTCTAATCTTCCGGGGGTGTCCTTTACCTTTTTCATGTAAAAGTCGAACCCCTCGAGTCCATCATTTCGTTGTTCTTCGAAATCTGTAGTCCTTGGTTTTGGTACGTCTGTATTGATCTACCCCAGCCCCGTGATTACCTCTTCTGACATTTACTGACATTAAAAGTCTCGACACGTCGGTATTTAACGTGACCCTCTTGACGGACGATAATCACATCGTGAGAGACGAGAGTTCTACTTCGTCGACCTTCGATACTTTAACCAATTTTACTAAGGGCCTTTGTCTTTTACCTTATACTTCCTTTTCTCCAGAAGACGGTGGGAGAGTTTTCTCTATCCCGGGTTTCGGGACCTACATCGCCGGACCTGGTAGAAGTCTCCACTTTGACAGAAGGCAATGACGTAAGCTTCCTACCTCAATCCAATTCCGATTTGCGAGTTCTCGTGACGTTTCATTTGTCTACCGTTGTGAACGATGTAAATTTGAAAACCAAAACATCTCTCCGTTATCTTCCCGGAGTCGGATATCCCGGTCCCTGGTATGTCTCCTACATATCTCCCTTGTTTTTAACAACGAAACCGTTGCCAGAATCGAAACTTTTACTGTTCTCTCGTTTGATCCCTATATTCTCCCCGAATTCTCTTTCTCACTTTTCTTGGTCATGAGAAGGCTCAAGATTGGGATATTTGAAGACTACGTCGTTTTCCTTCATTTTCGATTCTATGCCCCAGTTTTATTCCCTCTTGGTTCCACAATCCTTCGGGTTCTGATTCGTGATCCGTCTCGGTCTCTACCTATTGGTGGTCTCTGGTTTCCAAAGGAGTCGGAAGAGAAAAAAAAAGTCCCCACTCAAAAATTGTCAAAATAACTCTATATTGACTACATATTGTTTAGTGTATATAAATTTTGTTTTAAGTGCTTAATAGAAATATAGGGGGTTTAGTAGTGGTATTAGGTCTGTCACTAATACTTATATAGACAGTGGGGGTTTTAAAGGAGGACGAGAAAACGCCACGCGAATAAAAGGAAAGGAGTTAAGGATAGGTGGTTGGGGTAGGGGTCCGTTAGTCACTAGGTCATAGACAGTGCTACCCAATCAATCCGCAGAGATCTTAAAATGTATTTTTTTAAGAAACATACATGAGGAAAAACCTACTGAAGAAAGGGAGTTGTATTACTAAAACTCTAGATAGGTACAACAACACACATAGCATTGAAACAAGGAAAAGTAACAATTTATCATAAGGTGTCGATGGACCTTAGTGGATAGGTAAATAGATCAGTAGACATCTACTTATAAAACCAACAAAGGCAAAACGCTATAATGTTCAAATCGACGATACTTGTAAGTATACGTTTCGAAACACACCTGTATAAGGAGAATTCATTTACATTTACAACATAATAAACTAAACCTAAACTAAACGATTTGTAAATACTTTTAAAAACTGATACAAGTACTTTCTAGGGACCTCTTCCTTTACTGTTAGGTGAGGTCATAAGAACGGACCTCTTAAAGTACCTGTCTCCTCGGACCGTCCAAAGCTAGGTACCCCAACGTTTTCTCAGTCTGTACTGACACACTAATTGTGAGTACTTTCTATCACTATATGTCAAAAGAATATTACAGAAACGGTTGAGACCATAGTTCCATTGTGACTGGATTATTCTGTTTAACCTTTTACAAAGAAGAAGAGAAAAGACTATTTAAAACATATCTTAACCATAAAAAGAGGGAACTAATAACCATCTTAAGTAGTCACTTCGATAGATCTGGATCTCCCTAAAAACAACGAGTCAAATAAAACCCCCCTTCCCTCTAAAATTTTAGATGTTTAAGATAAAGAAATTATCTATACTCTGACAAGTCCAATGGTTAAAGAGGAACTCTTTCGAAACCGTCAAACTTAGTGACAGTCTAAGTAACCGTGTGTAAAAAAAAGTATATGGATAACCGTAAAGAAAAAAGAATATAACTGACTGACTATGAAACCAGCGAGACCCAGAACCAAGGCCCCGTGTCCGAGAAACAACCGCCACGTACCCGAACGGTCAACACCAGACACCCGAATCACGGGGTCCCTACACGTTAGAATTAAGGGACTGGTTTCTGGTTTAGGGACGTAACCCTCCGTCTAAGAATGGTGACCTAGTGGTCCCTTCGGGGACAAGAATGGAAAAATTACAGACAACCTCAACGTCACTATAGGGAAGGAAATAGGGACTATCACCATTAAAACAAGAAAAGAAATACTGGTCATACGGATTTATAAATGAATGACATTTGTACGAGGGTTTCTTGGTCGAAAATTGTCAGAACTTCTTACTCGAAATTTCGTTCAAAGATCTTGGAACTCGGTAATTGAATAGGGAATAGTGTTCTCGTAAGATCTGGGTACGGATTTCCGTGGGTAAATTGAGTCTAACAGTTCCTTAATACGATCTTGTATTTAAGTGGTAAGTAGAGTTATGTTTCTAAGGGGTCGTACTAGCTATCGTGATCGGAAGGATTATGGTTCTTTAATGTAAAAAGTGACTCTTAGTTTTTAGATGTCCACAAGAATCTGGTCACTAAAAGTGACGTATGACTAAAAGACCTGTACAACAACGAGGGACTTACATGGGATGAAGGGTCATGCTTGGTTTATAATCGTGTTTATTGGTTTTCCTTTTCTCTCTCTCTTCTATTTTTGATGGTCATAATCCTTATTTTCTTCTCTTTGGGGTGGTTATAAGTTTTCTATTCCGTTACAATTTTTGTTGAGATCCCGTATGTGTGGTTCCTTTGGTCTTAACATTCTCTGTGCATATAGGGTTACAAGTAGTGTCGTGACAAATGTTATCGGTTCTGTACCTTCGTTGGATCTACGGGTAACCGTCTGTTTACCTATTCTTTCGACACCATATATACGTGTTACCTTATAATTAGTCGGTAATTTTTCTTACGTAAACTTAATCAAGATTACTACACCTACTTTGACCTTGGATAATATGTCTCACTTCATTCGGTCTTTCTTTTTGTGGTTATGTCATATGAATACGTATATATGTCTTAAATCTTTCTACCATTGCTACTGGGATTTACGCTCTGTCGTTTTCTCTGTGTCTACATTTCTCGTCAGAAGACCTGAGACACCCTCTTCCGCTCCTACCCTACTAAACTTTCGTATCACTACTTTGCACACATAATAGTGTACACTTCGTTTAGCGGCCAGGTCCAAGCTGTGTACTCTGTCCCACGAGTCCCGACCACGTGACCCTACTAGGACCCCCTACCCTACCCCTCCCTCCACCCTCCCCCCAGGACCTACCCCTTGCGTACGCGCAGACACCGACTAACTACAGCTACATACCGTTTTTGGTGATGTTATAACATTTCATTAATCGGAGGTTAATTTTATTTATTTAACTAAAATTTTTATTTATTTTTGTTGAGATACAGAGTTTTAAGTTTTAGAAACTATTTTACTTGGTTGAGGAATTTTCTGTGTGTAACGGTTTTGAACGGTGTCTTCCTTGTCTATTCCTATCAAGACTATTGGGAGAATAGATGATCTCTTTTTTTTTTAACATCAAATTTGTGGGGGGTGTTTATTTGGGACATTTTCTGTCAAAGTTACACTTAAGATGATTTATAAATTCCCTCTTTATTGTGACTGATACGTATGAGAGAATATCTTTTATGTTTTCTTCCTTTGTGAACGGTTTAGTAAAATACTTTGATCTTAATAGGATTTATATTTTTAGTTTGTTTCGGACTAAAGTTCTTTTGATATCTGATTATAGCGAGTACTTAATCTGTGTTTTACGATCATTTAACTTGGGTGGTTACATATTTTTCCTTTTATGTATATTGATTGACTTCAAGTATAATCCTTACGTTCTAACTTAGTTGTGAATCTTTAATAGTTATATTTCCATAGATATTAATAATTATGACGTAATATATGAATTTAAACCAGAATTTGCAATAGTGGTGTATGTGTTAATATTAATACACTGTCCTATCTCTATAATTGGTTGGAATAACACCATAATTAAAACATTATACATCGATTAGTAGTCACATGTAGAATTTAAATGTGTACAATAAACATTTATTGTAGAGTTATTTCTACTCTTCTTTCATTTAATTATATTGGGTGTAATTATCTGATTTAGTAATTTATTATACTGGTATAGGACACCTGTAACACATGGAGGACTACTCTACACTACTTTTTCCGTGAAGTGGAGACACTAGAAGGAAGGTTTTGGGTGTTGGGTATTGACAGTCTCTCTTTTTTTTCAGAGGTTTAGTATCTTGTAATTTTTTTTCTGGGTTCATCATGAGAAGTTTGGAGAGTTCCAGTATTTTGTGTTCCTTTCTGACTCTTTGATAGTGTCTGGGTTTCTTAGATTCCCATGTACTCATGATTCACGCTGCACCGAGGGATCTTTCCTACAACCTTACCTTTCTCCTATAAGTACCCTTTTCAAGGTCTTAAATTAATTATTTCTACGTGGTACAACCAAAGAATCGAAACTGTTTACATATTACAATTTTTATCTTCTTTAGTACTCCCTGAATACTCTTAAGACAATAGAAACGTTGATAAGATATTTAGATTTAAACAAGGTTTTATCTTTCTAATAAAAATTACTTCCACTGTATCTCGGTAAGAGTCTGTTTGTGTTTCGACTTTATTACACAGAAGTCGTGATGTATGATGTTCTTTACAATTACTTCAAAAAGTTACACTTCCTTTTACTAACGAAGAACTTCCTTCTTTGGAGTCTAGATGTATGTGTGTGTGTGTGTCTCTCCGTAGTCTTCACCGTTCATATACCCAATTTTATTTAGTAAAAGAACAAACACATTAAAGAAATTTCATATAAACTGACAAATTTGTTCTTATAATAACTACATAACACCCTAAATATATACATCTTCATTTTATACTGTTACTCTTGGTTTATACCCCCGACATACATCTTCATTTTATACTGTTACTCTTGGTTTATACCCCCGACATACATCTTCATACCCGAAAGGTCCACTGTGGTCACCGTTTCTTAGACGGAGGGTTACGTCCTCTGTATTCTCTGTGTTTAAGTTAGGGACCCAGTCCTTCTAGGGGACTTCCTTCTTTACCGTTGACCGAGATCATAAGCACGGACCTTTTAGAGTACCCATCTCCTCGGACCGTCTGATGTCAAGTATCCCAGTGTTTCTCGACCTGTAATGACTCGTCGACTCGTGTGTACCTCCATATATCAACGTACGAAGTATAATTTATACTATGATAGACTTCCACGTCACATTGTGTAATTTCCACTTATAATATTCTGTATCCTGTCAGTGTGTTTACTTTTTTGTTTCTCAGTATTGGTCATTACGTTATCTCCTTTATTTTACTTTGTGATTTTTTATACGTCAATCCCGTTTTCTTCCGTCTTTTCTTCTCTTTCTTTTGTTTTTAGTCTACTCTCTTTATCTTTTCACCATCGTTCTACCATCTGTATTCGGTCTGTTATATACATTAATTTACATTTATTTACTTTTATTAATATTCCGTCTCGAACAGACTCATTTATTGTTTTCGTTCCGGGTTGATATACTACTGATATTCTTAGTCTGAACTATATGTTTCTTTATCTGATTTTATTTTTCTACCTCTCTATGTTGTACGTTTGTGATCAATATTCTTTAGACCTAGTAGATATATTTATAGTCTCTTTCATCTGTAATCTTATTTCAGATGAAATATCTGAATCTTACAACGATTCTCAATTCCTTCTTGGTGTGACCAAAGGACAACGACGTATTATTCAATGGTGTTCGGACCGTCGGATTTTGTTATGGGTACATAGTCAAGTGTAAGACACGTAATCTTCTGACCGTATCGGACTGTCCAAAGAGATCGATTCTGCACTGTTCCGAGTTTAATCGGTCCAACTCAAAAGTAGACCTTTGAGACCCCCATTTTTCGACAAAAGTTCAAACGATGACATCAACCTTCCTAAGTTAAGGAACACCAACATATTGACTCAAGGGGTAAAGAAACAACAGTCGATCCCTAGAGTGAGTCGAGGATCCCCAATGGGAGTAAGGAACACACCAAGGGAGGTAGAAGTTCGGTCGTTTCTCGTGACTTAGGAAGAGTTCGACGTTTAAGGACTGAGGAGAAGACACTGGTCGACCTCTTTAGAAAGACGAAAGTACACTAATCCAGTCCGGATGGGTCTATTAGAGGGGTCAGAGCCCAGTTATCACGGTTATGTTATATTGGATTAGGTCCATCATTTTACACCTCGAATCAGTCCAATGTATATGGTCTCTCCCTTCCTTTAAAATACTCAGTAAAATTTGAAAAAGGACAGAATCTTGTAAAGTTATTACTATTTTATTAGTTTAATAGATTCATAATATAGAATACCTAAATATTATGTTAAAATTTTTGGATTTTATATTGTATTACCTTATTAGTATTCGGATATATCGGGTACTTGAAGCCACTCCAACGACAAAGGGTTCAATTAAACTGGTCCATCATGTCTTAAATAAACGAAACGAAATAAAGAAACAAACTAAAAATATCATAATTCCTATTACGACATATACTGTAATACAGGAGAGAACGAAATATAAAACGATTTATAGTTGTCTCATATACATCTTTTCGTACTTTTCTAAAGGGTTATTCACTTATTTTTGTAGATGTTCTTTTTTTTATTGATTTTATTAGTTCAGTAAATCTGTATCATTCTGATTTATGTAGACGTAGATCATTGTCTCGAAATTCTATGTACTCTCTTTTTGATCACATTGATTTTTATAATATGTTTAAGTGTCAACACCAACACCTAAAGTCGGAAGGAAAGAGTCACTAATTATCTTGTTTTCCCGTCTTATAATCAATTCTATATCTTCTGAACTTGTTGGGATAATTAGTTCAACTGGATTAACTGTAAACATCTCGTGATGAAGATTACTAAATTCTTTCCGATAAGAAAAGTTCAAGTATACTATGTCAGTGGTGCTATTTGATGTACAACCCGGTATTTTATTTAAAGTAGTTTACATTTTCCTACCTTTAATATGTCTCACATAAGAGACTGACGTTTCCGTAATTCAATCTTACGTTTTTTTGTTTTTTGTTAGGATACTATCGTTGAGGTAGTATTGTACCTCTGAGAGGTTGAAATACAAACCTACAGTTATACTTTCCCTAGGAAACCCTACTAGTTTCTTTATAATTAAGGAGTGTATCACACCTTCAAGGTTTCACTCACTACTCTCTCGTTAAAGGGTCTCCTCTTCAGGTCTTGTGTCTTTCTCTCACCTATCACTTACACGTTGTAAAATATTTCTCTTTATGGACTGTCATTTTAAACTTTCTCCAAGGTGGGTCGTACTTCTTTCCCTTTCTCCGTCATTCTTCAGTGCACATGACCAGCCCGAACCTACGTCCACTCGAATAATCCTCCGGTGTCCTCCGTTGTTTGTGTCCGTACGTTATTCCGAATTTCTACAGATTGTTATTTAGTTTACAGTTACCCTCAAATTCAAAGAAAGTATACAAGGAGTATTAGGGTTTATCTTCCTTTTATTTGCTTGTATTTACTAAGTACCCAATTTCTACGTTAGTGTTCCTTTTAAACTCTTTTATAAAAATTGACTTACTGTTGCTTCTATGTTATATAATTTTGAAGATCCTACGTCGATTCCGTCACGAATATCCTTTTAAAAATAGAATAATTTTTTTCTTTCTAACTTTAGTTACTGGATTCGAAGGACATTCTTGACTTAATCTTCTCGTTTCGTTCGGGTGCTGGTATTTTCCTTTCTTTATTATTTCTATTTTCGTCTTTAATTGTTCACTCTTTTCTCTATCTATTACCTTTTTAATAGTTTCATTTTTTCACGAAGAACCTATAGTCCTTACTTTTGTACGATTGTGGTGTCTGGGATTTCTGTAATTTTCCCATTATTTATTATAAAATTTATTAAAACTGGTGGTTCTACTTTACTCCTTTCAAGAGTTTTTTATGTTAAACATTATGATTAACTACGAGTTTTTCCGTTCATAGGTGTTGTGTATATAGTCTGTTTCCCGAACATAGGTCTTATATAGATATCTAGATGGTGTCGAATAATTATTCTTCTGTTTGATGGTTAAAATTTTACTCTGATCTAAACTTCTCTAGAAATGTTTTATTCTGTGTATCCGTTATTCATGTACTTTTCTATTTAAATATAGTCAGTAGTCCCTTTACTTTTGATCTTCATATTATTAAATGTTGATGTGTGAGTGGTCTTACTAATGTCAAAAATTTTCGATCGAAAGATTCACAACCTCTTCAACACCTCTTTAACCTTGAGTATAAAACTCTTCCATCTTAACATATTGGTAAAACCTTTTGTCAAACCGTTAAAGAATGTTTTAATTTGCCTGTGAATGGTATATTCGGTCGTTCAGGTGAGGACAAATGACTTCTCTGAACATGTACTTATAACTATCGTCAAAGTAAGTATTATTACAGATTTTGTTGAGTTTACAGTTGTCCACTTACCTATGTGTTTAAAATCATATAGACGAGTCGTTTTTTTCTTCTTTGGTTCACAATGATGAATGTCGTTGTACCTATTTAGAGTTTTTATGTACTATTACTTGTTCTTGGTACGATATACCAAGGTAAATTTACTTGGTACGATATGCTAAGGTAAATTTACTTTAAGATCTTTTACGTTTAGATTGGAGATTACCAACAGACTCCTCCGGAATGTTTATCGACTCTTTTCTTCTCTTCCCTTTCCGTTTCCTCTTTCTCTTTCTATATGGGTTGACTTACGTCTCAAAGTCTGTTATCATTCCTCTCTATTCGGGAGAATTCACTTGTTACGTTTCTTTATCTTCTTTTGTACCTTACCCTTTCTGAACTCTAGAGAAATTCTTTTAACCTCTATTGTTCCCTTGTAAAGTACTTTTCTATCCGTATTATTTCCTTTTTTTACCGTTCCTGGATTGTATTCGTCTTCTCTAATTCTTTTCCACCGTGCTTATGTGTCTTCTTCACATGTTTTGTCGAGAATTACTAGACCTATTGTTACTACCACACCAGTGAGTGGATCTCGGTCTGTAAGACCTCACACTTCAGTTCACTCGGAATCCTTCGTAATGATACTTGTTTCGATTACCTCCACTACCTTAAGGTCGAATCAATAAGGTTTAGGATTTTCTACTACGACACTTTCACGACGTGAGTTATACGGTCGTTTAAACCTTTTGAGTCGTTGTCGGTGTCCTGACCTTTTCCAGTTAAAAGTAAGGTTAGGGTTTCTTTCCATTACGGTTTCTTACGAGTTTAATGGTATGTTAACGTGAGTAAAGTGTACGGTTGTTCTAATACGAGTTCTAAAAGTCGATCCAAAGTCGTCATACACTTGGTTCTTGAAACTCTACATGTTCAATCTAAATCTCTTTCGTCTTCTTGGTCTCTCGTTTAACGGTTGTCTGTCACCTAGTATCTTTTTGGTTCACTTACGACTTTTTTTTTAGACGAAGTGACTGATACGATTTCGGAAACTGACACACCTAGTGTTGTTTGACACCTTATAAGAATTACTCTACCCTTATGGTCTGGTGTAATGGACAGAGGACTCTTTGGACATACGTCCTGTTCTTCGTTGTCAATCTGGACCTGTACCTTGTCACCTGACCAAGTTTTGACCCTTTCCTCATGTAGTTCCGACATAAAAAAGTGGGACGAATAAATTGAATATACGTCTCATGTAGTACACTTTACACCCCGATCTACTTAGTCTTTGACCTTAGTTCTAACGGTCCTCTTTATAGTTGTTGGAGTCTATACGACCACTATGGTGAAATTACCGTCTTTCACTTCTTCTTGATTTCTCGGAGAACTACTTCCACTTTCTCCTATCACTTTTTCGACCGAATTTTGAGTTCTAAGTTTTTTGATTCTAGTACCGTAGACCAGTGTAGTGAATTACCGTTCATCTACCCCATTTACACCTTTCTCTCACAGTCCAAAGTAAAAGAAGCCGAGGTTTTAGTTACACTACCACTGGCGTCGGTACTTTAATTTTCTGAAAACGAGGAACCTTCCTGTCGATACTGTTTGGATTTGTGGCATAATTTTTCGTCTCTGTAGTGAAACGGTTCTTTCCAGGTATATCAGTTTCGATACTAAAAAGGTTATCAGTGTAGAGGTCTACGTTCTCAACCTGGTATTTCTACCGACTCGTGGTTTCTTTACAACGAAAACTTGACACGACCTCTTGTAAGAACTCTCAAAACTCTTCTGAGAGTACCTGTCGTTCCTCTAGGTTGGTGAGTTAGGATTTCCTTGAGTTGGGACTTATAAATAACCTTCCCGAGCACGACTCGACTTCGAGGTTATGAAACCGGTGGACACCGTTTCTTGACCGAGTGACCTTTTCAGGGACTACTACCCCTTCTGTCCCGTTCTCGTCTTCCCCCACTGTCTCCTACTCTACCAACCTACCGTAGTGACTGAGTTACCTGTTCTCAAACTTGTTTTAGTTCCTCTACTATCACTTCTTGTCCCTTCGGACCACACGACGTCAAGTACCCCAACGTTTCTCAGTCTGTGTTGACTTGTCGTTGGATATCACTATCTTTCATCGAGTCACCATCGGATCCTACTCCCCTTTCATATGACAGATGTGTCCCGTACCCCCTTTAATATCTCTCTATTACCTTAATGAACGTCTACACCAATGGACTTAGCTATGTGAACAATTTTAAGTGACCTAACACGGATTTTAATCACGTACATTTAATATTGAGTCTCAACTCATATTTTTTAGAAAGGTGCTCCTTTTGGGATTCGGGTCTATCAAAGGGACCAAAAATAATTTATAAATCCTTCTTTAGTATGGTTAGAATGTGTTCACGAAAGTCCTTTATCTCCTCCGTTGTGAAGAGTCGGTAAAATACCCTAGTTGTCATGGTACTATGACTTTGGTTTGGGTAATGTTTTTTTTTGGAAGGTCCAGTTATAAGAGGTACTTATCTATTTTATAATTATTTGACCTACGTTATACATTTTTGCGATTATGTAGTACTGGTTGTACCCTCAAATAGGTGGTTTGTCTTTTATCCGAATTATAAACTTCTAGTCACCTATCTCGGGTCGTACAATTGATTTCTTTCCTCTTTTTTTTTTTATTTACACCGTCTGTTAAATCATCCGTGAGTTCTTATGGAAATTTTTCTAATGGAGAGGTCGACTTAGAACAGAGTATACTCAATTATAACTGAGCTGAGATAGACGGTTAAATGGGGTGTGACCGACAAAAATTTTTCTCGAAACGTAATAGTCATGGGGTCCGGGTACGGACGTAACGTACACTCCCAGTCTTGTCCAAAAGTCTACTTCTGGGAACTACTTCCAGAAGTCTTCTACTTCTACTTCAGTCTTTAGTGGAAACGAAAGACTGATGAAACAACCTTCTAAAGCAGACATCTTTCCCAAACGTAACGACACTATTAGTGTGACCTAAGATCCTAAACAACACAAATTAAAAAAACTACTCTTTGTAGGTCTATGAACGGGGTCCGTTCCTCTTAAGGACAGACTATGAGGAGAGGAGGGTTTTAGAATCTACGATTACTTTGTACCCGTGTGGTCTCCGTAGGTTTTCAGTGGTGTCGGTCTGAAACGTAAATTGTCGGTGGGACTTTAGTCCTTGGACAAGAGTCATTTGCGGTCCGTTGTGTTGAGTCGAAGACAAGAAGGTTTGGACTAATGAATGGATTCACGGACTTCGATTACACTCAGAGAGAGACATGAAAACTTCTTCGAAGTCGTTTCGAGGACTGTGGCCCTGTTGGTAATATCGTCTTAAAGAAAGTAGTCTATTGAGTCGTGATGTTTGAGGTTGAGCTCCTCGGGTCTCTCCCGGATGGTACTCCGAAGAGAGTGGTCACTATTTAACCTTTACGGACGTTCTCGGACCTCTGTCCGGATTTGATGGACCGATCGGTTCCGTCCACCCTCTTCGTAGATCACTAACGGAACATCGTTGAGTCTTCCTTAGTTGGAATTAGTTCTTAAGTGGGTTCTACCGCTAGGTTCTCTGCGAACTCCTTGGAGACACGTAAACAACCTCTCAGTCTTGAGTCCTGAAAGTTAACAAGTAAGGGTCCCGGTAAGAAACATGATCTGACCAAAGGACGCACAAGAGAAGAACGTCGTCAGGGACTCATTAGAGGTCCGAAGGAGTGGAGGACGACGACAGTTATTGATCTCACCGGTATTTTAAATAGTAGGTTTGACCCTGTGAAAACACTTACATTTCACCCCCGATACTTTATAATGTCATACTAGGGTCCATGCTCGACCCTGATAGGGTCCTTTTGGTCCCGTATACCAGTGAGATTACTGCTGACGAAACCGGTTCCTCAAGAGAAAGACTTTTGATTGACTTCTTAGTACCAGTAGTGTGGTAAAAGAAAAACGACGGGGGTGTTTTTACGTCCATCCGAAAAGTAAAATTCCCGAAATAAAGATTAGTAATCTTCATGTAACTGTTACTATTCATTTTTTTTTAGTCTCTTTTAATTTTCTTATAAATAAAAGATTAAATACCAGTCACTTATCGGTTTATGTGACTCTACCGTTGATTTTAAAGTGTCTAAAATCAAAATCTAAAAGAAAAAGAAATACATTTACTGTTGAATAAGAACGTCTGTGTAGTGTACACATAACAGTTTTTATCCTTTTAACAACTGTTTGGTTTTGATGTTTTGTGGAAATGGATCTTTAATGACGATGACTCACTACAGTCGTTTTTGTCACCCGATTCTTGGAGTTTTAAGAGAGAAGACGTTTTTGTTACCTTTTGATCGTTTTTATTAGTCTTAGTTAAAAAAAGTCTTGAGACCTTTAATTTCTCAATGTCATTAGGTTTTTCATAAATAAAAATTTTTTCGATTTAGAGTCATTCTTGACTCCAAACATATTATTAAATTAAACGGGATAAGGTTACGTACAGAAAGGTCGAGGTGCCAACAGAACCTTTGGTTGTCAAGTGTCAATGTCACTTTTGGGTGGCGGACCGTCGATGACCTTCCCGTCTTACCTCGACCTCGAGGAAGTTTCGAGTGAGTATTTCTTAACAGTATTAGACTGGATGGACCACCTAGGACCCTCTAGAGTGAACGTTCCAACCAAAATAAACTGATTGAGCCCCAAGTAGATTACGGTTTTTGGAAAAGGGGCTCTGTTAATAGTTTTTGTTAATCTCCATGAACAATTTGAAGTGTTGACGGAGTAAGTAACCGATTACCCACCACGTTTATTTCCTGATTGGTTTTGTGAATTGTCCTTTTAAACTGTCACTTTGTTATACATTTTTATAAGGACTTATAGATCTTCCGGTGTACATATATAGCCCGACACGAGTATGGGTCCCGACACGTATATAAGTGGTTTCTGGAATCCTTGAATAAAAATGACTGGAACTCAGAGACGTTCGTCCTACACTTCACTTTCAACGAGTCGACACAGACTCAGAAACGTTGGGTACCTGACATCAGGTACCTTAAGAGGTCTGGTCTTATGATCTCACTCATCGGAAAGAGAAGAGGTCTCCTAGAAGGGTTAGGTCCCTGACTTGGGTCCAGAGGGCGTAACGTCCGTCTAAGAAATGGTCGACTCGGTGTTCCCTTCAGGTTCTTATGACTTCACCCATCGAAGAGGGAAGAGGTCGTCTAGAAGGGCTGGTCCCTTAACTTGACCCCAGAGGACGTAACGTCCGTCTAAGAAATGGTTGACTCGATAGTCCCTTCAGTCTCGTTCGTCCTTCACTTCCGTTTCCTTCTGAAAAGTTGACGGATCGACTCACAACTTCTTCACGGGGTTGTATGTGTGACTTGAGAAGACGTTTCTGACCTTCTGAATAACTAAGGATCTTTACAGACGGATAATAATCGACGTCGTTTGATTCTTTCGTCTGTAAAGTTGTCAGTATGTGTCGTTTCTTATATATGAAATGTCTTAAACAAGTCTTTTCAGTAACTCGTTTGTTATTGTTTGCCTTTGTCGTTACTGTTTGGGACCCCTCCCCTCTCTTAAACTAAATTGCTAACATAAGGTCTAACGGTTAGACTTAAGGCCAAACGGTATAATATAATAAAATTTACAGTTTAAAAGTATGTTTTTAACTCTCTTCTTTTATTTATACTTGTATCCCAGTTATGCGTCCCCCTTTTTCGTTAGGTATCTTTGAGGGACTCCTTCGGGTCTGCAACCTGACTTTCCTGTTTCTGAATTTAGTCGATAATATTTATAAAATTTTCTTACTTGACTTTGGTACAGATTTTGGGATTATCTTTCATACTCCTGTTATAGAGTAGTTTATTGTTTATAGTATTTCTCCAAGTCAAGTCAGTCAGTGAACACAGGCTGAGAAACGCTAGGTACTTAACGTCGTGTGGTCCGGAGGGACAGGTAGTGGTAGAGGGCCTCAAGTGAGTTTGAGTACAGGTAACTCAACCACTACGGTAGGTCGGTAGAGTAGGAGACAGCAGGGGAAATGGAGGACGGGGGTTGGGGAGGGTCGTAGTCTCAGAAAAGGTTATTCAGTCGAGAAGTGTACTCCACCGGTTTCATAACCTCAAAGTCGAAATCGTAGTAAGGAAGGTTTCTTGTGAGTCCCGACTAGAGGAAATCTTACCTGACCAACCTAGAGGAACGTCAGGTTCCCTGAGAGTTCTCAGAAGAGGTTGTGGTGTCAAGTTTTCGTAATTAAGAAACCGCGGGTCGAAAGAAGTGTCAGGTTGAGAGTGTAGGTATGTACTGGTGACCTTTTTGATATAGAACTGATCTGTCTGGAAACAACCGTTTCATTACAGAGACGAAAAGTTACACGATAGATCCAACCAGTATTGAAAAGAAGGTTCCTCATTCGCAGAAAATTAAAGTACTGACGTCAGTGGTAGACGTCACTAAAACCTCGGGTCTTTTTATTTCAGACTGTGACAAAGGTGTCAAAGGGGTAGATAAAGGGTACTTCACTACCCTGGTCCACGGTACTAGAAACAAATTCGGTTGAAAAAGTGAGAGGACAAAGTGAAAGTAGTTCTCCGAAAAATCAAGGAGAAGTGAAAGACGGTATTCCCACCACAGTAGAAGTATAGACTCCAATAACTATAAAGAGGACCGTTAGAACTAAGGTCGAACACGAAGAAGTTCGGGTCGCAAAGAGTACTACATGAGACGTATCTTCAATTTATTCGTCCCACTGTTATATGTCGGAACTGCATGAGGAAAAGGATAAACCTTGGTCACACAACAAGGTACACGTCAAGATTGACAACGAAGGACTGGACGTATGTCCAAAGAGTTCTCCGTCCATCAGACCATAAGGGTAGAGAGAGTCTTAAAAGGTGTCAAAGAACACTAGGTGTGTCAGTTTCCGAAACCGTATCAGTTATTTCGTCTTCATCTACAAAAAGACCATAAGAGAACGAAAAAGGTACTAGGTCGCCTACAACCGTTAAACTAGAGACCAAGGAGACGGAAAAGATCTTGGTCGAACTTGTAGACCTTCAAGTGTCAAGTGTATAACGATTTCGGACGGAACCTCTTAAAACTTGTAATGAAATGATCGTACACTCTACTCACGTTAATACGTCGTCAAACTCGTAAGAAACCGTAACGGAAAGAAACCCGAACCTTACTTTTGACTGGAAAAGGTCAGGACACCGGTGACAACTCAAAAGGTTTAAACGACCGTATAACTCACGTCGTGAAAGTGTCGTAGTAGAAAGTCCTAAACTTTATCGAGTTGACCTTAAGGTAGTGGAGATGATCGAAACAAGTATCACTACGAAAAATTCCGGGTAAACTGAAGTGTAAGGTCCTACAGACCGAGATCCACTCCCTAGTGTGGTAACACTAATAGACCCAGCACTTCTAGAAAAAAAATGTCCAGAAGACACATAAGAACGGTGGAGAAGAATTATAAAAAACGAAGACAATCCAGGTATGGTAAAGAGAGGAAATAGCTCGGGTAGAAACGTACTTTACAAGGGAACCATAGAAATAGAGTTATTTCTCCATCTGTATAAAAAAATTTTTTTCTTGGTTAATTTTTAAGACGTCAACCTTTTATGATGACGTATTGTCTTTACTTTTTAAGTGATCTCCCCGAGATCTTGTCTAAACTCGTCCGTTTAAATTCCAAAAGTTTGAACCTTTATCAAGTCAACTCAATAGGTCAGACTTCTTCTCTTTATTTTTTCTTACTTCTTTCTACTTTTCTAAGAATCTCTGGAAACCTGGTGTAGTCGTTAAGTTGTTATCAGTCTTTAAATTGGGTCAAAGTTATTACATTTTGTTGTTCTGTCTAATTGTTCCTTTGTTCTGAAGTTGTTGTGATATTTGGTTGATCTAGATTGTCTGTAGATGTCTTATGAGTCACTGCAATCTTATGTGTAGTAAGAGTTTACATATACCTTGTAAGAGGTCCTATCTGGTATACAATCTGGTATTTTAGTCAAGTAAAGTCAAGTCAGCAAGTCAACACAGGCTGAGAAACGCGGGGTACTTGGCGTCGTGTGGCCCGGAGGGACAAGTAGTGATTGAGGGTGTCAAATGGGTTTGATTACAGGTAACTCAGTCACTACGGTAGATTGGCAGAGTAGGAGACAGTAGGGGAAGAGGAGGACGGAAGTTAGAAAGGGTATTTTATTCAGAATTATTTAAATTTATCTGTCTTTAGTATATTTCATAAAAGGGACTGATTTTGTTTGACTTTAATCTTTAGTAATTGTCTTCCTTTAAACCCCTTAAGTGTTTATAAACCTTTAATTTGTTGTGTGGGGATTTATCAGTGGGCGAGTTCCTTTACAGTGTTCCCTTTAATTTTTTATGTCGACTGGGATCTTGTTGTGTCCTAATCCCCGTGTCTAGAAGGTACCTCAGTTTTTAGACACATATTGAAATGTCAGTTGGGAGGTATAGGATTCAAGACGTAGGTACCAAAGTCGTTTGACATCTAACATGTCAGGACATCATATATAAACAACTTTTTTAGGTATATATTCACTTGGACACGTTAAGTTTGACGCAACAATTCCCCAATCGACGTGAAACTATATTTACTTTTACTTTTGTGTCGTATGGTTTGGAGAACCCTACGTTACTTTCGTCAGGAGTATACGTTCACATCTCAAATTTAACAATATAAATTTTCTTATTTCAAAAGAACTGTTGTTGGATTGGAGGGTATAACTTTTTGATCATTTTCTCTCGTTAGATTTGGGTTTCGTTTGTATTTCTATCTTTATTATTTCGAACTTTCACTTTCAGTGAGTCAAAACAGGGCTGAGAAACGTTGGGGTACCGGACGGTCCAAGGAGACAGTAACCTTAAGAGGTCCAGTCTTATGACCTCACCCATCGGTAAGGGAAGAGGTCGCCTAGAAGGGTCGGGTCCCTAACTCGGGCCCAGAGGACGTAACGTACACCTAATAAATGGTAAACTCGGTGGACCATTCGGGTTCTTATGATCTCACCCAACAGACAGAGAGAACTTGACCCCAGAGGTCCACCTAAGAAATGGTCAACTCGATGGTACCTTCGGGGACCATTTATTATTTCGACTCTGGACTTTATTTACTTTATCTCTTATCTTTTTATTATCTCTATAAGTTACTTTGATTTTCAACCAAGAAACTTTTCTAGTTGTTTTAACTGTTTTATAATCGATCTGACTGGTTCTTTTATACTCCTGTGAGTTTAATGATTTTAGTTCTTACTTTCTGTCTGTTGTGATCACGGAGTGTCTTTATTTTTTACTAATATTTTTAACAAGATACTTATTAGCATACGGTTTTTTAGTCCGTGGATCTATTCTACGTGTTTAAGGATCTCTCTGTGTATAATAGTTTGACTGACTTCTTCTTTATCTTTAAAACTTATTTGGACATTGTTCATTTCTCTAACTTAATTATAGTTTTTGAAGGTTGTTTCTTTTCGGGTCTTGGTGTACCAAAATCGTCACTTAAGATGGTTTATACATTTCTTCTTAATTGTAGTCAGGAAATGTTTGACAACGTTTTTTATGTTCTGCTTCCGTATGAAAGGTTGAGTAAGATACTTCGGTAACAATTGGATTATGGTTTTGGTCTGTTTCTAAAATTCTTTTGATTTCTAGTCATAGGGAATTCTAGAATCTGTGTTTTCAAGAGTTATTTATGGTCTTTTAACTTAGAACGGTGTACCTTCTTCCGAATATGTGATACTGTCTTATACAAGACCAAGTTACATACTTTTAGTTACATTGTGTAATATAATTATCTTACTTCGTGTCATGGTATACTAGTATACTAGTAGAGTTATCTATGGTCTTGTTCGTAGAGTGTTCACAGTTGTGGGAAAGTATTATTTTTTGTGATTTTTTTTCATATTTATCTTCTCTTGAAGGAGTCAGACTATTTTCCCGTAGATGATTGGGGGGAGTCTTCTGTATGAGTTACCACTTTCTGACCTTCGAAAAGAGGGATTCCAGTCCTTGTTCTGTTCCCACAGACGACAGTTGTGAAGATTAGGTGTACCGTGACCTCCAAGGTCGGTCGTGTTAATTTTTTTTTTTTTTTTCTGTGTGTTTAACCCTTCCTTTTCCATTTTTAGATACAGATAAAGATCTACTATAATAAAACATATGTCATTTAGGATTTTGTGTCTGTTTTACAATCGTGATTATTTTAAAGTTGTTCTAATGTCCTATGTTCTAAATTTTTAGTCAACATAAAGATGTGTGATCATTACCTGTTGACTTTTTATTTTAATTCCTTTGTTAAGGTAAATACCATCGTAGTTTTTTATGAATCCTGACTTAAATTGTTTCCTTCACACTCTGAAGGAATGTGTTGTTTTGAGTTTTACCTAATTTTTGGATTTACATTCCGTCCTACGATATTTTGAGAATCCCCTTGTAAATCCGTCTTGTGAGAAACTGTATTTGACGTCGTTCCAGAAAAAACTGTGTGGAGAATATCTCATTACTGATAAAAATTTTTTCTTGATTAATTTTCGAAAACGTGTCCTTTACTTTGGTATTTGTTCTGTTCTTCTGTTGGGTGTCTTATCCTCTTTTATAAACGTTTACTTAGTAGACCGTTCCCTGATTAGAGGTTTTATATGTTTGTCGTGTACGTAGAGTTACATTTTTTTTTTTTTTTGTCGGGTTAATTTTTTGTCCGTCTTCTGGATTTATCTATAAATAAAGAGGTTTCTTTTGTATGTCTACCGATTGTTTGTTTACTTTTTTTACGAGTTGTAGTTATTAATAAGTCAAGTCAAATCAAGTCAGCGAGTCAGGACAGACTGAGAAACGCTGGGGTACTTGACGTCGTGCGGTCCGGAGGGACAGGTAGTGGTTGAGGACCTCAATTGGATTTGAGTACAGGTAACTCAACCACTACGGTAGGTTGGTAGAGTAGGAGACAGTAGGGGAAGAGGAGACCGGAAGTTAGAAAGGGTCGTAGTCCCAGAAAAGGTTACTCAGTCGAGAAGTGTAGTCCACCGGTTTCATAACCTCGAAGTCGAAGTTATAGTCAGGAAGGTTACTTATGGGTCCTGACTAAAGGACATCCTACCTGACCAACCTAGAGGAACGTAAGGTTACCTGAGAGTTCTCAGAAGAGGTTGTGGTGTCAAGTTTTCGTAGTTAAAAAGACGTTAGTCGAAAGAAGTATCAGGTTTAGAGTGTAGGTATATACTGATGACCCTTTTGGTATTGAAACTGAACTGCCTGAAGACAACTGTTTCATTACAGAGACGAAAAATTATACGACAGTTTCAACCAGCATTGAAAGGAAAGTTCCTCATTCAGAGAAAATTACAGTACCGACGTCAGTGGTAGAGGTCACTAAAACCTCGGGGGGTTTTATTTCAGTCGGTGACAAAGGTGTAAAAGGGGTAGATGAACGGTACTTCAGTACCCTGGTCTACGGTACTAGAATCAAAAGACTTACAACTCGAAATTCGGTTGAAAAAGTGAGAGGAGAAAGTTAAAGTACTTCTCCGATAAATCAAGAAGTGAAAGCGGTATCCCACGACAGTAGACGTATAGACCCCTATAACTATAAAGAGGGTCGATAGAACTAAGGTCGAACACGAAGAAGTTCGGGTCGTAAAGAGTACTACATGAGACGTATATTCAATTTATTCGTCCCACTGTTATATGTCGGAACCGTATTAGGAAAAGGATAAACCTTGGTTAGTCAACAAGGTGTAGGTCAAGATTGACAACGAAGGACTGGACGTATGTCCAAAGAGTTCTCCGTCCAGTCCGCCAGACCATAAGGGTAGAGAGAGTCTTAAAAGGTGTCAAAGAACACTAGGTGTGTCAGTTTCCGAAACCGTATCGGTTATTTCGTCTTCATCTACAAAAAGACCTTGAGAGAACGAAAAAGCTACTAGGTGTTGTTTAACGCCTACAACCGTTAAATAGAGACCAAGAAGACGGAAAGATTTTAGTTGTAGACCTTCAAATGCCAAGTGTCTAACGACTTCAGACCGAACCTCTTAAAACTCGTAATGAAACGATCGCACACTCTACTTACGTCAACACATCATCAAACTCGTAAGGAACCGTAACGGAAAGAAACCCTAGCTTTACTTTTGACTGGAAAAGGTCAGGACACCGGTGACGTCCACGTCCTCGTCGCCGACGCGCCGTGTCCATACCGGTTCTCCTCGATGGGGTGCAGGTTCCAGTCCCCGTCGCCGGTACTCCTCTATGGGGGTGTAGGTTCCATTCCTCGTCGTCGACGCGAAACGACCTCGTCGGTCCTTCTCTATGAGACTAGGTTCCATTCTCTTTGGGGTCATACTGCCATCCGCGACTCTCTCCCGTAGTCTCCCGTCTGTCTGACTTTGGTGTTAGTGTCTGTTGATCGGTTAGACTAGTGTGCCTGGTGTCGGAACAGATTGAGTTACTTTGATTCGGTACTCCAGACTGTTTTACACCAGGTGACCTCTTCCGTTGTCGTTTGGTGAAGTCATAAGAACGGAACTCTTGGGGTACTTATCATACTTTTCCGTTTTACTATCCTATGACTTTCTCTTTGAGGGGTCCAGTCATCCATGGGTTCTACGATGACCTCTAGTCACCTCTTTATTGAGGTCTTTCTTACTTCACTACCTCGGTTTCGTTTTTGTTGTGGGGCAACCCACACACTGACCACTATCTTCGTTCCAGGCTACGACATTTGTCGTTATAACGTATCCTTGGACCTTACAATTCAGGTACTTAGTTCCGTTTAACCTTCACCAGTTTGTTCTCTACCGTTCCCACTTACAACTGTAAGATCCTTAGTCGTTTGATTCTACCTGACCTTACCTACTTAAATTGAGTCTACTGGTAATATAGATGATGACACCCGTCCTTAGGGAATCTTCTTTACCTCACCGGTAGCACCAGTTGTTCTCTCAGGCTTTACGTCATAACCTACGTAAGAGTTTTTGCTGTCTTACTAGAGACAAGTAAAGGTTCCGTTTGGTAAGTTATAGTATCATTAGGTTAAGATACAGGGTTGGTCACTACGACTTCTTCGACTTCAACTTACCAAGATACTTCTGGATGTTCTGGAAAATCTTGATTGTGGGTTTTTTCTACGGTGAAAGTAATATCCCCTGATCTTACGTTTTCATTCTTCAGTTCTTTGTGGACCTCATTGTCCGTTTAAACCGGAACCTCATGTCTTACTTCGTCCTGTTTCCGATTATCAAAACCGTTCTCTTGCGTGACCAGTATCGTTTGTGGGAGAAGGTTGTTGCGTTCTCTGCTGAGATCTGTATCTGTAGTGGTCTACCAGTTATGGCTTTAGTCTAACTTATATAAGAAACATCAGTTTCTACCTCTTTGAGATATGTCAGTCGTTTTTGTTCTGACCCTCGACTGACACGGAGTCTAGTACTTGAGGAATAACGGTCTAAAGTCTGAATTTGACTTCTTTCATACCTTCTAGTGATCTGGTAAGTCCATACTGGATTTAGTTTAGGGAATGCTAATATGTGACATTCACTGTTTATCTAAGTTCCCTAATCTAGACTATCTGTCTCACGGACTTCTTGATACCTGTCTCCAAGTACTGTAACATGTCCTCTGTCGCTAGTTCCGGTAGGCGTTCTTTTTCTTTACGTTTTTCCGATTTACCGACAGACTCCTCCTGAATGTTTATCGACACTTTTCTTCTCTTCACTTTCCGTTTCCTCTTTTCCTTTCTATGTCGGTAAACTTAAGTCTCAAGGTTTCTTATCGTTCCTCTCTATTCTTTCGGAAGGAGTCACGTTTCTTTACCCCCTTTTATTATCTTAACCTTTCTGATCTCTAGGGAAGTTCTTTTAATCTCTATGGTTCCCTTGTAAAGTACGTTACTACCCGCGTTATTTCCTGTCTTTACCATACCCGGATTGTCTTCGTCTTCTATAATTCTTCTCCACCGTTCTTATGTGTCTTGTTGACATGTTTTTTCTAGAAGTACTGGGTCTATTAGTGCTACCACACTAGTGGCAGTTCACCCGAAATCCTTCGTAGTGATGCTTGTTTCGATCACCTCCACTACCTTAAGGTTAACTCGACAAAGTTTAGGATTTTCTACTACAACACTTTCACGACGTGAGTTATACGGTCGTTTAAACCTTTTGAGTTGTCACCGGTGTCCTGACCTTTTCCAGGCAAAAGTAAGGTTAGGGTTTCTTTCCGTTACGGTTTCTTACGAGTTTGACGACGTGTTAACGTGAGTAGAGTGTGCGATCATTTCATTACGAGTTTTAAGAGGTTCGGTCCGAAGTCGTCATACACTTGGTACTTGAAGGTCTACAAGTTCAACCAAAATCTTTTCCGTCTCCTTGGTCTCTAGTTTAATGGTTGTAGGTGACCTAGTATTTTTTTCACTCTCTCAAGGTTTTTTTTAGATGCAGACGAAATAACTGATGTGGTTTCGGAAACTGATGCACCGAGTGTTGTTCGACACCTTTTAAGAATTTCTCTACCCTTATGGTCTGGTGGACTGGACGGAGGACTCTTAGACACACGTGTAGTTCTACGTTGTCAATCTTGATCTGTACCTTGTTGTCTGACCAAGGTTTATCCTTTTCCTAATACGGTTCCGACATATAATAGTGGGACGAATAAATTGAAGATACGTCTCATGTAGTACTCATTGCGACCCGACCTACTTCGTGTCGACCTTAGTTCTATCGACCCTCTTTATAGTTATAGGGGTCTATACGTCTACTGTCGTGGGAATAACGTTTTCACTTCTTGATTTCTCGGACAGCTACTTTCGCTTTCTCCTCTCACTTTTTCAACCGAATTTCGAGTTGTAAGTCTTTTGATTCTAGTACCGTAGACCAGGGTAGTGAAGTACCCTTTATCTACGCCTTTGTCACTGTCTGAAATAAAACCCTCCCCCGAGGTTTTAGTGACCTCTACCACTGACGTCGGTACTTTAATTTTCTGTGAACGAGGAACCTTCCTTTCAATACTGGTTGGATCTGTCTTATAATTTTTCGTCTCTGTAATGGAACAGTTGTTTACAGGCAGATCAGTTTCGATACCAAAAAGATCATCTGTACATACCTACACTCTTATATTTTTTTCGACTTGTGACTTTTTAACACCACAACTTCTTCTGAGAACTCTCAGGGAACCTGATGTTCCTCTAGGTTGGTCAGGTAGGATGTCCTTTAGTCAGGACCCACAAGTGACCTTCTTGACTACGACTTCGACTTTGAAGTTATGAAACCGGTGGACTACGCTTCTCGACTGAGTAACCTTTTCTGGGACTACGACCCTTTCTAACTCCCGTCCTCCTCTTCCCCTACTGTCTCTTACTCTACCAACCTACCGTAGTGGTTAAGTTACCTCAACTCAAACTCATTCGAGGACCTCAACACTACCTGTCCCTCCGGACCGTACGACGTCAGGTACCTCAACGTTTCTCAGTATGTACTGATTCGCTGACTTGACTTGACTTACAAAATTGGTTTTACTGTGTAATGATCTATGTGAAAAAACTTCAGAAAAAAAAGGTCAGCAGAACTGGAAACACATTCAAAGTAAATTAGATCATGGGTTATGTTTAAGGTTAAAGGGGTAAACGAATTTTTTTACAAGAAATGTTAACCAAGTAGACTTAGTCATAGGTTAGGTCCTGGGATCTCATGGAGAACAAAAATACAGAGAATTCACAGAAACTTGTGTCGTGTCAGTGAAAAAGGTACTGTGACTGATGACTTCTCCGGTCTAGTCAACAGAACACCTTGTAGGATGGTAGTCCTAAACAAACCAATGAGGGAGCACCATAACAAGTTGAACACGGAGGTAGAGGACAAAAGGTACGTTTTATTTTGTATAGATTTCATAAATGAGTTCACTCCATATAAACTTATCTTACGTAGTAGCCAATATGACACATGAGTTATAATTCAGTATAGTATCCTGTGTATCGTGCACCTACTGGTAGAGAATCCTTGTGATCCCGACTCCGGTCCTACTCTCACTACTGTCAGATTGTGGAAACGACATGGACAAAAAGTGGAATGGTGACCTTTAGAGGAACATCACACAACGAAACCACGATATGTCCATAGTCGAGAAGTCGTACTAAGTGGTCAGAAAATTTTAGTTAACTGCGTGGAACGGACTTTCTCATAAAAGTAAGCTTAAAGGGCTGATAACGAAAGGAATAACACATTAAGGAAGGCGTAAATAAACGACCGTGAGAAGACAATAGCGAAACGGAGTAGCTGATCCCGAGAAACGAATGGGACTTTGTCAAGGACGACTTTTCCTTCCTATTTGCGAACTTTCACTTTCACAATCAACGAGTCAATACAGACTGAGACACTGGGGTACCTGACATCGGGTGGTCCGAGGAGACAGGTACCTTAAGGGGTCCGTTCCTATGACCTCACCCAACAGTAAAGGAGGAGATCCCCTAGAAGGACTGAGTCCCTAGCTTGGATTCAGAAGACGTAATGTACGCCTAAGAAATGGTAAACTCGGTGGTCCCTTCGGGAGTCAATGTTTAAAAGGGAATCTCAAGTGGTTGGGGTAGAAGGAAAGGAGATGAAAGATATGTCGAAGAAAAGTCGGACTTATACATAAGTTCCAGAGAGAGGTCGGATCACATCTAGGCAAACCGTAAAGGAGAGTCGTTGAGGTAATTAAAGCGGGAATTGAAAGATCTTGAGTTTTGTAGGGTGCCTTGTGGGTAATCAACACCGGAATCCGGATATCTTTAACAGGTTCGTAAGTAAAGTTGTTCTTATTGTTGGTCTATCTTCGACCTTAGGTAAACATAGAAGGTACGATTAACACGGACTCAAAATGTCCCATTCAGGAGCGGTCTGAGTATCGTTAAGATTGGTACAAGACAACTTTAATAAAACGGATTAGAGTCCGGAAACCTTTACTAATAATTCTATTTATTTGTATGACCGTTCCTTAGTACCATACCTTTCTACTCTTGACATAGTAGTCGTCTCCGGTTTGCAAACTTCTCCTCTCTTTCAGGACTACTTTCTGGGACTCGTCGTCGAATTCGACACCAAGGTTTTCGGGGAAAGAAGATGTCCCTTCAACACTCAGACTTGTTCTTCCCGAGTTTGGACCTCTTCGTCACCGACTGAACACTATGAAACAGGAGTCGAGTACGGTTCCGTCCTACGTTCGTTTCCCCTTGTCCTGGAGCGTCCGTCAGAGTGTTCTCGAACCTCTTACTCTTGGAGACGTCGGGGGTCCCACATACTTGACTGACTACATATTTGGTCTTGTGGTTACGTTACGCAAGTATATGTTTCTCCTGCGAGGAACGGTTTCTCTGGTCTACAAGTACGACTGACCAGTCGCGTAAGAGAGGACAACCTTTTAGATGTACCTTTCGGTTTAATATTAGTTCTCCAACAAACACTCGTACTTTAGTCTTGTTTCCCTCCCTTAACCTGCTCGAGACACCGTAGGTATCCCTATATCTCACCTGACGTATAAACACAGTTTACCAGTTTTTTGTTGAGAAAGGGAACTGTCCCGACCTTTGTAGTACTGTTTACAAACAAGGAACCGAGGTGAAAAGTCGTGAGGGATGTCCGGGGGAAGACGAGTGTATAAGGAAAAAGTCGACAACTCCGGCAACCACTCTAACGTCGAAACGAGGTGTAGGGTAGTGCGGAACTAATTTAAAGGTCCTGGACGACGCAGGACAAAGAATCCTACTGTAAACGTCTGTAAATAAGTGTAAGTAAAACGCACCTAAAGTGATCAAGTTGTTAGTTTACGATTATAATAAATGGTAAAACCTTCTATGAAATATTGACACGGGATATATGTCTATATAATCTGTCGTCTTTTTTTCCAATTTTTACTGGTCTCACTATTTCCCCTTTAAAAGGATACCAAACTAGAGGGTACACGGAAGTACTCGTGACAGTCTCTTGAAGTAAGGAAACTGTTTATAAATAACACACGGATGATATACGGTCCGTGGCATAGTCCGTGACCTTTATATTTCTTGATATAAGGACGGAAGTTCCTCGACTATTCCATCACTTCCTCCGTCCGTACCTTAGTGGGTAGTGTCGTGTCGTACCGTCTGTGTGACACAGATGGTACCTTCTCAAGGTACCTTCGTAAAACTTTTTGGTGAAAGGTCCCTAAAGGACCACCAGATCACCAATTCTGAGGTGCGAAGGTTTCGGCCCACGGGTCCAAGTTAGGGTCCAGTCCCTTGATCTAGGATGTACGATGTTGATTCTCAAGGGTACAACGTTGATTTTTTTTCTTTTTACTAGGGTGTACGACGGTGTTTCTAGGACGTACAGTGTTGATTCTGGACCGTGTCGGTTTGTTTATTTAATGTTTTCGTGAAGGGTCACAGACTCTACTCCCATCTTCAATCAGTCCCTTCCGACGGTCCTTCTCTACTTAAAATAGGATTTCCCTCTCACTTCTCGCTTTTATCCTAAAAGGTTTGTCTTTCTTATCGGTCGTGTTTCTGAGTCCCCGTTCTCCGTTGTACCGGGTGAACTTCGGTAAGATACCATTCTCTGACCCGACTTTACCATCCGTCTCTTGTCTTAAAGTTTCCAGAAATACACAGTAGACTTCTTATTCTAGACCAGTATTCTGAGACCTTTTAGTGACTTCAGATGAACCACATTTTAATTATATCGGTCAGGTTGGACAACAAAATAAAAGTAACACTATTTCATATATATTGTCTTTCGAATGGTAAAATTTGAAAAATTTCATATATAATATATATAAATCGTATAAAACAAATAAGTAGTCAACTATCTCTGAACCTAACAAAGATGGAAAACCGATTTCACTTATTACGGTTATACTTGTAACCATATGTTCATAGACAAATCCAGGGCAAAAGTTGAGAAAGTCCAATATACGGATCCTCACCTTAACGACTCAGGATACCATTAAGATACAGATACAAAAACTTCTTGGTAGTTGATAAAAAAGTATCTGAAGGGGTCACCGAACCACCATTTCTTAGGTAGACGTTACGTCCTCTTTGTCCTCTGCACCCAAACTAGAGACCCCAACCCTTCTAAGGGGACCTCCTCCTTTACCGTAGGGTAAGGTAATAAGAACGGTCCCTTCTAAGGTACCTGTCCTAAGACCTCACAATGTTAGATATCCCAGCGTTTCTCGACCTGTGCTGACTTGGTGACTTAGGTGTGTTTCATAAAAATGTATCCTCTATGTAGTAAAATAGAAGGGTGATCGTTACGTATTCGTAAGGTTAGGTGTAGGAGTGGTTGTGGACAAAAGGTAAAAAATTTATTAGAATCGGACCTTCCGACGTCAGGTACCTCAGCGACTCCCAGCCTGTGCTGACTCGCTGAAGTGAAAGTGAAAAGTGAAAGTACGCAACCTCTTCCTTTACCGTTGGGTGAGGTCACAAGAACGGACCTCTTAGGGTCCTTGCCCCCTCGGACCCTCCGACGACAGATACCTCAGCATGTCTCAGTCTGTACTGACTTCGCTGAATCGTCGTCGTCGTCGTCGGTAGGATGACCAATAGTTCGCCATGGAATAAAATCAAAATTAAATGAAAAGAGATTACTGATTACTACAACTTATAGAAAAGTAAAAGAATGACCAGTAAACTCATAAAAGAAACGTCTTTACAAATAAATTCAGAAACGGGAAAGATTTAAAACCAACAAAGAAAGAAAACAACAACGACCACAACTAAAAATTCTCAAGGAGTATATAAGGTCTATAATTAGACAATAGTCTAAGTACTAAGACTAATGCGTTATTAAAAAAAGGACGCTTATAAAAGAGGGAAAGACATCCAATAGAAAAGTAAGGCAGATGTCACAGGAAATTTCATATTTACAAAATAAGAACTACTTCTAGTTAATTCATAAAAAAGAAAACAACGGACTCGAGAACCGAGTCTTTAGTAGCGGTTCAGGTTACAATATTTCTAAAGAGGGATACAAAAGATTGTCAAAATATCAATACCGAGAACATAAATTTAGAAACTATGTAAAACTCTATTAAAAACATATACCATATTCCAAATTGAGACAATAAAATGTACGTTTATAGGTCAAAAGGGTCGTGGTAAATTTTTATAATATAATCTTATATCAACTAAATGTTACAACCCAATTAAAATCCACACGTCGTTTCACTAAGGCAATATTTATATGTGTATAGATAAGGAAAAGTCTAAGAAAAGGGCATGTCCAATAATGTCTCATAACTCATCTCAAGGGACGCGATGTTTCATCTAGGAATAACTAATGTATATAGATGATATATATATATAATATATATAGAGAAGAAATATATATCATTACACATACAATTGGCGTAGGAGGATTAAATAGGGAGGGGTGATGCCGTAGTAAACAACTTGTCTGAAAGGAAAGGGATCAGGTCGGAAGGAAACTAGTCACAAATGTACCATATCAAAAAAGATAGGCAAATGTAAATTGGTTACTCGTCAAAATATAAATTTCATATAAAGGACATCTATTGTTTATCTACCAAAAGAAATCAGTTATATTGTCAGAAATGGTAAATAACTATTAACCCCACAAATATCGTCCCCAAACAAACGTTTACAAAAGCCGTTTCCCGGTCTATCATTCATAAAATCCAAACTTTCACTAGGTCAGAGACAACGTTTACGAACTGAGACGGTAATATCACTCTTCCTTCGGTCTCCATTACGTATTTAAGTACCCGTACTGACACAAGGTTACTTTGAATAAAATGTTTTAGTCCGTCGTCCGATCCGAACTCGTCTCCCGGTATAAATGACTGAGGACCACATATTAATAAATATAAACAAAATTGATAACCATACGAACCTAACCGGAAGGACCTACCGAGTCACCATTTTATTATGTAGACGTTACGTCCTCAGCGTCCTCTGTGTCCAACCTAGGGACCTAGCCCTTCTAGGGGACCTATTCCTTTACGGTTGTGTAAGGTCATAAGAACAGATCCCTTCGGGTACCTGTCTCATCGTACCACCCGAAGTCAGGTATCCCAGTGTCTCTCAACTTGTACTGACTTCGTTGAATTGTACGTACGTGTGTGTGTACGAACCTAATTTTGGATTATAGAACGAGAAACATAGGATAAACAAGGTAAATAATAAACAAGAAAAAAAAGACGGAAGAAACCTCATCCTCATAAAAATGATTAGGTAAATTAGAGGTAATAACCGAACAATGAATACTGAAAAATTCACGAACGTTATATGTAGGATTTGAATAATATCAGATGGAACTTTATTGTATGGTGAGGTACAAATCAAATTCTAGTAATGTTGTCATGTAGAGTTAAAGGAGAGGATTGAAAACACGGTAACAATAATATATAAAATTAAGGCATACAATATTAAGGGTATTATGGAACAATGATAAACATGAAGCATTTAAAAGAAAGTTTACCTTATTTATAAATTTTTGTAGAAAATATATATAGGAGTAAAACAGTAAAGGTAATGAGAAGTGAATACATGCAGGTTTAAAGGTGATCATAGTATGAGAAAGACGGTTTCTTGAAAGAAATTGAAAAACACATTATGTCCAAATAATCGTTATCCAAGCAAGTTAAAAACCACAGACGTTTTCAGAAATAGTAGAAGTAAAAGTCGTCTATAAATGTGACTCGTATCTTAAGATCCAACTGAAAAAGGAAAGACACGAATTTTTACAGAAGACAAGACATATCAATGACTGTTCCTCAAACGACATAATAGAAAGAAGAAGACACATATTAAAAGGGGGGAACCAACGGAAACTCTAAAAGAAGGTTTTTTCTCTTTAAAAATCAAAAATCGTTTAACTGACACTCGTATATCCGTAAAAAGTCTCTATAGTACCAAAGCTAAGGTCTGGTGGTGTTAGTTGATCAGTGTACGTAAAAGACCAAAGGGTCACGTATTTTTTCAATATGAATGTGATATGACATCTGACGATTGACATGTTATCGTCATACAGATTTTGGATATATATATACATGGAATTAAAATTTTAGGACATAACGATTTTTTCCGATTGGTAGTAGACTCGAAAAGTGTTCAACATCATCATTATAGCTTCTAGTTACTAGTGTCTAGTAGTAATTGTTTATATTAAACAAACTTTGTTCAAACTTTATAACACTCTTAATTGTTTTACACTGTGTCTTTGTACTTCATGTATTTACGACAACCTTTTTAACTTTTATGTGAACAAGTTGCATTCCGACGGTGTTTTGAAATCAAACATTTTTAACGTCATAATCATTTCGTGTATGTTTTACTGTATACTAATATAGCCATCTAAACTGAAACGAAACCAAACCAACACAAATGCCCGGAGAACCTAGACACCAAACAACATAAAGTAATTAAAACCTTTTAAGAACCGGTAATATAGAAATTTATAAAGATAACGGGGTAAGAGATGGAAGAGGAACTATAACAGGGTGTCAAAGTATCAAAAAAGAAAAAGAAAAAAAAAAGCGGTAAAACCGGTAAAAAAACACCCTAATCAAAGGATTGGTCCCTGACTTGGGTCCGTGACCGTCACTCTCGTAGTTCAGGATTAGTGACCTGACGGTCCCTTAAAGGACAGGATGTCAAAATTTTAAGAGTGAAAACATGGGAGAAGGGGGTGAAAGAAGAGGAACACAAAGTAAAACCTATTAAAGATTACATGACAGAAGATCAATAGATCAGACGACTACTAAGATAATGTTCTTAAGGACTAGAAACGACAACATAAAAAATAGAGAGTGTAAATGAAAAATCTCAAAGGTAGATCGATGTTTTAAAGGGTATACAAGTAAGTACAAAAGACGGAAAAGGTGATCTGGAAATTACATAATCAGTATCTGTAAATTTTCAAAGATAGACTATCCGGGAATAACGACTCTAGACCAAGACAACTATCGAAATAGAGAACTACTATTTGGAAGGTGAGAAAGAGCGAGAGTAAAAAAGGAAAAACATAACAGTATTAAACAATAGTTTACGACCTGTAATACACGTCGGAGGTTGCCTCTACCTCCGATTATCACAAATACGGACCTTTCTCAGTACAAAGAAGACAATCCGTAAATAATACCCCGAACTCAACTCGACCCTTTCTAACTCCCGTCCTCCTCTTCGCCTACTGTCTCCTATTCTACCAATCTACCGTAGTGGTTGAGTTACCTGTACCCAAACCCACCTGAGGCCCTCAACCACTACCTGTCCCTCCGGACCGTACGACGCCAAGTACCCCAACGTTTCTCAGCCTGTGATTACTCTCTGACTTGATTTGACTCAACTACATCCGTCATCAACGACGACGACGACGATTCAGTACAGTCACCACAGGCTGAGAATCGCTGGGGTGCCTGACGTCAGATGGTCCGAGAAGACAGGTACCCTAAAAGGTCCGTTCTCATGACCTCACCCAGCGGGTACGGGAGAGACTCCGTCGTCAACTCGACCAAACTTAAATCAACAGTGATAGTAATGGGAACCACATCGTCGTTCACGGTAATGGAACACGAATCACACCTCATACCTAACGACCTCCTAAAAGAGAGGGTCAGAACAGAGGTGGAGTCGTTGTCCGACGAACAATGGTCTGGCACAACCTTCGTCCACCACCAGGGACTAAGAGGACCAGGTCAGAGTCTATTCCGGACACGTAGACGCGGACCCCTCACCCTGGAAGAATTACAAGGATGGGAGGAAGGGGTGTGGAGGGTACTATCGGTTGGAGACGGAACACAGACCACCCCAAACTCGTCCTCTCTCCGTACACAAAGAGAGGGTCACCCACATATGGAGACAAAATACAGCCACATCCAAGAATCTGGACTCCAAAGGTACTAAAGAGGGTGGGAGGGACGTAACGGGGTCCTTGTTTGTCGAAGACGAAGATATGAAGGAGGACTTCGTTGTCTACCGGCGAGTCGAGGACACTTACTCTTTACTAAAGGACGGTAGGGGGTAGACGTCTACCAGAAACGAAGTTGGGGAGAGGACTACTGAGACCCCCGTCCTCCCAGATGACGGAGAGGAGAACACCGAATTTCGAAAAAACGAAATTATTTCTTCCCAGTCTACTATGTCTGGGACCACCACCAAACACGGATAAGGGTCGTCGTCGGTCAATGGAGATGTTTGGATATAGGGGTTCTCCCGAGGGAGTCTAGAGGACAGGACGGGGGTCAGAAGGAATCCTCGTGGATAATTGGTGGATGTCTCTTCTAAAACGTTGACTTGTCTTTGAGAGGAACACAGACCCTGAGACACGATCAGTCCCAAGAGGTCTCTTTGTTTTAGTCATATTTATGTATGTCTATGTTTACATATAAATATATAAATTTATATTTATTCTAAATAAAAGAGAGAGAGTCTATATGTACCTCCGACAGTGTCAATACCTCCGACCGTTCAGGTTTTAGACAACCCATCCGACCGTCCGTTTTCGGGGTCTCCTCACGACTAAGATATGGAGTTTAGATTTCCGGTAGACGACTGTTTTAAGGGTAAAGGAAGAAATTCTAGAAGTTGACTAACCAATACCGGGTGGGTGTATAGTTCCCGTTAGACGAAATAAGTTTCGGATAACTAAATTTAACGATACAAGCAATTTTTTGTTTTGGTTTGGAGAAGTCTTTGTAGGTCTTATCACAAACCGGTTTATAGACCCATAGTGCGGATCAGTTTAACTACGTATTTTAATTGTTTGTGTCCGAGGGTCAATAAGATTTGACTAGACGATCCGATTTGAGTCGGAAATCCTTAATCGCTTCTAACATCGACTATAAAAAAAATGAGTGAAGATGCCGGTAGTGGAAAAGAGGTCACCAGACGATTTGTGTTTCGTCAGACACACAGGAAGGAGAGGTGTCATCTTGAACAGTGAAGAACTTTAAACCAATAAACCGATGGAACACTAGAGTCGAGAGACTTCCTAAATTCTTTTGTACTAACACATCTAATAAGTAAAAAAAGAATAACAATTCTACACTCACTACAGGAAACGACGAAGGAGGTAGGATTTATCTTCGTCCTGAAGGTGGTTACAAACAAAAATGGAACCCATACTAGAACTAATAAATTTTTGGTTCTTCGTGTCGTTAATATAAATGTCTCAGATCGTGTCCCCAACATTTAATCACCGGACATCTAAAGTTTACTCTTAGGTCCAAAGATCTGATAAAACTCTTTACCCTGGTATACTGTGTGAACTCGGTGAAAATGACCTGAAAATAACCCGTGTTCGAGAGGTCGACTGGTGACACGGGTCTCACTGTGTCGATTGAGGGTTGTGACTGAAGAGGAGATAGTGGAACCCCGTCTGGTAAGACCCTGGGTACAACCGACGACTCAGGTGAACCTTGACCCAGGTACCGTTTCGTGACAAGATACGTTTAGGGTCTTCGTTTTGTACTGTATACTGTTGATTTACAGGATCCAAGTGTTCACCATTTCTTCCAGAGCATAGAGAGACCCTCCTTTGCGATGTCACATCATATATCACATTCTCTGAGTACACCGAGAGTCTTCACCGACGTTTTGACATATACACCCTTACGGTTAGGCTAGTCCATTCCTTGGTCGTACGGTTAAAAAAACAAAGTGGTCACTCGCCATATCGGTTTCTTTAAGACCCTCCATCCATAATGAGGGGACCTTCCCCGACGTACCTACGACCTCCAGAAACCCGGGTCTATTTCGTTAAGTTGACACAGGATTCGACCTCTTCCCGTTCCCAGTCGAGAGGTTAGTCGCCAATTACACAAGAAAGGAACCGTGTAAGGTCGTGGTCCATCTTGTTGTAGTTTAACAATGGTCTTGACATCTCTGGAGTAGGGCCTCCTCCCCCCACCCACACCCCCGTCGGATACCTAACCACCAAGTGACGGAGTCCCCGTCAAAGTAAAGACCCCCGAGTCCCTTCCTTGGGTCCTGACCTGACCTAACCTGTCTTAATCAAGGAATTGTAGACTTTCACGTGTAGTAAATCCTTTACCTCCCTTTACTTCGGTTCCTTCCCTCCGTTCCGGGTCTAGGGTCTTTGTAACAGTACTCTGTTCAGACTCCCCTCCTACGACCCGAGACTCGTCCTTTGACCCGACTCTCGACCTCTACCTCTCGTTCAACCGTACTCTGACCTCCTCTCCTACCTAAACCGTATTTCCCCAGGTCTTCCAAAATCGAGTCTCTCCCGGTCAGATGGATTATGGGTTTGTAGGTAGATCAACAATCCCTTTCCTCCGACCCATCTCCCCTGACTGGTTCGTGTCCTCATGGATTCTATAATTTATCGGGATTTGGTCGTTGTGAATGGATGGACCCCGAGTGTAGCTGAGACATCTCTGGTCTTCGAAAGACCTTGTATATGTCCCAATTTTTCTTCTGTAGGTTGTTTACCTTCAAGTGTTCTCGTGAAGATTGAAGTACTTTTTATTCAATTAGTCACTTTCATCCTTGAAAATTTCTTTTCTTAGTCTTGAAGAAGAGAATGTTTGTTTCGAACTTGGAGAATCGTTAGTACTGAGACTAACGTTCCTAGAATGAGTTCACGGATCTCTCAGAAAATGACGGTTCTTGCCCTCTCTACATCGAGAAGTCTCTCGTCTTAACGCATCTTAAGTCAAATCGAGATTTAACCGGGTCTGTTTCTGGTCTCTGTTAAAAGTCCGGCTTCAGTCTTAGTTCAAAAAACAAAGAATACCTGTCTTACCAAAAATAATTCTATATTTTAATTAAGTGTCAGGGACTTCGTCTAAACGTTTTGCGTGTTTCACATTTCTTATTTTATTTATTAACATAGGGTATTAGATCTCTACCAAATGGAAAATTTATAAAAACGAGTCTAAAAAAACACATACACTTATGGATACAAAAAGAGGTGTGTTTAGTCCTCAGATAATTGATTTTTTAACAAAGGTCGAGAAAGGTAAATGAGATAGTCCTTGTCAATCGAGAGGTAACGGAAGTAATAAGAGACTTTACATAAAAAATTACCGAGGTATTATAATGAGTAATACCTATACGGTAATAAATTAGTAAAAATTTGATTACTAGTTAATCCAACAAAGTCAAAAAGTAGTAAATTTTATTCTAAGGTCATTTGTAAACACCCACATTACAAACACGTTGGGGGACTAATGAAGGAATCCTTCTTAAGAGGGGTATAGTTTTAATCTCCCGAAAAAACTATGGGTAAGAACTTAATGAAAAGTGAAGAAACATAAACGTGAGTGTTACATACTCGTACGAACAGAGTGTTTAGCAATCGGTTGTGAATCGTAAATAGTAATTTTTTTCTCTTTTGTTTTGAAAAAGATAAACAATCAGTTTTTTGCCCTAGATTAACAAAATAAAAAAGAAAGGGATGATCAACCTATAAAGAAGTGTCAAATAGTTTACGAAAAGAAAATACTTAATGATACAACACACTAAATGGATGAAAGATATAACGCCTATTCGTGGAACGAAATTAAAACTTCGTCAAAACGATATCGTCCTGGGTTTTCTTTAGGATTTCTCTTTGAGTACTACAATTTTTGAAAACTAAATATCGAAATTCGAAAGGTTTTTAAGGTCACTCCGTTTTACCTTCCTTTATAATTATCTTCCGAGAAGATCAAAGAGTTCCACACCGGGAACCTGGGACACGTAGTCTGAGTCCCCACCCTCAACCCCTTCTGTGTAAATTTAATGTCTAAGGATGTAAAGATGGGGTCTGTGTTTCTCAGTCGTAGAGACTATTAACCTGGACTCATCGGTGTAAAGACATTATAGAGACTAACGAAATATACGTCGGGTTTAAACTGTTGGTGTTACTGACGACTCCGTTTCTTTGGACTATAAGGGTAAGGGAGACGTTGTTTCCCCTCGGTTGGTATGTCTGTCAGGTTTGTGACTATTTACCTTCGACTCGAAGGTTGAACCTGCTGGATGACCCAGAACATGAAAGACAAGAAAACTAAAGAACTGTAGGCAACATGAAATTGAACTAATGACGTAATAGTGATAATAGATAAGTCAGAGACTCCATATTTTTACTATTGGTAGGAACTCAGGAAGGATAGAGAACGTGAGGAATGGAGAAGAGGACAGAAATTTAGAGAAAAGGAGAAAGAGTGTTGGGGAATCAAATCAGGGAATAATAGAGGGAGAGACGAAAGGAAAGAGGACAAATAAGATGGGTATTAGAGATAGTGGTGTGGTGGGGGTGAGACGTGGTCCATTTGTAGAAAGATTCAACATTACACAGGTCTTCGGAGACGAACGATACGTTTTATAAGATTTATAGGAGGGTGAAGGTTACGTCAGAGATTTGAGAAGGAATAAAATCACCTCCCCTCTTTTTGACCATTAACGTTTCTCACCTTCCTAACCTCTACTGTTCCTTCAATTTTGAGTCCTCCGTACTTGCACGTTCTTCTGTCGGTCAAATTCTAGGACCTCTAGTTCGTCGAGACTCACTGTTATGCTGAGTTCTTAACTGGCCTTCCCACCCAACGACTCCTCAGACTTTCCTGTTCCCGCACAGTGCGGTACAACAACTTACCCAGTAGTTAACTGGCCTTCCCACCCAACGACTCCTCAGACTTTCCTGTTCCCGCACAGTGCGGTACAACAACTTACCCAGTAGACGGGTCTGGGACTTTGTCGAGTCTACATACGATAATAAGTGTTCGTTTCTCGATCGGTCATACTTGTCAAGTCCCATTGGAAAGAGGTAAGGACCTTTTTGTTGAATTTCGTTTCCTGTTTCCCAATGACACAACAAGGGGGGTACATTTTCCTTTATTATTAAAACTACCTAAACCACCCTGTAAAACCTCGGTTCAGTTTGACACACACACTAACAAAACATTTCCACGATCCTGAATTAAAAGTCTAGACCTTATTCTTGTCCACCACCGACTACCGTCCTCAGTGTTACCAAAGGTACTGTTGCCCTGACCCAGAATCAGTAGGAGGGTAGGAGGTGTTTTGGAAGACGTCGAAAAGAGTATTCCACGAATAATTTATAAACAATTTACTTGCTTCTTAGTGTCTTACTACACACACGAAACGTTAATTCCGACGACAAGACAACGATCAATTTTCGAAAATTTCGTTGTTATTACGGACATAAAGGTGCACTATAAAACGTGTTAAACGTATAATTGAATTGGACTTTTATTTGATGTCTAAGAGTAGGGACACTTGTTGGTACAGGGTATTGATAGGAGATAACACCTTCTTCATAGGTCTAGAAACCGATTTTCTCGGAATTTCTCCCCGCTGGGACGCGCCACAAACACGAAGGTGGAATCGATCTTTGTGAACCAAATAGGTGCGAAAGCTCGGGGAGGGGGGAGCTCGAGAGGCGTCGGCGGGTGCGCGACAGACGTCGAAGGGGAGGGGGGCGCCGGGAGTAGGGCGCGCCTCCGACCTCAGACGTCCGGGGCGGCTCTCGTGTTTCTCGGAGCGGTCGGCCGCAGGGCGCAACGGGAACCGTTGGTAACTCGTCGCAGAGTAAGAGGGAACTGGGACGTTACTCTCTCATTTGTCCCGTAGGTAACCGACCATCCCCTTTCGTCCGGTTAGCCTCTTCTCCAACATCCCTCCGCCGACTCGCCCCCAACACCCCCATCCTTCGATCCCAATCTCCGATGGCCACTCCGATCTTTCGGCTCGCACCAGCCAACCTCGTTTATACAGACAGGCCTCCGTGTAACCCTTAGGACTCCACTCCCGGTCCAGGCCTAGCCTCTTAGCCTCCCCCTCCCGCGTGGCCTTTTCCGAGGTGTACCCGCCCCTTCTCATCGGTCGCTGAAGGCGGCAGGCCTTCCGCCCTTCGCCGCCACACTCCTCCCCAGATCTCCCCCTCCCTCCGCCCCGCCCCGCCCCCCCATACTTTACGGACTGGGAATAGAACGCCGGTGTCCGGTGGTAGGGCGTGTCCGAGTAATACAAACAGCGGTTTTCTTCGCTTTACGTACTTCTGTGTTAGGGAAGGGAGTCTCCCGAATGTCAGATTCTTACCGTCGATTTTTTTATTCATTGTAGTCCTACTTCGGGCTTTGTGATTTCCTTGGTTTAGTTTCCTCGGTAGTAAAGACTAATACCCCTATATCTTTCTCGTCCTTATTCGTCTGCTTCGGTTAACCTTTCCTACGTTTTATACTGTATTTAAAATGGGGGAGGAGCTAATTCTGGAAAATGAATGAACCGTCAAAGTGTTGGTCAACGGGAGACGTATACCCCAGTAAAGTGGCGTTGTTTACAAATGACCTAAGGATGACACGTCCCCCACGATCTTTACGTTTCTCTTAGTCTGTTCCGGACAAATAATTCAGATCACTCCTTCTGTATTTGTTAAACTTAAGTTATACCAACCTCTTATTCTACAATCCTCTCGTCTCTTCTTTCGATCCCGAGTGGACTCCCTTACTCTCTTCCCCAGACCTCTACGAGACTTCAGAGTTTAATGATCCGTTTACTTCTTTGTAGGGTCCGTCTGTCCTGTTGGCCTCGATCTCTCCTGTCGACCTCGGTCCAATTCCTCTACACTTTGTGCGTCCATCTGTCGCGGAGCATCTCTCCGCCCCGGAGACACGGAACGGTCACATTATTTGACCTCAACGTCGAATAAAGTAGAGTACTACCTACAGATACTCGAAACAACTCTTTCGACATGGAAACAACTCTTTCCAACCTAAAGTCGAGACGTCCCCTCACGGTACTAGGTAACATTACAGATGGTACCTACATCCCCTCCACACTTCTCATTGTGAAACTGGTTCCGGAAAACTGACGACCAGTCTTAAACTCTTCGAAACCCCAAAATTCGTCGGGTCACGGTACTAGTCAACACGTAAAATCCACTACCAACATTGGTGTAACGTCTGTCACCTAAACTCCCCCGGTCCTGACCCCGATCCCTCTAACCCCAATCCACCAATAATACTATGTCTGGAGGTCATTCCGACACCTTGATCCCAGTCTTTCTTTATGAATCCCCTATTTTATTAGTACTGAATTACTAATTGAACTCTTTACTCTCACACTACCAACTGAAACTCGAACCCGATGAATGACCACGACTACGGTATTACTCTAGTCTTTATACCCTCTTTCTCCTACTTATCAGAATCCTCACATCCCCATCTCCTCGTCCCTACGGGAAATACCAACGTATAAACACGGGACCTATTTCGACAAGTCGAATGAGAGAACAAAAGTACCTCGTGTTGACGTATTCTTTATTTATAAAATTTAAATACAGATGTTGTAATCCGTATAGATTTTTAAAATAAAATGGAAGTACAAATATACGGACTCTCGAATCAATCCATACCTTAAGAACCAATCTTTAGTAGTTAGATAACCTTTGTAACGTAACACCAGATTATCGTGAGTGAAAAACAACACCTCTGCAAGTTTTGGTAAGACAAGGAAACATACGGTGAACTCACAAGGAAAGACCCTCGAGTATCTTAGAAGAGAAACAGTGGTCGCAATACTACAAAGTGTTTCTATAAAGAACTATCTACAAACAAGAGTGAAAAAACCCCCTCTCCGTGATCTTTGATAAGACATTTGTAAAATTTTTTAACAATAACTGAGTGTAGGGGGTAAAAAGGGGTAGGAGAGAAAGAACTTAAGTAAGAATACAACGAAGATATACTGACCAAGGGATTAAAAAAAATTAAAATAGAGGATAAAAGATGTAGAAACAAAAAAAAAACAAGAGAAACCTTCTACATTGAAATAGGAGGTCAGAAAGACAACTCAAAAAATAAAGACGGTAGTACAACAATTAAGAATTTCTTGAGACTAAACCCGAGATTACAGGAAAATTTTTTTGGAAATAAAATTTTATTTAAGTGTCCTTCAAAGGTTTTATCATGTTTCACTGGGGTACATGGGAAATGGGTCAAAGGGAGTTGCTAATATAAAATACATTTATATCATGTTATACTTTTCGTCTTTAAACTGTAAACATGTTGTACACACATCAAACCTCGATAGAATAGCGTACACATCTAAATTATATTAGTTCTAAACGTACTCACAACTAAATGTTAGTTCTATCTCTTGATAAGGTACGGTGTTTAGAGAGGGAGTTCGATGAGCAACGATCAGTATGGGTGAAAGGAGGAGTGGTAGGATTGGGGACCGTCGGTAATTACACCGGAGAATAAAGACATTAAAACTTTTACAATGTATTTACCTTTAGCGTATCAAACACTGGAAAATTCTGACCGAAAAAAGTGAGTTTTATCATAATAATTCTGTGTAAGTGCAACAACGGACATCGTTATCAAGTAAGCAAAAATAACGACTAATCATAAGACACCATACCTACATTTCGTCAAACAAATTGGTGATTTGATAACATCCTATAAAACCAACGAAAGACAAACCCGTTGTTTGTCTCTATACTAGAAACCCCATGTCAAGAAACACACCTACAATTAAAAGTAAAGAGACCCTATCTACGAGTTCTTACGTCAACGACCCACCATACCATTCGAATATAAATCCACACAAAGAAAAATTTCATACACCGACACGTTCCAGAAGTAACGTCGTACACCTTACGGGCTATAAAATCAAAGCCGTAAGTTTGAGGATCACACGCCTTTGATCAAGGGACTGGTTCCTAGTTTGGGACGTAACCCTCGTGCCTTAGAATCGGTGACTTCGTGGCCTTCAAGGGCATATCATTCAAAAAATTCTTTGACGGTTTGGTCAAAAGGTCTCACCCACATCGTAAAACGTAAGGGTCGGGATCACATACTCTTTAGGTCACAAAAATGTAAGAACCGTTGTAACTTATAATGTTCGTAAAAAATAAAATCAACAAAATTATCCACACATCACTATGGAGGAGTACCAGAATTAAACGTAAAAGGATTGACTATGACCCCGAAGGGTCTACCGACTCACCATTTCTTCAGTGGACGGTTACGTCCTCTACGTCCAAATTAGGGACCCACCCCTTCTATGGGACTTCATCCTTAACCGTTGGGAGAGGTCATAAGAACGAACCCTTTAGGGTACCTGTCTCCTCGGGCCGTCCGATATCAGGTATCCCAGCCTTTTTCAACCTGTGTTCAATCGTAGATTTGTTGTTGTCATAGAAGTGTCTCAAGACGTCAGTAGTGGCTTTGGTTAAAGTCTCGTAAAAGTAGTGGGGGGTTTCTTTAAGACATTGGAGATCGATAGTGAGGAATTAGGAGAGGACAGACAAAGACAGAGACACCTAAACGGACAAGAGATGTAAAGTACATTTAACTTAATACGTTTTACAGAATACACTGACCGTAGAAAGTATTACAAAATTTTCAAGTACTTACAACATAATACGAAACTATAAAGTAAGGAAAAATAATGACTCATTATAAGGAAACGTACCTAGACGGTGTAAAAAAAGTACGTAAGAAAATAACTACCTGTAAAAGCAACAAAGGTAAAAACCCGATAATACTTACGACGATGATACACATAACTATGTCCGTATAAAACAAAATAACGTAAATCGTCTATGACGTAAAAGTCTTTAACTTCCAAACACTTTAAGACATAGTTCGTTCAGAAAACCGTAGTAAAAGGGTTGTCGTAAACGAGTGAAGTACAGAGACACAGTGTAAAACCATTAATAGTGTTAATAAAGTTTGACAAATAATTACAAACAATACTACTAGACACTAGAAACTCAATGATGATGTTGAACGAATTTCGAGTCTACTATCAATCGTATAAAGTCGTTTTTTCATAAAAAATTAATTCTATATATGTAAAAATTTCTGTATTAAGAAAACATGTGAATTACAACAACAAGTCAACACAGGTTGAGAAACGTTGGGGTACCTGACATCGGGAGGTCCGAGGAGACAGGTACATTAAGATGTCCGTTCTAACGATCTCACCCATCGGTAAGAGAAAAGGTCCTCTAGAAGGGTTGGGTCCCTAACTTGGGCCAAAAGGAGGTAACGTCTGTCAAAGAAATGGTAGACTCGGTGGTCCCTTCGGACTCTCATCTTCGGATCAACTCAACGACCTCTGTAATTTCAATCCCCGATTTAAAGTTGTACTCATACGTGGTCAGTGAATTATAGGGATAAAAGTCATTACTATCGAAAAGGGACACAGACCTTTGATAGGGCGGGGTTCAGGTCTTTGGGAAAAGTTCTTTATTGAGATACCTATCGACGACACCACCCCCTTCCCGTCAGTGGGTCACTGTGTCTCCCTCTTCCAAAACAACTAGGTCATCGAAGAGTAAGTCTAAAGTTGGTCAAAACGAATAAAGTCGGGAAAATGAAGACCTCCACGGACCTCGACAGTTAAGGACCCGGAAAGTTCTTAAAAAGAACCGAAAGGGAAGTTAAAAGAACTCATATAGTTCATTAAAAGTGAACGACTACCCGAAGGATCTGAAGACTTTTATGTACAATAGCTAAGAGGATATGAGCGAGAGAGAAACCCCCCGAAATACAGGAATTTTATCATAGGAAAATTACTCCAAAAATGACTCCAAAACCTTCCTTCACGTAAACAAGCTATACGATAGAAGTGGGTCATCCAGTGCTAGACATTAATAAAATAAACGAACAGACAAAGACCGTGTAGATGTTCTTTTCTATCCCTAGAACAGACATAACACGGTGACGGACCGTGTGTTAACAAGAAATTTATAAACAATTTACTCATTTACTTATATAGAGTCGATCCTCTTCTTCAGTTCCGATGACGACGACGACGACGACGACGACGATTCAGTGAAGTTAGCACAGGCTGAGACACGTTGGGGTAACTACCGTCGGTGATCCGAGGAGGAAGGGACCCTAAGAGGTCCGTTCTTGTGACCTCACCCAACGGTAAAGGAAGAGGTCATGCACTTTCACTTCGGCGAGTCAGTACGGACTGAAAATCGGTGGGGTACCTGACGTCGGATGGTCCGAGGAGGTAGGTACCCTAAAAGGTCCGTTCTCATGACCTCACCCAACGGTAAAGGAAGAGACTCTTCAGTTCCGATCACCAGTGATAAACCCTTAATCTTCGTACATTTATCTTAATTCCGATTTACCGGGTGTCTCTTGAATACCTAATTCTTCGACCTTAGGATCCCTTCTGTCACAAATTTACCGATTCTCTTCCCAGATACTCAGTAACCTCTTAGTCCTCTCTCTCGATAATAACTTCAGTTCACTTTTGACTTCTTCCATCCTGATATATTGTGACACGTCTTTCCAGTACCGTCAATCTCTGACTCTTCATTGACAATATAAATCGTCAATCCCCTAGAGACTCTAACCGACCGAGGAGGTCCTTGGTATCATCTTACTACGTCTGTCACCGGTGCAACGTTGTCTACCTTCTCATTCTACGTCAACGAATCACATCACCAAGGGGGGCGGGGACGGTGGGTGTTCATTGTATCGATCTCCCTGAAGGGACCGTCCGGTCACCAATTCTAAGACGTGAAGTTGACTTTCCAAGTAAGGACGCAAGACGTGTCCAAGTTAGGGACCGGTCCCTTAATTCTAGGGTGTACGACGTACCGTGTCGGTTTTATTTATTTATTTTGTTCCTCCAATCGATCTTTCATTTTTCCCACTCTACCGCAAGGTTAATATACAACCTAACAGTACTCAAAAGAGTTATAAATCACCGAATCTTGTTGTTGTTGGAAGTCAACTTCCATCCTAGTACTGGATGACCCACTTCTGTCGTATCACTTGTTTACATGAAGGAAGGTTTTGGAGTCATTTTCGGAGTAATTTTCCCATGATAAAATTCCTGTATTTCGGGGGTCTTCTCTCCCTCACACATCCTCTACACTATTTAACTGTAATAATAACCAGTTCAAGATCTCCAACTGGTCCGAGTTGAACCATGAACCCGAGAGAGATTACACCAAAACGTCTGTCTATCTTTGACTCAGATTTCAATAGAACTTCCGAAAAAAGTGTAGTCTAACGACTACATCTGGAGTCGACCACGACAGTCGGTGCGGTGGATGTTTACTGGAAAAGGTACACTGAACCGGAAGGGACATCACACTCGACCCAGGGTTCTTGTTCACAGAGTTTTCTTGGTCCAACTTCGATATAACAGAAAATACTAGGACGGAGTCTTCAGGACACCATAGTGGAGGTAATCAGTGTACGGGTAAGTCTAAGTTCCCCTTTCTCGTATCTGGGGGTGGGGAGTGACCCTCCTCATAGTTGTAGTGTCACATTCACCCAACCCTTTAGGACAACACCGGTAGAACTTTTTATGTCAGACGGTGTACACCACCGACGACCGTCTCATTCCCGACGACATGTACGTTGCACCCAGTTCCGACCACAAATTCTAGTCGTCTTAACCTGGTCTAATTTTGAGGGTAATTTTTTTTTAGAAAATTTTAACTATGGATCATGGAAGTAAAATAACTGAAAGAGAAATACATTTATTCTATTCATCTCTTTAAGACTTGTTTTATACATTACCTTACAACAAAATCAGGAATTAACATTTAGCATGTAACAGTAAAATTACACTTGTTGGAACACTTAAAGTAAACTTTTCTTCACCCTTCAGTCTTTTCGAATAAACAAAAACTCACTGGACACTAAGTCTGTTAGAGGGAGTAAAAAAAATCACTAAAAGGACGTCTTTTTGGGGTGACAACTGTAGAGTAAGAAGAGGTTGTAGGTACATAAGGGTTTATGTACCAGAATGGAACGTACATTATCACTAGACGGTTTTATGAGGAAACTAACACACCGAGTATATAGTCACAAAGACCATAGAAGGTAGTAGAAGTCCCGATCAGGTCTGGGAGTCTGGAACGATAATATTTAAGTCTCCAAAGGTGGACCATGAAGACATAGGTACAGGTTGGAATGTCGTATCCTAAGATATAGGGACACTGAGAATTGGTAAACCACTATCTGGGGAAACTTTTAAACCACTTTTAGTTCCTGGGAAGAGGATCTTTTTACATGTATGTGAGTTTCAAAAACGTATGTCTAAGTACCCTGAGTACCTGGAGGATTCAAGGTAGGTACCTGGGGTATAAGTCTTGGCGACAGACTTACTCCGACACGTCAGCTCATTCTCAAGTTCAAGATCTCGGTCTAACAGGTCAAATTAAGGTCCAAGATAGTGAGAATGGTCGATTGGAGTCTTTCAGTGAGGTGGAGAAATAAGGGTAAAGGATTATACATCTTATTCCGATTGTGATCATAGGTAAAATAACCACCAACACTCCTAATTTCCTCTATTACGTCTCTTTACGAATCGACTCACGGACTGTTGTGTCAATTCACGAGTCATTTACAATCGTCGCTAATGGAAATAACAACAACCCAGAAGAGGTCGTTTATCTTGTCAAACGACAAGAAAGTTGTACGAAAACCCCGAAGGGTCCACCACGATCACCATTTCTTGGGTGGACGGTCACGTCCTCTGTATTCTCTGAGCCCAAGCTAGGGACACAGTCCTTCTAGGGGACCTCCTCCCGTAACGTTGGGTGAGGTCATAAGAACGGACCTCTTAGGGTGTCTGTCTCCACGGACCACACGACGTCAGGTATCCCAACGCTTCTTAGTCTGTGCTGATTTCACTGAATCGTGAGTACGTTTGTACGAAAATTTTCACAGGAACGATAATATTAAAGAAGGTGAATCTTATGAAAAAGGTAGGGAAAAGGGGTAGAACAATAGGTGTCTTGAAGTCGGGAACTTTGGGTCGAGGTCCCGGTAAAGAAGGTACGTCAGAGGGTATACTGGGGGTCACACTCTCGAGAGAGACAAGGTCCAAGGAGGTCGGGAACTACAGTCACGACGGGTGTCCCGTGATCGTGAGTGTGACGCACACCGAGTCCAGAGTCCTGGTAGAGGTACGTAGACCGTCATGAACAATGAGAGTGCGACCACGTTCCGGGACATGGTCCATGGCTCCATCTCGGAGACAGGGGTCACGTCCGTCACTCCCCACATTTACCATGTGTCACGATCCTGTCAGATCCGTCCCTTCTCTAACGATAGACCGACGAGAGGGGTCTCCTCCTTAGAAGGACCTTCTACACGAACACGACCCAGAACTTTCGACTGATCTTCAATTTCTCGTGTCATCCGTCCATCTACCCCTCCCATAAAAGAAAGTTGGGAGGGATTTCTACATTCGGGAGTTTCCCGGAGACTGTGAAACCCAACGAAAGTTTCTCGGACATGATTATGGTGTTTGTACTTGAAAGAGTTGAAAGAGGGAGGAGGGAGGGCAACTTGGAAGTAGTACTGGTGGATAGAATAAAGTAATAAATAACCGACGTGGTGTGTCGGACACCCTAGGAAAAAGGGGGTTGGACCCTCGTTTGCGTGGGGGGACGTAACTTTCGTACCTCAGAGTTGGTGACCTGGTGGTCCGTTCAGGGGAATAAAGTAATAGAATTTGTATAAAGGTTTCGACGAGCAAGACGGACCCGAGACCCGGAGTAGAAGAGGATGAGGGAGCAAAAGTATTGACGAGCGGAGTAAAAGTCGGAAAATAAGTCGGGCAAACGAATATTTGTAGGAGCTTGGAGAGGAAAGAAGTTTGTTGTTTTTGATGAGAAATCGTTGAGACTTCCTTTTTGTTTTTCCTGGGTCGACCGATGATAGGAGGGAAGAGTATGTGAATTGAACGAAAAACGAAAAGAACCACAGTCAAATGACATTACCGTAGGCGGTCCCAGTAGTTGGTGACAGCCAAACAAGTCAGGTTTAAGTGAAAAGACAAAAGAGAAAGAACTGGACGTAAGAACAAGTGAACAAGTATAAACTAGACGATAAGAGACTGAACTGTCGTAGTTAGTGACAACTGGTAAGGGAAGAAGGACTTTGAGAAGAAATTAAGAGTACTGGGTGAAAGAACACCGGAGAACGTTTAAAGTGGGTGTCACGAAAAGAGGTGGACTGGTATTTACAACCTCTGAAAAGGGGAGTCGGACATGTAAGAGGTCACCACTAAGACAGTAAGGGTACCGAAGGGGACGACGGACGAACGGTTGTTGGGGGTTTAGAACAAAAAAAGATCAAGTCTTTAGAGAGAACTAGACGTCTGGGGGATCTATTAGGTCGAATGGTGAAGGTTAAACCTATTGGGTGTCTATGGAGTAAAAGATTTACGGGGTTTGTCTTATGTACTACAAAAGGTTATATACGAAGGAGGAATTCAAGAAAAAAACCCTTACCATAGTGACAGGAAACCCGAACGGTCTACCACGTCACCTTTCCTTAGACGGACGGTAACGTCCTCTACGTTCTCTGTGTCCAAGTTAGGGACTCAGCCCTTCCAGGAAAGTCAAGTCAAGTTAGTGAGTCAGTACGGGTTAAGAAACGCTGGGGTACTTGGCGTCGTACGGTCCGGAGGGACAGGTAGTGGTTGAGGGTCTCAGATGGGTTTGGGTACAGGTAGCTCAGCCACTACGGTAGGTTGGTAGAGTAGGAGACAGTCGGGAAGAGTGGGACGGGAGTTAGAAAGGGTCGTAGTCCCAGAAAAGTTTACTCAGTCGAGAAGCGTAGTCCACCGGTTTCATAACCTCAAAGTCGAAGTTGTAGTCAGGAAGGTTACTTGTGGGTCCTGACTAGAGGAAATCCCACCTAACCAACCCAGTGGAACATCAGGTTCTGTTGGGTAAGGTTATAAGAACGGACCTTTTAAGGTACCTGTTTCCTCGGACCACCCGATGGTAGGTACCCAGTGCTCCTCAGTCTGTACTGACTCGTTGACTTACTGTTGCTGTTAGTGACGGGAAGGGGACAATATGGCCAGTCAAAATTTCTAAAATATAGAATTTCTGAAAAATTTTGACAGACGGAGAGTGGAAATGACGGTGAAAGAATTCTGGTGTCTAAGAGACTCGGACTGGAGAATGGACTAGAAACACGGAGGTGAGAACTGACACTAGGATAATCAAAAGGTCCCACGACGGTCTCACTAGAAGGATTTTACCTTTATCCTAGGGTAGGGAAGAGGGATTTGGAAGAAGTCAATGAGGGTAGTAGTTGTGGTCCCAAGGAGTCAAATTCGTGCTAGCTGTAAACCTCGGTCGAGTAAGAAAGACCCCCAACCCTCCGAGGAGGACAGTAATATCCTATAAATTATCGTAGGGACCGGAGATGAATGATCTACAACCATTGAATGGGTGGTGGGTCAGGTATGTAACTGTTTATAGGGACACTCAACCCCCTCGTTTTACCGGGGAAAACCAGATGTCCTAGGTGTCACTAGATGTCTTATTTGAGATCCAAAGAGTCGTACTCATGCTCCGGGAAACACGAGACGAGGACGGACGAGGAGATCGGGGTGAATTGGGGTATGACGGGTGTAAGGATGTCTAGACTGTCAATGGTCCTTGGGACGTCGAGGGTGGGTGATGATCAAGTCGAACTGATTGAAGGAGTCGGGAGTCCAAAGTCGAGTCTTCAGTGAGGAGTCCTTCATCAAGGTTAGAATTGTGTGTGTGGGACGAAGGGAGACGAACAAGTAGCACGCCACACTGTAGACGAGCGAACAGAGTGCAGGGTCGTAGTCACTCTCGACCTACCGTTCCTGACACAAAACAATGGAGACACAGGAGTCGTACTACCGAATGAGGATCATCCGTGGGTCATTTACAGCTGACTTACTTACCAGCCACGAGTTATTCGGAAACAGCTTGCTTACTTATCAGGAGGAACTTTGTCGACGAAGAGAGTCGAGAAAGTGAAAGGTGGTAAGGTAGGACAAATACATTAACTTTTTTTCTTCGATCAACCAGTCATCCAGTTCTTTGTCAGTGGGACTTTCGTTCCTAAAATTCCTTTTTTTTCAGACCGTCAAGGTATTTGACATAAGACGCATACGATCTTGTGTTCTCAAAATGCAATACCAACCATGGTCTCTCAGTCCTTGTTCTTAAACCTGGTTTTACCCTTTTACCCGTTCTTTGTGATGTAAAAACAGGACAGCGTATACCTAAAGAGTAATCAGATACATTCCCTTTTGGCCCCCGCCCTTCCCGAGTCGGCAACGTCGACAGGTGTGAGAGCAAGGGGTAGTAAGACGGCGGTGGCGTGGACCAGGGGTCTCTGTGGGAGTGAAGAATCGATACAACCGACTCCATACCTGTTTAGGGGGACCAAGTCGTCTCTGATCGGACCTTAGAAAGTTTTCTTCGAAACGATCCTTTGATCACCCTTTTTGTTTTCATTTTTGTCCTTTGTCATATATCTTTGATATTTTTATGTCACACTTCCTCTCTTTCTTTCCCTTTCTGTCTTTTTTCTTTTGGGGAATCGGACTCTATTGATTTAACCTCAAAATCGAAAGGAATTAAATTGTCCGTGTATAAAAGGGACCCCAAAAAAACAACAAATAAAACAAAACGGTGTCATAGCAGAGGGAGACCCCTTGAGTAGGATATCAGGGAGAAAAGTCAGAGACTTATAAAAGGCAGAGAGTGACTTCTTAGAAGAGACAGAAGTAGAATCTCAGTGAAAAAGAATGGCTGTCACCCCAATGACTAGTCTACCTCGAATGGTTGGACAGAGTCCTATTTCTTCGAGTCCCCAAGGTGGAGACTCATGGGTACGGTTCACAGGTACTGTTTCCGAAATAAACGGACCCCACTTTACTTTTTGTGTCTTTATAGGTACTCACAAAATTATTGTGATATCTCGACTAGAAAAATAAGATCCTAAAAAAGAAAGAAAAATTATAATTTTATCGTCTACCTTTAACACTCCAAAATGAAAAACAGATACAGGAACAGTTTTAATTTACAGCTATTAAAAGACATCCATAGGGTTAAAATTTTTGAAGAAAGACCAAAGGTATTAGTTTTTGAGACTGATTATCTATAAGACATTCTGTATATATATATGGGATAAAAAAAATACGAAACACTCAGTAAACTTTTTTATAAAATTATACATCTAAATAAAAAGTCAGGAGAGTTGTCCCGTACGACATTAAATTGACACAAAAGTTCCCGTTTACTATGTCCAAAATTTTAGATTACAAGAGAAGATTCTTTGATTTATCAACGATATTATATTAGGAGTGTTATTTCCTGTTTTTGACATACCTACATTGTCTTCGTCTTATATAATTATTTTCCACCGTACTTATGTGTCTTCTTGATATGTTTTTTCTAGAATTACTAGATCTATTGGTGTTGTCACACTAGTGAGTGGATCTCGGTCAGTAGAACCTCACGTTTCAGTTCACACGGAATCCTCCGTAGTGATGTTTGTTTCGATCACCTCCACTACCTTAAGGTTGACTCGATTTTCTACTACGACACTTTCACGAAGTAAGTTATACGGTCGTTTAAACCTTTTCAGTCGTCACCGGTGTCCTGACCTTTTCCAGTCAAAAGTAAGGTTAGAGTTTCTTCCCGTTACGGTTTCTTACAAGTTTGATAACGTGTCAACGTGAGTAGAGTGTACGATCGTTTCGTTACGAGTTTTAAGAGGTTCGATCCGAAATTATCATGTACTTGGCACTTGAAGGTCTACAAGTTCGACCTAAATCTTTTCCGTCTCCTTGGTATCTAGTTTAACGGTTGTAGGTAACCTAGTGACTTTTTTGTTCTCTTATGGTCTTTTTGTAGATGAAGACGAAGTAACTGATACAATTTCGGTGACTGATACACCTAGTGTTGTTTGACCTTTTAAGACTTTCTCTACCCTTATGGTCTGGTGGACTGGACGGAGGACACTTTGGATATACGTCCAGTTCTTCGTTGTCAATCTTGACCTATACCTTGTTGTATGACCAAGGTTTAACCCTTTTCTCATGTAGTTCCGATATATAACAGTGGGACGAGTAAATTAAATATACGTCTCATGTAATACTCTTTGTAGTCCGACCTACTTCGTGTTCGACCTTAGTTCTAACGACCCTCTTTATAGTTGTTGGAGTGTATACCTCTACTGTGGTGGGTATACCGTCTTCCACTTCTCCTTGATTTCTCGGAGAACTACTTTCATTTTCTCCTCTTACTTTTTCGACCGAATTTTCAGTCGTAAGTTTTTTACTTCTGGTACCGTAGGTCAGAGTAGGGAAGTACCGTTTGTCTACCCCTTTGTTACCTTTGTCACCGTCTGAAATAAAAGAACCCGAAGTTTTAGTCACGTCTACCACTAACGTCGGTACTTTAATTTTCTATGAAGGAGGAACCTTCTTTTCGATACTGGTTGGATCTGTCACATAATTTTCGTCTCTGCAATGAAACGGTTGTTTCCAAGTAGGTCAGTTTCGATACCAAAAAGGTCATCAGTACATACCTAAACTTTAAACCTGGTATTTCTTCCGGTTCGTGACTTCTTAACGATAAAAACTTGACACCACAACATCTTCTGAGAACTCTCAGGGAACCTGACGTTCCTCAAGTTGGTCAGTTTGGATTTCCTTTAGTCAGGACTTATAAGTAACTTTCCTGACTACGACCTCGACTTCGTGGTTATGAAACCGGTGGACTAAGTTTCTCGGCTGAGTAATCTTTTCTGGGACTACGACCCCTTCTAACTTCCATCCCCCTCTTCCCTTAGTATTCTCCTACTCTACCAACCTACCGTAGTGGTTGAGCTACCTGTGCTCAAACTCGTTCGAGGTCCTCTACCACTTCCTATCCCTTCGGACCGCACGACGTCAGGTACCCCAGTCTTTTTTAGTCTGTGTTGACTCACTGACTTGTCGTTTGGTGTTTTAGAAGTAAGATCTATAAATAAATGACCAACTTATAGTCATTTACACAGGAGGTACAAGCTCCAGGACCTACTTTTGTTTAAGCTCTTTCAATAGTAAGGATGAGAGTTCCTTTAGGATCTGATCTTTTCTGCCAGTTCCATATTTGTTATCACGTCCCAAGTTAGGAGATCCTCTGTCTCTCTTTCATCGATTAAAGTGGGACCTGTGGAAATATCTCCTTCACTTCAAAATGTGTACCTGTCAACTGTTAAACGATTCTGACCTTTGGACTCACTTGGACCATGTAAACCTCTTGTAAACCCGTTGAAGTTGGGTCCTTGTACACCCTCTCTTGTCTTTTACTTCGACCTCTCGATAATGGGTCAAGATTAGAGTCTAAGGTGACGATGGACAGTGACTTGTAGACGAACAGTATGAACATCCGGTCTTTTTTTCGGACTCGTTCTTTCAACATAAAACATTACAGAAATAAGTAATCGGAAGGGAGAGAATTACCGAAAACTTTTACGGTGACTTTAAATTATACCCATTTACGGAACATGAACCTAAGTCTAAATGATGGTTTCGTGTCCTGTCCCCTCTGGACTGTCGAAAAATGACTGGTATTTGAAAGGGACTCGGGCACTATGTGGGGTCGACGGCACTCTCGTCTACGGTAGTGCCACTGTAGACACTTCGAAGTTGAGTTCCCCTCAACGTCCTTTCTGGACGGTTTGGCCCAGGACTGGACCGTTGTAGACCCGTCACACGAGTCCAGACGCACGGCAAAAAATCTCCAACGTATCTATTTTAGATCTCCCGTAGGTCTCTTCTGTCGGAAGTTTAGTAGTACATTTCCTCTTTTAATTTTTCTTTTCTCGACGTAAATCAATAAAATTACCGAACGAACTCCGTCCCACCTTACCAAGTAAGATCCAACATAGTCACCTGACCCACCTTTAATCTAGTTAAAACCGAGTTACAGCCTTTAGTAAAAGTTCTCGAAAAAAGGATTAACGTATCACGATACTCTAATAAAACTGTTTTATACCTTTACAAAACTGTCTTGTACTATTGGTAGAAGTGGACACCTCTTCGACATCACTCCTCGGGACAACCTGGAGATTTCGAGGAAGGTAGAAATAAATAAATAAAAAAAAAAGTTCGTCGAAATAAATAAATAAAAATTTTAGAAATTAAGAATGTACGCAAGGGTTTGTACTTGGGGGGAGGGTGGAGGGAGGGGTGTTGTAGGGAGACCCAGTAGGGGCACGTGGTCGAGATTCGTACGACATAGGACGTAGTCTGTATCTGACCGTTAAGTTAAGAATGTACTATCATATGTACAATCTTACAGTAAGAGGGTTTAGTAGGGTGGGAGAGGGAGGGAGACTCAGGTTTTCAGGTAATATGTGTAGACACAGAGAAAGGGACAGAACGTATGTCCCAGTAGTAACGGTAGAAGGATTTAAGGTATATATACACAATCATATGACATAACCACAAAAAGAAAGACCGAATGAAGTGAGACATATTAGCCGAGGTCAAAGTAGGTAGAGTAGTCTTGACTAAGTTTACTTAAGAAAAAATGCCGACTCATTATGAGGTAACACATATACATGGTGTCGAAAGAATAGGTAAGTAGACGACTACCTGTAGATCCAACAAAGGTACAGGATCGATAATATTTGTCACGACGCTACTTGTAACCCCATGTACACAGAGAAAGTTAAGACCAAAGGAGCCACACATACGGGTCGTCACCCTAACGACCCAGTATTCCATCAAGATAAACGTTAAAAAATTCCTTAGAGGTGTGACAAGAGGTATCACCGACATGATCAAACGTAAGGGTGGTTGTCACATCCTCCCAAGGGAAAAGAGGTGTGGGAGAGGTCGTAAATAACGAACGTCTAAAAACCTAGTGTCGGTAAGACTGACCACACTTCACCATGGAGTAACACCAAAACTAAACGTAAAGAGATTATTACTCACTACAACTCGTAGAAAAGTACACAAACAATCGGTAGGCATACAGAAGAAACCTCTTTACAGATAAATCAAGAAACCGGGTAAAAAACTAACCCAGCAAATAAAAAGACCTTAACTCGACGCCTTCAACAAACATATAAAAACTCTAATCAACAAACAGTCAACGAAGTAAACGATAATAAAAGAGGGTAAGTCTTCCGAAATTTAAGTTAATTTAAAATCTTAAACAAGATTAACAATTTCATATAACAAGGAAAGGGTTGTAATTGGGTTAATAAACACTTAAAAGAATAAAAAATCATAGACTGGTCTTCCTATGGTGTTTTGGGTTCCATAGTCGTACAGTTCAGTTCTGATCTGTGACCACTCATTTCTAATCGTTTAATGTTGAATTTTTTTTAGAATTATCGACTAATAACTGTTTTTCGTCATACAGTACGGACTATGTTTAGTATCGATTTTCAAAGAGTGACAGAACAGATTACAGAAAGACTCAAGTCCTGAATACTTTCGATAAAAAGTCTAATAGAAATTTTTGAGGTAAGTGTAATAACTCGAGTGATATTTAACGTTTTGACTAAAATTTTTTAACAAATTATTCAATGTCCTGACTCCGATTATTTTTATATTCCTGCAGTAGAGATAGAACCTTCTGGAAATTCATATAATTCGTTAAATTCATATAACGAATTTTGACCCTCATTAGCTAATATGAAACACTTACAAACAAGTTGAGGGATAAACGTCTCACATCGATGTACGTTCCAAGACCCGATACCCTGTACATTTCTACTCACACTTGACAACTAATAACGTTAGTTTCTCGAATCTAAGTTCACCTCCGTCTGTCTGAACTTACTCATTGATTTTATGGTCTGTTTTAATTTAATCACGACGTTAAGTCCATTTTACTTTAAATTCTCACATAATGACGAATAAAGGTACGACAACTGTAAAAAGTCACAGTCCTACTTGTGGTGAGGGGTTCGGGGACCACCTAAACGTCAGAACACTCTAAAACCAACAAACAAATCAAAAAAAGTTGGAGAATTTCAGACGACACCTTTTAGGTAGGATAATTCTACCAAAACGATCAACTAACCTCACGGTGTACGGAAATCGTTATGACTTATAAGATGGTGAATTCTGTTGATTCTTTTATTTGACTCTACAACTGACAAATTTAGAGTAAGTAAAAGAAAGAGAAAGAGGATCAGAAGAAGTTTTAATAACAGAAGACAATACGTAAAAAGGGGTATATTTTACCTGAATTTACAAAATTTACTCGGACGAAACGTCTATGAAAGAACCCTGGCAAGAAAGTTTGTAAAAACACGACAAGTCTATAGACAGGAACGTTTATAGGACAAAATACCCTCCTCCATTTTTTACAATAGAGACAGAAACTCCTTCTCCTTTAGAATCAGATCTCTAATGCACTAAATGAATTTCAAGTTATTTCCTCTGTCTTGATCCTAAACACACGTCCTATTATCTTCAGTTGAAACCTCTGGACCGGACTCAAGGACACATGACACAGAAACCGGTGCGACAGGGTCAATAAAGGAGGTCGGAGTAAAGAAGATGGTGGTTACGGGAGTCGAGGACGTAGAGATGGAAAGAGGGGTATTAACGTTGACACTGGGTGGGAAGACCTTTTTCAATAAGACTCTCCGTTTATGAAAAATAATTTTTATGGCATAAAAGAGACTCTTCATGTTTATTACAAAATTTCTGACGAATTACGAAAGAAAACCTCGGAAGAATTTTAATTTTAAATATTCTCGACTCTACAAAAAGTCGATATATCTAAATAAATATTGTAGAAAAAAAAAAGGAGGACCTTTAACTTAACACAAAAGACTTACTTTTGGGCAAAGAAAGAGAAGTCAAGAAGTTGAGTATTGGTTTCAAACTGAGTTAATACTATAGACTTTTATTAAGGCAAAAAACCTTTAACTCTATAAACATAGAAGAAAAATGTCATGTTTCATTAACGGATATAGGAAAATATAAGACTCTAAAAAATTAGATCACAAAAACAATTAATTTGAACAATCACAGATATGTATCACAATCAGTGATTCAACATAGGTTGAGAAACACTGGGGTACCTGTCATCGGGTGGTCCGAGGAGACAGGTAAGAACGGACCTTAAGAGGTCGTTCTTATGATCTCACCCAACGGGAAGGGAAGAGGTCCCCTAGAAGGGTTGGGTCCCCAGCTTGGGTCCAGAGAACGTAACGTCCATCTAAGAAGTGGTAGACCGGAAAACTCCAGTAACATCTAAGTGTACCTTACCATTCTTTATTTTGTCTCTAAGGTATATGAAATGGATCAAAGGATATCATTGTAGAACGTCTTGCTATGACGTGATGGGGTTGGTACTATAACTGTAACTATCTCTCAGACCTACGTCTTGAAAAGAAGGTACTGGTGTTCCTACGAAGTATAGGTGAAAGGTGGGAGTGGACGAGGAATTGGGGACCGAGGGTGGTTAGACAAGAAGTGAAGATATTAAAACAGTAAAGTGTTGAATATATATCTACCTTAGTATGTCATATATTGAAACTGACCTAAAAAAAGGAGTCCTTCAAGAGACCTCTAAATTGGTCCAACAACCTACATAATCATCAAGTAGGGAAAAATAAGGACTCGCCACCGCGTCTACCATTTCTCGGAGGGACGTCACGTCCTCTGGGTCCAAGATAGGGACCCAACCCTTCTAGGGGACCTCTTCCTTTACCGTTGGGTGAGGTCATAAGAACGGACCTTTTAGGGTACCTACCTCCTCGGACCGTCCAATGTCAGGCACCCCAGCGTTTCTCAACCTGTACTGATTCACTCAAGTGAAGAATCCTTATAAGGTATCATACCTACGTGGTACCCGAAGTGTCCACCGTCTCACCATGTCTTAGGCGGACGGTCACGGCCGCTACGTCCTCTGAGCCCAAGTTAGAGGACCTCCTCCTTTACCGTTGGGAGAGGTCATAAGAACGGACCCTTCAAGGTACCTGTCTCCTCGGACCACCCGATGATAGGTACCCTAACGTCTCAGTACTCAAATTAGTAAAAGGATCACTTCCTGTAAACTTAACAAAGGGGAAAAACTAACAATGTTCATTTACACGATATTTGTAAACTTATGTCTAAAAACACACTTTTATTCGGAAGTAAAGAGACCCTAATCACGGGTCTTCACGTCAATGATCCAACAAACCGTCAACGTAAACATCGCAAAATTCTTTGACGGTTTGACAAAAGGTCTCACTGACCCGGTAAAATGTGAGGGTACTCGTCACACTAGGTCAAAGAGGTATAGGAATCGTAAACAACCACAACGGTAAAAATTAAAATCGGTAAGACTATCTACACATCATCGTATAGCAACGGGAACACAAAACGTAAAGAGATTACTGAATACAACTTATAGAGAAACACACGAATAAACGGCAGATATACAGACATAAAGTAGAAGTGACTTTACAAACAGAAAAAACGGACACAAGATTAACATAACGAACGAAAAATCAACAACTCAAAACTCACAAGAAATATATAGGATCGATGATCAGGAAACAACCTATGTACCAAACGTTTATCAAAGACGGTCAGACATCGGACAGCAAAAATAGAAGGATGTCCCAGAAAGTTTGTCGTTTTCAAAAATTAGACCCATTTCAGGTCCTATAGTCATAAAGGAAAATACCTAGGACGAAAACAACAGTCCGGATTCTTACGAAACGGATTGGATCTAGGGTTTCTAAAAGATAGTATTAAAAAAGATTTTCAATACATAAAATCCGAATATACATTCAAGGACTGTGTAAAACTCCATTAAAGACATATTCTACACGTTGAATCTAACTCTAATTGAAAACGAACGTCTACAGGTTAATGAGATGTGGTAAACAAATTTTCCAACGTAAAGGAGGTAACCTAACATACAAGTGGAAACAGTTTTTGGTCACCCGTATAAATACACCTAGATAAAGAACAAAGACATAAGACAAGGTAACTAAAAAAAATTTTTTAATTCAATAAATAAAATGAAATGTTATAATATAACCAAAACGATATGTTACTGAACTTAGGCGGTACCATATGTACACAAGGGGTAGGACTTGGGGGGAGGGTGGAGGAAGGGGTAGGTAGGGTAGGGAGACCCAGTAGGGTCACGTGGTCGGAGTTCGTGGACATAGTGCGTAGCTTGGACCTGACCGCTAAGCAAAGTGTATACTATTAATTGTACAAAGTCACGGTAAGAGGGTATAGTAGGGTGGGAACGGGAGAGGGTGTCTCAGGTTTTCTGAATTATGTAGACACAGAGAAAACGACAGAACGTATGTCCCAATAACAATGTAGAAAGATTTAAGGTATATATACGCAACATATGACATAACCACAAAAAGAAAGACCGAATGAAGTGAGACATATTATCCGAGGTCAAAGTAGGTGGAGTGATCTTGACTAAGTTCACATAAGAAAGATTACCGACTCATTATGAGGTAACACACATACATGGTGTCGACAGAATAGGGAAGTAGACGACTACCTGTAGATCCAACAAAGGTACAGGGTAACTAAACACACAGATAGGGAAACGGTTATTGTGTCAGAACTAATGGTATCGACATATATCATTTAACCTATAACCAATCTACCTAATAGGGGTGAAATAAAAAGAAATGCTTTAATGAAATGATGAGATTAAGGAAACGGAAAAAGGTACATTTGACATCTTATTAGAATAAATGTGAAATTTTTATAACTATATGTAAACTATCCTTAAAGTAAGTTGGACAGAATAGTTAAACCCCTTTTAACTGTACAAGGATACAACTCAGAATGTAAGGTAATTATACGATAAAGAGAGGTATATGAACTGAGAAACAAAGAAAGTAGTCGTAACATGTCAAAAGACGTATATTTAGGATATGCACAAAACAACCTAAATGTCTATTCATAAAGAGAAAAAGACTCGTTAAAATTTACCGTTACTCGTTATATTAAAATTTTAATATAAAAATTTAAAGGCACAGGTGCAAAAGTAACGATAGTATATCTTTATGTCGAATTAAAACACATAAATTGAACATAGGTCTCTACAACGATTTTCATGAATAATCCATTCCGTCCTCAAAAACCATCTAAGGAACCCGAAAAGATATATCTGTTAGTACAGTAGATTTTTTCCTTTCAAAATAAAGAAGGAAAGGTCAGATGTACACAAATAAAGGAAAATAATGGAATAACGTGACTTTACCGTTGGGTCAGGTCACAAGAACGGATCTCTTAGGGTCCCTACCCCCTCGGACCACCCGACGGCAGATACCCCAGCGTGTCCCAACCTGTGCTGACTTCGCTGAATCGGCGCGTGTGTGTGTGTGTGTGTGTGTGTGTGTGTGTGTGTGTGTGCAGTCTTAACCGTCTTGATACAATTTACTCACTAACCTCGTTTGTAGGAATAGAAATGGGGTCTGAGTCTCCCTTTAGTAACAGAAAGTAGTAATTCCTATTACAATCGACATAGTCCAACTCACTCCCTCAAAGGAGGACAAGGATAAAAAGATTCTCAAAATTAGGGCTTACTGTTAACTTAAAATAACTTATGAAAAAATGATGGAGTTAACTATATTAGTATACATAAAAAAGAAATAGAACTATTATATCACCTAATGAAAATAACTAAAAATTTATAACATGATCAAAACGTAAGTAACTCATTTGGAGTGAATTAGTACCATATTATTAAGAATAATATATAATGACTTAAGATAAATAATAAAGTAATTTCTAAAAACACAGATATAAGTACTCCCTGTAACCAAACATCAAAACCGAACAAAAAACCTAACAGAAACAGACAAAAATCATAACAACATTATGACCAGAGTATTTTACTCAACCCTTCATAAGGGAGGACAAGACAAGAAGACCTTCTCTAACACATAATAATCACAGTTAAGAAAGAATTTATAAACCATCTTAAGAGGTTATTTTGACAATACGGACCTCTGAAAAAACTCTCAAAAATTTAAAACTTAAATTACAAAATTATCCATTCCCCTATAAGTTTAACAAACAAAGTATCATCTACTCAACACCCAAACACAAAAAACTCCTTAATCATGTAAAGTAGGTTCCAAAGTTTAAATACACGTATCTCAACAAACATCACAAAGGAACAATAGGAAGACTATAGACATTACAGACTTCACTTCGGAGAGAAAGTAATGACTGTAACCATTAAACACAGAAAAAAAAGAAGTGATGTCTAAATAGGTAAAATAACTAGAAAAGTTTCTTGGTCGAAAACCAAAGTAGTTAAAAGAGACACAAAAGACAAAATTTAAAATAACAAAAAAGAGAAATACTAAAGAAAAGAAGACGAACGAAACCCAAATAAAACGAGAACAAAGATCTAAGAACTCCATTCGTAAGTCTAATGACTAATTTCTAAAAAAGAGAAAAATTACGTATATCAATCATTATGTTTAAAGAGAGTCGTGACTAATTATCGACACAGAGTTTTTAAAAATATACAACTTAAAAGTAAAAGTAAGTGAAGTCACATAGAAAAATGGAGAGAATTCTGAAGAAACTAGGTACCTAATAAATCTTCATACAATAAATCAATGTTCATAAACCTCTAAAAGGGTAATAGAAAGACAATTACTGAAGATCAAATTATGGTGACACCAATCTCTTACATGAGACATATATAATAAAAAATATTACATAACTTTGTATATGGTTCCCATATACAAGGTACCCATGAACTTTTCTCCGTATCAAAACGAATCACTTAAGAAAAAAAGTACTATAACACTCTATAGAAGAAAATAGAAAAGGAAAGATTCATCTCTCGAAGGAAATTGGTAAGAAGTCCTATCCAGATGACCATTGTTTCAGAGAATCAAAAGGAATTACTCTTACAGAACTAAAGAAAAGAAAGGATTTCCCATAGAAGAGAAGATATAAAAGGATTTCCCATAGAAGAGAAGATATAAAAGGATTTCCCATAGAAGAGAAGATAAGGGCAACTGTCAAGAAAAGAAGGTCGTGAACTTTTTATAACACGGTGAAAGAAGACCTGTGGACTAAAAACTACTCTTTAGAGGCCAATAAGTTTGACAAAAAGGGTATATCCAGTCCACAGTAAAAAGACAACGACGAAAACTCTAAAGAAAGAAATCAAAAGTCTTCAGACTGATACTATTGTAGAACGACACTTAAAGAAACCTCATTTACGGTTTGTCATAAAGGAAAATAATATTTAGACTTCAAATACAATGAACGGTTTGAACTATTACAACTTTCACAATCAGAGAGTCAGCACAGACGGAGACGTTGGGGTACCTGACATCGGAGACAGGTACCTTAAGAGGTCCGTTCTTATGACGTCATCTAACGGTAAGGGAAGAGGTCTAGAAGGGTTGGGTCCGTAGTTTGGACCCAGAGGGTTTAACGTCCGTCTATGAAATGGCAGACTCGGTGGTCCCTGACTTTTGTTTAAACTTTTCCAAAGTCGTCAATATAGAAACTCACGCAAGAGTCGGAGAAAGAGGAGGAAAAACCATGAGACTATCGTAGAGTAGTGTCGGGTTGTTTCTACTTTTAGTTCTAAGGGGTAGACCGGAAACACCCGTGCATTCCCATTCTGTATCGAAAAGATACCTTACGTTGACCTTATTCCGTCAATAATAGACTATCAAAAGACAGAACGACAGGAAAATCCTTAAAAAAGTAGACAACCACAAAAACCTAAAGACCGAAGAAGTCGAGGTTCAACTCCCATTACTCTGTTTTTGGTTTGTGTGTGTGTGGGTCCATCGAGTTGGTAATACAGTAACGAGTCCAGGGTTTCAGGGATCGGTTAGACGGAAGGAACGAGGTGTATAGTCTCAGAAAAATACAAACAAAATATATATTACAGGTCATAAAAAAAATTAAAATTCATGTCAACTAAATATTACAGTACAAGCAAAGATCACATATCGTTACTGAGTCAAAATATGTATTTACATACATATGTATTTTGTATAAAAGAAAAAGTCTAAGAAAAGGTAATATCCAATAATATTCGATAACTCATATCAACGGACACGATATGTCATCCTGAAACAAATAGATAAAACATATATCATTATACATCGAAGATTAGGGTTTGAGAATTAAAAGGGGTAGGTCCTAAAAGAAAAAGATAAGTCAGAAAAAAAGATTGACCCATACAAAAGAATTTAAGTCTGTATTAAATGTATGGTATTTTAAGTTGGAAATGTTTACATGTTAAGTCTGTAAAAATCTTGTAAGTGTTCCAACAGTTTGGTAGTCATGATGGATTGACATCTTATAAAGAAACACACACACGCGTACGTACGAGTCAGCACAGGCTGAGAAGTGTCGGGGTACCTCGGACGTTGACATCGGACGGTCCGAGGAGACAAGTACTCTAAAAGGTCCGTTCTTATGACCTCACCCAAAGACAAAGGAAGAGGTCCTCTTAGAAGGGTTGAGTCCCTAGTTTGGACATAGACAACGTAGAGGACGCAAACGTCCACCTAAGAAATGGTGATCACGGGGGACCTATAAAGACAGTAGGGTATTTCTTTGGGGTATGGGTTTCGTCATTAAAGGATACGGAATGAAAATGGTCAAGGACCCTTAGTGATTAGATACAAACCATAGATACTGAAACGGAGAAGACTTATAAAGTATTTTTACGTTAGTATGTTGTACACTGGAAACACACGCTAAAGAAAGTGAATCGTATTACAAAAGTTCCAAGTAGTGACAAGATCGTACACAGTTATGAAATAAAATTACGATTTGTTATAAGAAAATATATCGATAAGGACTACAGAGTCTACCATTTCTTAGGTGGACGACACGCCCTCTGGACCCAAACTGGGGACTCAACCCTTCTAAGGGACCTCCTCCCGTACCGTCGGGTGAGACCATAAAAACGGACCCCTTAGGGGTACCTGTCTCCTCGGACCATGCGATGTCAGGTACCCTAGTGTTTCTCGACCTGTGTTGACTCGCTGATTCGTGTCGTGGTGTCAACCACATAGAAGAGTAGTAAACTATCTACAAACCAAATAAATACAAAAAACTGGTATTACGACGATTTTGTAATCGTATGTACAAAAACACACTTGAACAAAAGTCAAGAGAACCAATATATAGATCTTCAACTTAAGAACCAGTCTACAATTCAGACACCAGTCTACAATTAAAAAACTCCTTGACGGTTTGACACAAGGTTTCGTCGACGTGAAACGTAAGGGTAGTCGTCACATCCTCCCGAGAAAAAAAGAGGTGTAGGAGTTGTTATGAACAACAACAGGTAGCAAAACTAATATCAGTAGAAACACCCACACTTCACCATAAAAGTAACACCAAAACTAAACGTAAAAGGATTACTCATTACTACAACTCGTGGAAAATTACACGAATAACCGTTAATATGTAGAGGACACCTCTCTACCGATAAGTATAGGAACCGGACAAAAGAAAAAAATCAACCCAATAAAAAGAAAAATAACAACTCAATGTTCTTAAGACAATATATGGGACCTATCATCTGGGAATAGACTTCCTATTAAACGTCTATAAAGGAGGATAAAACACCCAGTAGACCCTTAAAAGAACATGAATCGACCTCCTCATCTCTTTTCATGTAGGATGGAGTAGAAGGACCTTCGTCTTCAGATCAAAATATTATGGAAACCTTCCCGGTTTCATACGAAGTAACGGCCTTTGGGTCACATAAAATTTCAGTCATACCTTCTTTACATTAAGATCACAAGCTAAAAAACAAAGTCTAAAATTTTTAATACAATTTCAGTCGAATTCCCTTTCTAAAAGTAAAAAAGATAAGTAAAAAACACACACACTGAATGGAATGAATGACATATAAGTCATGTCGTCGGACACCCAATACTCGGTCCTATGCCTAGAGAAATCGGGAGACCGATCGGCAGTCCCGGACTCTGTCGGGTTTGGAGCCACAACACAGGTTTACAATAGTGAATACACACAGACGGTATTCCACTTTTCACACTCCTTAGGACCGACACTTTTGTGGTCTGACTGAAATTTCCAGTTCATTCTCATTCCTTAAGGACAGACTCCATACTAAAATTCGAGACGTCAGTCTCGTCATCTTTATCCGTGTCCTTGTTTACTCGTAAAGAATAAAGATCCGATTTATCTACCCAGAAATTAGAAAAGAATGGTTTGTCACTCGTTGAGTCTCAATTAGGGCTCTTTAGTTCTTAAAACACCGTAGAGGTTAGAAGTGGGTTTAGCGGAAGATGACTCAAGAAGTTTCGGTCTATAGGAGAAGGACCCATTTCTATTATAAAATAAAGACAGGAAGACTGCGATGAAGAGAATATTTAAGTTTGTGGTAACATATCGGTACCGATCTTTATAGTCTTAATAAAACTTGAAGTTTATAAAGAAAACAAGGTATCCACGGACTCACATAGAAGGGTCGAGGGGTCGTGACGGTCTGACACGGGCCTTACCTAATACGAACGCTACTTTAGGGACGGCCGTGAAACAAGCCAGTGGTGGCGTCCCAGGAACACATAAGAGTTCGTGGGAGAGACCGAAGGACGAGACATCGGGACGTCCGACTAATTCCCTGTTAAAGGTTTGGTGTCCCGAGAAGGAAACAATCGGAGGATTTGCGAAAGTAAAGACCGTAATAAGAGAGTAAAGTTAGATATAAGTTAGATTAAAGTTTAAAGAAATCGAGAGATTTTCAGGTATCTGATAGAGGTGAGTCAGAAAAGATCGATAAAAATTAAAAAAAATTTAAGTAGAATGAAAAGAATAGAGGTATGTTTGATCAGTAAAAGAAAAAAAGAAGAATCAGAGATGAAAAGGACTTATAGACGATTATCGGAACTAGGATTCGTGACTTTGAGTAATGTCTGATCCATGAGAAGTAGAAATGAACCATAAATTAAGACAAAGAATGCGGTTTCCTTCTTTACATACACTTTCGGAAAATGTTTGGTCTTTCGTGATACGCGAGCACATTGAATAACTCTAATTGTTTCCTGGAGACACGGAGAAAAGTGCGAAAGACGAGGAAGGCTCGGCTTTCTTGAAGAGGTATCTCCTCCCTTTATAACTTCTTTTTATTTCGTCACCTTAACAGAGAATCGTTGACTCAAGGACGGAATATTTAGAATTGGTGAAATCTAATGACGACGAGTTTTAGTGAACGAAAAGAATGACCGAGTCATGTTTATTCCAATAATGTAATATCCTTTTGTTTCCTTTTTGAGATTACTTACTTGGGGAGTCAAGCAACTAATACGACATAGAAACGAATCGTTATAGTTATATCAACTCAACAGAGAAAGAGAACTAAGGTGAACATTTTGGAAAAATATATAGAAAAAAAACGTTGAATTTAATATTTGATTCATCTCCGATTTATAGTGGCATATGTAAAGATAATGGACTCAGGACTTTGTTATATCCAGTAAATTCATCACACATTGTATATACATGACATATATTTATTTCAACACATATCGAATCTCTTTTAATCCGTAGGTTTTTGAGTTTCGTTTAACCCCATACTAATAAATGTAATATTATACTAGGTAATATTCCTAAGAAGTCGATCATCTAGAAGTATCGTAAAGAGTAAATCGTTCATAAAAACTCACGGAGGTTGGGATCTGTCACCTTTCCTACTTCTATAAGACACGTACACACGTAGACACACACACACACACACACACACATTTATCAATAAACCCCGAAAGTCATATTATTCTATCTATTCTGAATGTGTGTTTATTCCGTCATGTTACTATTTACGGAACACTCACCATTCGACTCACGACATCTTCAAGTCTCCTCCCTTTCCAGTGAAGGTCGACCCACTCGATAATACTAATACACCCGTTCCACTGTACAGTCTCTCGGTTTCTGAGTGTCTCTCAAACAGTTCAAATCATTAATTCCGTTCTAACTTCTCCATCCATTCTGCAACCGCGGAAGTCATCATCTCGTTCCTCAAATTTGAAGTCAGTCATTCGTCACCCCTCGGTGATTGAAAGAAAAAATTAGTTTCAGAACAGATCCTTTTAAATAGACCGTCATTACACATTAAAGTTAATTTTTTTAATAAGACAACTATCAGAAAATCGGAGGAATGAAAACATATTTTATTTTTACACAAATATTTATTCAGTTAATATCTTAACTAAGTAAACATAAGAAAAATTTTCCATCAGTTTTTCGACAAAAGTCTACTTTAATCTCGGTCATTCCACTCGACGAATCAATTCTATGTTCGTCATGTACTTCACCCCCATTTTTATGATGAAAAGTATGAAAGATTTTAGTAAAAATCCCTAAAGAAAACACAACTATTCAGTAAAGAGGTTAACTTCGTTACGTCTTTAGAAGGTAAAAGAAAATAAAGGGGGGATGTCCTCTCTTACTTATCGGTATTACTTTTTTCGAAGAATAGTTATCGTGAGAATCTAAATAAGGATTAAAACGGTTCATAAACATGTGGAGACGTTTTCTGAAACGAAGAGACAGAAGTGGAAATCACCTTTTTTATTAGTCATCCTTACTTTTGTATGGAGTGTCCCAGTAACACTCCGAGACGACCATGTTTCTACTTCACGACACATTTATAAGACTTTTACAACAATTGACTGACTCTTTACCTAAAATCTGTGTAACAATCATCTTTGACGATATCTGACCTTTACGTCACAAAATTATTATTTCTGATATACTATTCCAACCGATAACAAAGGGTACGTATCGTACGGAGTCCCTTAAACTCTCGTGCTTTACCAAGGGTGGACGATGATACTTCTTTCATTGTGAAGGATGTATAAATGGAGTGTCACTTTAGCACAAAAATTTTGTCGTGTCGATCTCTTAGTCACACAGAGGTGCTCGGTACAATCTTTGGTCCTCCAACCCTTATGATTAGAGCTGAATCAATGATTGAACGAGAGAGGCCTGTTCAGTCACCTGGAAAACATGGAGTTAAAAAGTTGTTAAGACCTTCCTCTGGACTTCGAAGAGGTCGCTTTTCTTTGATTGACGGTGCAGTTGTCGGACCGTGATATTACCCGGGTCCTTGTACGAGGATATTTCAGCAAATTCTTATTCTGACACCCTGTCACTTCTCGTACGGTAAACGGGACAGAAGATTGGATTCATGACTGGTCAACCCAAGGACGGGTTCACGTCTGAACGTGTCCTCTCCGACACTCAGACCCTTCCTAAGTACCAAAGGTGACACCTCTAGACCAGTTGTAGAGTCCAAGTAAGGTCGGACTTCTTGGATCTTTTCTAATATAAACTGAGGTCGGAACCAGAAACCAGGAAAGACCTAGAGAAGACTCCACAAGAGTCACAGACAGAACTCTTCGGATTCCGGAAGACTCGTCGGGATGACGACAGTGTAGAGAGACTCGAAAACCTCCCTATGTCAGACCCAAGTCCTGATGTAACTTAGTCAGGACGAGAAGCCAAGACTAGACCCCTGACACACAACAGTCTACTTTTTTCTTATAAGATTGAGTCACTTTAAAATAAGGTATTACCATATCTAAATCATTATTGTTCACTACATTCAACAAAAAACTTTTACACGAAACCCAAAGTCTCTTTATTAAAAGAAAGAGACGAAAAGTGGATGTGTACTTCTTTTCAAGTCTTGTCACGAATATGGTAATTAACCTTCGTAAAGAAAATGGGTTTCAAACACTGACTTTGACTGATCAACGAGAGTTCCGAATTTTCAATCCTCGCGTCAAAATCTTTACTTTTTAATAAGAATTACAAAAGGAAAAAAAAAAAAACGATATGTACACTCCACGGTCTATCTCGAACGACACGACTTAACTTAGTTTAACTTCGTACGAGCCATTTTTTTATTATCGGGGACCGAACTCTTGGTCTGAAATCAAGTAAGCCTTTGGTATTCCTAGGACCGGGTCAAAATTACGTACTTTTGAGAGGTTTGGTGGAACCGATCTTGGATCACAATATCTTGGTCCGGTATTTTGTACTCCCACCTCCTGAGGGGTGTCACGACTCCTAGACGACACTAAAGAGTCGTTTAGTTTAGGTACCACTTATGACCACATGTCTGACACACCAGATCAAGTTTGACGTCATAGTCGTACTTATCACCTTCTGGTTCAAGTCCCTTCTTTTCCTTTGGTGTTTCTAAGTCGCTTCTCCTTTCCCAATGAACCGACCCGTGTCGTCAAGTAAAATCTGTAAGTCTCCAACAACAAAGAAAGAGAAGGAGACGTGTGGAAGGGGTGCTTTTTTCGAATACCCCGTTTATTTACCTCCTACTTTCCGAATTGAGCCTTTCTTTTCTTTAATGTATTTCACTAGTAAACATCACGGACACCCCTGAAGAATTACAAATAACCCACACGTGGAGTCGAATTGTGTAAACTGGTTTTGTAAAGGGACCTAAGGAATAGAAAATTATTACGGCATATTAGGATTTCTGATAAATGATACAGACTAGGTAAACAGATGACGTCAAGACATTTTTGTCCTACCCTTCGGAGTCTGTAGTAAAAGAAGGTAATTTTCGTATAAATTTTAGGAAGAGAAAAATCCATTGTCATACTGATTCATGTAACTCTTCGATCTTCTCTAGTTTTTTTCACTCATTGTGATAAATACCACACCCCATTACCTTGGGATATCACCGAGACATTCAACCAATAATTGTTAGGATTGGTATGAGATGTCCACTGAACGTATGTTTCGATACCCTCAGTCCACTCGTACCGTCTACGGAACTTCCTACACCCTTTGTGACATGGTAGCCCAGTCGACGACTCCAACACCAGAAACCCAGACTCAAGACGGACGGAATTTAGGGTACCCTCTATTATTGCAACCTGATACTTTATTAGAGATCAATTCGTCACTCTTGGGGTCGAAGATCGAAGTAACATGACGTCAGAAATACTAGACATAAGTTCCATGAATTAGAAAGGATAAAAGAATAAAAGAGACATGGACTCTATCCTCATTATTATAGAATAAAGTATCGTAAGAAAAATCTTATTTAAGCTGTCATAAGTACTTTCTGAATCTCCACACTCTTTCTCGAATAAGAATTTCACTACAATACGTAATATTTAAGTAACGTCAGTCGAAAGAAAATTAATTTTTAGTATAAAGTACGTGTAGGAAAATTTTTTGATTAGAAACCGTTTCTATACGAAGATCAGTGACTCACGTGACGCGAACGTGTTTTAGTATTAAAAAGTTAGACACAGGTTTTGTCTACATTTTACATGTGTAGTACCGGTCTTAGTCTCTTCGTCCCTGTAGACAAAAGATTCTACCTAAACGAGTATCGAAGTCATCCTCTTGGGTCACGATCCCGTCATAACTCGATTACCGTCGTCTCTCCGCGAGACTGACCATCGTCAAGTTCTGGACCGAGACCATCTTATATGGAAGACCCTTCTTTTATAATGTTTAGGTCTTAAGTGGTCTTGAAAACAAAAATGTATAGTAAAATTAAACTTACTATTACAAGGACAAGGAAAACTTAACGACGTCATAACTCTTTGGGGTCTGTTGTCTGCACCTGAGTCCTCGTCGAGGCACGACTTAGAGAAAAAGCGATGTAAGTCGATACTGCTGACTACGATATCTGTAAACAAAAAATTACACATTACAGTGTCATAGGAAAAAAAGAATATATAAAATATGAAATATGTAAATACGATATATAAATTTTACAATACATAGACATTTTATAAGGTGAAATGTATGTATGTATGTATACACATATAATTTAAAAATTTGATACTTTTTTTAGAACAAATGAGTGGATTTGCAATAACAACAGTAGGAATTAAGTAAGTGACACTCGTTTTAAGTTGACCGGACGAAGACAAGACCAAACATCGGAAAAAGTGGAGGATTCGTATCCATCGGCTCACATTTGAGTGGGTAGGTGTGGTTTTAAACAGGGTATATTTTTAACAGGGTAAGGTGGGTCGAACGACTTTGGGACAAATTTTATAAGGAGTATTTTCGTGTTACACCAAAGACCCTATATATTTGAAATTTACCTTGAATAGAGGGTTTTCTTTATGGACACCCAATCTCAGGAACTTTTACGCATGAAGTGGAAGGGAGAAGTCTCCAACACCCGAAGGTAAATCATTCTGTCCTCCAAGGTGAGTGGAACAAAGTGTGTGAAACACGACTATGAGGTCGATCTTAATGAAGTCCAAGACCAAACCCTAGATGTAGAACCTTTTATAAGGGAAAAGAAAAGGGTAGAAGACAACATCCACAAGAAAACCCAGTCTTCCTCCTCTTACAACGGAACAAGACACTGTCGGATTTGGGTAGAGAAACGAGTCTAATGGAATCTACGGTACAGAAAGACACTTTAGTGTTTGGAACAGGACAATGAAGGAAACTAAACAGAAGGTGACACTCGGGTGAAGGGAAACGATTATTGCGCTAAATTGTCTTGGGACTTTTGCGTCTTAAGGAAACACTAGACTTATAAGAAAGTTGAGACGGACCCCTTTTATCTGTGGGACACAGATAACTGGTAAGTGTTTCGGGTAAGAACCGAAGACCACCAATCTACTGTGACCAACCTGGGTCACACTTCGCAGGATCTATCAATCCAGAGACAGGAAGGTCATTGAGCTCTCTCTGTGTGAATCTGAGGTCTGAATGGCCTCTTCGTTTTGAACTATTGTAAAGACTTTGATCCTAACAAACAGAGGTAATATCTCAGGCCCTCTTCGATGTCATCGTCTTCGAGGTAAGAATTTCGAGACAAGTGGGAACGTTCCTGTCTGACTGTCTCGAAAGGTTCAATAGGAAAAATATTTTAAATTCTGAACGACATTTTGCAGATCGAATTAGAAAATAGACTCATTATTACAGTCTTTCAGGAGTACTACCGACAGGAAGATTTGGTCTTGGTCCATACATCTCAAGTCCAAGTTTACACGTCACGTTAAAGATCACGAATACTCTCCTACGACCTTTACGGCTAGTAATCTTTTATCGTTACGGACAAAAGAATAAATTCCACTAAAGATAAATTTCTCCTAAAATTACACACATAAAACATGTATCTTACACTTCTTGATCTCATCATAAAGGTTGATACAATTGATATGGTTTTCTTATCGTTACCTATTTACGGTGTCACGTTTGATGAAACTTTCGATAACTGATAAAAGAAACCGACTGAATAACGGTAAAACTAAATGTATTTACTGAAACCCACCCGTTCAACCACTGTTGACTCTCTTTATGACATCAACTCAACGTGAAAGATTTCGAAGACGAGTCGAATAAGCCCAGACGTAGGACTACACAAAATCTTCGATGAAACGCAGATCCAAAAATAGAACATAGATCTTCTTTGACAAAATTCTTAAAGGACCTTCTTTCTAGGTAAAAATCGGTTTAACGATAGAAATCCTGTAAAATCTTGTCTCTTCGAAATCAAGGAGTAGTCTTTCTCAGAACTCCATGAATCTCTTCCGTACAAAAATTCTATCATAGTAAAGGGTTGAGACTCGAAGTTCCACAAACCATTTAGTACGAGTGTAATAGGAGGTTTCATCGAGAGACCAGACACGACCAAAAAACTTTTTAAGTACCCTTACTAATCATATTGGTTCATTTATTATAATTCATGGAAACTAGGAAAGGAACGATCCTAAGAAACAAATACTCTGATTTCATTAATAGGTCGATTGGAAATCATTAAGACTTTATTACTCCGTCATAAATTCCTCAGTTCCTACAGTTATATATTTGATCTTCTCACTTCTCATCCCCACCCGTCCTCAAGTCACGACCTTTGAGAAGTCTTAACCGTTCAGAAGAAGTCTTTTCAAATCCCTCCGGTCGAAAATTGTACGGAGATACCCTGTTTATTATTTCACTCTGACCGACATAAAGAATTTTGACAAATTATACACTTCTTAATAATTGTGTTTGTTTACTTTTTCAAACTCAATACAGAGTCTTAACATTTCTATCGTGACTCATTTATAACTACAAAAGTCAACTAAAAAGAAAAAAAAGATTAAAACGAAAAATTTTTTGGGTGTTATGTTCTAAATGGTAATATTTAGAAAGTAATATTTAAAAAGTCACATGTCAAGTGATGACGATTCATATAAATGAAACAACATGTTATCTAGAGGTATTGAAAAAGGATAACGTTTTGACATTATTCAACTAGAAATGACTTCACTTCCACTTCCTTTTAACTATATTCTCTAATAGTCCTGGTTAGTATTCAAATACGGGTCATAACATGAGGTCCTTTTTTTCCAGCAGGAGGCAAAGATCGTATCAATAAGGAATCCTTATTAATAAGAGAAAGATCCTGTCTCTATTTTATCATCCCATATTTACAGAATGGTCGAGAACTGGATCCCGTGAAGTCGAAGAGACCCAGAGACAGGAGTAAACATTTTAATTCTGCAAATAGGGGACGAACAAGACCCTTCCTGAATGTTTTTACATACGTTATGTTACCCCAGTTTCATCTCTGTCGTATCATTCCTATTGACATCTGGTTATTTTTATTTCCCTTCTCCAGTTTAGCGACCTGGGTTTTTCCATCGAATCTCAAAGTCGACCTCCGAAGAGGACCGGTCTGTTTTTACTATGTTGTGGACGGTGTAAATTAAGACTTCGATAGTACTCCTAGTTTACTCCATTACGTTCCTTTATGTACGTTTATTGACCTTTTTATATGGTAAACCCCCATGTAAAGAACTTCAAAGAACTACTGATCTTTCTTAATTATGGAGGTTCTTTCGTTTTATTTGGACCTTTTTATAAACAGGGCAAGACGAAACGTCTAATATCTATGTTTTTTCTACTCGAAAAGTTCTCTGACTTTCATTGTTGAAAACGGGTCGACCATTCAAATTACTAGAAGGTTAACCTTATTTCTGATAGATTAAACACGATGAAAGATATAAAGATTTAAGTTGAGACTCATTACAAACGACTCCCAAAAGAAGACGAAGAAATATAAAGTGGATACTCTCCCGATTAACCATACTTTGAAAAAAGAAACTTTTCTTAAAATATGTCATTTTATATTTAAGATGAAAAATTAGTAGTTTAAACATCAAATTCAAAATGGAAAGGAACAGTTAAATAGAATTATTATTCTTGGATCTTAAGACCCAAGAAATAACGAACCTGTATAAAGAGACACCTTTCGTCCATTATAGGGTAGATACTGACATGAGAAAAATGTTCAGAAAGACGGTACCCGATAAAACAATGAAATCATTTCAGTGAAAGAAGAAAGTAAACTTTTAATACCTGTTTTACAGAGAGACCGGGGGTTTGTTCCCAAGGTCACTACATGTTGAGTTCCACCTACAATTAGATTACTCGATTCAACACTTTTCACTAAATAAATAAAAAATTAAACTTAAGATGCATGATAAAAAATTTACAAATAACCTCATATCAACTAAATATTACAACACAATCAAAGTCCACATGTCGTGTCACTTAGTCAATAATATACATATATATAAGAAAAAGTCTAAGAAAAGAGTATATTCAATAATATCTTATAACTCAAGGGACACGATATGTCATCCAGGAACAATTAATAGATAAAATATATATCATCATACACGTATAATTAGTGTTAGAGGATGAAATAGTGAAGGATGTTGTGTTTTCATGAAATTTTTGATACATAACCCACATGTTGTAATATTAGTTATATCGGTATTAATGTAAATAAAGAAGTAACTTATTAACGATTATGTTACGACAATACGTAAAAAATTCTTTATCGTACAATATAACTTTGATCTTATATGTACTTCCGTCAAAATTTGAGCATAAATACAAAGAACAGGTTTTAATAGGAAAACCAGAAAATTCAAATAGTACATTACAAAATTTGTTCAAAAAAGAAGACCTTATTTCTTTTACATTAATGACGGCAGTTTCATTCTTCTGGACTCTAAATCAGAAGTTGGACCCTGTGACTGTCAAAGAATTTTGTCCTCTAGAAACTACAGACTATAAAGGAGCAGAAGACAATTTTTGTCTTAGCGGAGACAAATTTCTGTTTGTATGTGTGTAGATGTGTAAAGTAAGACAAAGGATAGTCCGGTAGGTCCAACGTAGGGATAGACTAGTTTGTGACCTTCACTGTCGACTCCTCTAAGTTTCCGATCTTCCATTACTCTTAACTCCTAAACCCCTTTTACTGTTTAACTGGCAAACTGACACCCTAGGACACGACAACACAAGTGTCCCTGAAACTACATAGACAGACATTAATCTAACACTGAGAGACTCTTTACGATAGACCACGAAACGATTAAGAATAAAGAAATTTTTTTTTTCGACAGACCAAATGACCAACATTGTAAAAATCGGAATTTACAAAATTTACACAAATTATATGATTAATTAAAAAATTTGCTTATAAAAATGACGAGAGACATATACATGTCCGGTGTCTCAATCCACGATACTCTGATGTTTCTACTTTTTCTGTGTCGAGACGAATGTACCTCAGTATACTTAAAGACAGCATACTCGTTGGACAGAAAGACAATAATAAAAGGAGGGGTTATGTACACACGTGCACGTGTGGCACCGGAAGTCCCGCACCTTAGAGTTGTCCACGTTCAATTCCCACTCTGACAGAGTCCGAGTCCTCGTCGGACTCGCTTCCGTGCCTCTTCAGGTTCGCACAAACCCCTCAGTGTACCGGGTCAGACCGACCCCAGATTCACTCCCAATACTCTATTTCGATCGTTCTATCCGTGGTCTAGAGGGAAGAATTTATGGTTCAACTTTTCTTTCGGAGAATCCACATGATAGTATTTTTCTTAGGTGTCTCGGTTCCAGAAATAAGTAGGACTTCAGGAGTCGACAGTTACACGTCGACGAACAACTTCCCCCTACACAAAACAATTCCAACTACCTCCGGTCCTTAAACTGAAGACTAAGTTCTGTTCAAAGAGTCCTTCAGACTTGTGGGCCAAACATGTTGAGTTGACAGTAAAGGGACCCGAACAAAAACAATCCCTCCTATTTCTCTTAGATTTTTTCTATCCTTAAATAGAAAACTGCCTACGGAGAGTGTGACGTCTCTTTATTCCCGAGAAACATTATCTCTATTAACTCAGAGGAGTAAGCTCATGAGGGTCAAAATTGGACCAATAATATTTCATGGACCTAAAACAGGAAATTAAGTAACAGCTCTAACGTTGTGGTCCTGTATACCCGTGTACGTTAAAAGAGAAGACTCTATTTAAACGTCTCGTTTTATCCGAGAACATTTCATCCTGTGGTATTACACACTCATTATAATCACAAAAATCACGAGATATGTCTTATTATTGAGTGAGTCCTTACGGACATCTTGTCTAACATAGACATATGTGTAACCGACAAAAACTTCCCTATTTTTTTTGAGGAAAATATTATAAAGAAAAAAGGGACGAAATTTTACATAAAGATCTTTTAGTCTTTGGACAAATTTTTATATATTTTTTCTTTTAATTTTATTGATTATTTGGGATAATTGTAAAACCAGACAAAAGGGGTGGGTTTAGGCATGACAAGATATATCAAAACATAATACGACAAAAGTAACTTGTAAAACAGTACTTTTGAAACGATTCAGTAATTCATCTAAAGTTTTCGAGTTAAACATTTCCGACACAACAGTATATTACAGGTCGGAAATCTATACGGTACTAAATAAATTAATAAGAGGATAATAACCGGTAATTACAAAAAGACTAAAAAGTAAAAATACTCTCTTACAATATTACATTTATGTATTTAAAAACATACCAAGACTGAATAAAGGACTTCTATTTGACGACGTCTACCAGTTTCCCACCTTGGTAATATTCTACGAGTCACGACTAAGGTGTAATAGAGGTCTTTCTATTACATAAGGGTGGTTTGTTTATTCTTCTGGGTAAAGAGGGGTATGGTCGGTCACGACTTGTCAAGAGTGAAAACACTTACAAAGGGTCAAACTACCTACTTTTTACCATATATCGTCAAAATAAAAATTAAATAGACTTTTGCTCCAACTCGGAACCGTATGTATAGACACAAACAATCAGTATCTATAAGGAAGAAAACTCCCGTACAGAAAAGAACGAAAAAAGATTATCTTACAAGTAGAAAATGAATGACCAAACATTTTAGAAATTTACCAATACTAGAGAAATAAGTGACCTTTGGTTATATCGGAACTTTTATTTACTCTTTTTGGAAATGAACTACAATAATTCAATTTTCTTTTTTCATTTGTTATTTGGTATCACATCTCGTCATACTTATCGTAGAAAGACCTATACATTCTTCCCCCCCTTTATTCATATATATTTTATACATCAACAAAGTAAAAACCTTCCTCTGTTTATAAATTTCCATCAAGCGAACCCCCTGCCCCGGACTGCCGGACGTCAAGACCTCACGTTTCTTCCGAAGGAAAGGTACCATTGTCAAAATGGAACTAACGCAAAAATAAAACACGTATGTGAGAAAAAAGATGATTTCTAGATCAAAATTTTATAATTACTTGATTCATATAATTGGAAAAGAGTGAATACATACAGTACCTAAAAAAGGGGATTAAACACTAAAAATTAAAACACAACTGAAACTGTATAAACTCCAAACGTAAAAAAGTACTAATTTAGATAATCGGACAACATAAAAGTAAAATCACGAAATCTCAGTATTTTAGGTTTTATTCTTCTCCAATAGATTCAAACGAAAAAAATTTTATCAACTGTCTAACAGGGTCGTGATAAATAAATTATCAAGAGGGAAATGGATGACCAAAAACACGGAAATTATATGTAATCTAAATAAATATATATATAGAGGATCCAAAACAAAGACACAAGAAACATTAAAAGGTAACAAGATGACGTGACAAAACTAGGAATTGGAAAAGTTATATACACTGAATGAACTTTTCCGTCCAAGAGGTTTAATGCATATGTATATAGAAAAAAGAAGAGTGGAAATTTTAGGAAAATTCGAAAAAAAAAAAAATTCAGGTAACCCTAAACAAAATTCCGACTTTTAATTTATCCTTTCCTAATTGTAGTAAAGTGAAATTAGTGATTCAGTCCTTATACGTGTTATACAGTGAGAGAGAAGTAGGTCCAGAAGAAATTACAGGGATTCATTTTAAAAACATTCTGGACATTTCGTGAATAGTCAAAAGTATCCCGGAAATGTAAGAAATTATCCAATTAAAAGATCCTCTCATATAAAATATTGATCGACAATAGTATTTACTCTACAAGAAGTACAAGAAGTACAAGAAGTACAAAAAGAATAACCATATATCTTTTTTATAAAACTAACAGTCATAAATAAATAAAATATTTGTCGAAGAAAAAAATTAATTGGAATGTTAGATCTAATTAAAATTTTAGATTGTATAAATACTTATAAAAGGAATAAAAGTATCCTAAGAGAATTTCAAAGATCCATATAGTATGAGTTTTAAACTATAAGAGAAATTATTGATGTGAAGAATAAAGATAAATAAGAGAGTAATATGACCAATCTTGTCGTTTAAGAGTGTGGAATTAAAAACTGCTGGAGTTTCTCAAAACCAAAAACACTTAGTATAGATAATTATGGACTCTATAATTTTAAAATTTATCTTAAAATTCTTATAAATAAACGATAAATGGAATTTTTATTATTATGATTTGGGTAATGTTTGGATTTATTATATAAAATTACGGTTTATCGACACAGTGGTTTTGTTTTTATATATACTTCGTATTGTAACAAAGTGTGAAAAAGATTCAGAACAATTACAGACCAAATTGTCTTCTGTCGATTATAGAGTATGGAAGACGTAAGTCAGACAACGTTATACGAGAAACCCGACTTCATTGGACTTCTTTGAGACCGGAGTGGGTCTAGACATTAACTTTTTTCCTTCTTGTAAAATTATCGGGAAAGTATATTATACCTAAAAAAAAAACTGTGATGTAGTTTTGAACTATCGACCATGGAAGAATTTCCAACCAACATCACACCTTAGACTTTGGTATAGTTACTTGAAAAGTATGGGACAATGTAACTTGGGTAGCCAGACAAAACTTGAGACTTACATAAAAAATGAGTATGCATTAAAATATTGTAGTAAGTAACCAGTAAACCTTTTATGACTACTCCCGAAGGGACTATAGAGTCAACCATTTCTTAAGCGGACGTTACGTCCTCTGGGGACAAGCTAAGAACCCAGTCCTTCTAGGGGACCTCTTCCCTATCCGATGGGTGAGGTCATAAGAACCCGAAGGGAACACCGAGTCGACCATTTTTTAGGTGGACGTTACGTCCTCTGGACCCAAGTTAGGGACCCAACCCTTCTAGGAGACCATTCCCTCTCCGATGGGTGAGATCATAAGATCTGGTACTCCAGCGTTTCTCAACCTGTGTTGACTCGCAGAAAGTAAAAGTGATGAAAGTGACTCAATTCTCAATAGAAGGTTTACAACTGTTTAAAGTGATATGTTATAGTTTTTCAGTGTAAATAACTGGAGTTGTGGGTGGAATAGTTTTTCAGTAATTCTACCATTTCTTCAGTTCGAGAACCACCGTTTATCAAAGGTTTTAAGATAAAAACAAATTTTAAATTAGTAACGTTGTTTATGGTAACCAACAAAAGGAACTTTACTCTTTAAGTGCATCTAGTAGAAAATCTTTTATATACGGTTTACGTGTTCGGATTTATTGATATCAAAAGTACAGTCAAAAAGAAGGTGTATTTGCACCTCAAGTTCCGTTTTCGTCGTGTTTAGGGTGCGTATGAAAGGGAACTTTGTGGTTACCCTACAACCATACATCGTTGAAACAACACACACCTAAGGGGGTAAAGTAGTGTGTCTTATAAAATTTCCACACAATAAATTCCTCCTGTAAATTATTTTTACTACTAATGATGAAATAGAATGACGGTACAAATGGGAGTCACGTTTATAGTCGTACTATTTTTTCTGTTTATCTAAGTACCCCAGTGCTTCTCAGACTGTGCTGACTCGATGACTTGACTTGACTTGACTTGACTTGTAACATCATAATACTTTTATCAAAAGTGGAAAGTCTAGGGGACTTTTTCCCAGAAACCCTGAGGACCCAGGTGTCTGATGTCAAACTCTTAGACATACAATCTTGAATCTCTTGTTAAATTATTACTAGTATACTCAAGGAAAAGAGGTGGATGAAAGTCACCTTTATGGATTGTTCATTTATGTTTAAGACTCCAATTTAAATAAATAAATAAGTAAACGTTTAAAATCTGTTACTAAGACGTTGAAGTCTCGGACTACGACTTTAGTGACGGTTCTGGTTGCCTTTACCCTCGGGACCCCTCGTCAGCGGTTCGGGGCATGTCAAGTAGTTGTCACTCCCTCGGCCCCTGAAATCGGCGAGCTGAGAAGTCTCCACGAGAATAGTCTAAGTACAAAAGTGACGTAAAATGGAAGTAGTTAGATACATGGTACAGTCACTGAATTAATGGAATCTTTGTCCAACCGCAACACTTTAGGGTGTAAAAGTAGGGTCGGTAAACTAAAAGAGATATATATTTACGGTGGAGGACTTAGAAAAGTGACGTAAGAATCAATTACGTTCGTATATAACTATCCTCTCGTAATTACAAGTGAGGAGTTGGGGAAAGAAGACTCGAAAGTATATACGTTCAAACGATAATCCTGAGTCAAAATGTTGGTGACAGAAAACTGAGTCTCTCATACTAAAGGGGGGGAGAGGAAAAGACAGACGACGTCGAATATTAATGGGACAGATCTTAGTCTTCTTTTTATCTCACGGTGTGTATCACGAGACTATAATTTATCCACGTTTCCTCTCACTTTCGTCGGAACTACAGTTGAGAGTTTACGTGCACCGTCAAAGTGCTACGTCATGAAGGAGTGGATATAAGTGACAACCAATATTCTACCATGATTAAAAGACGTGTATAGGTAGGGAAGATGACCATTTTGTCAAGATGGTCTGTCCGATCAAGATGACCTCTGTCATAACGATAACAGTTAACGTGATGATAATAAAAGTATTGATGAAGACAAGGTCCTTGAGATTTTAACGTAAGTTTTGTTCCATCTGCTTGTTCCGAAGGCACTCCTACATCAAAGTATACTGTATCAAAAAAAGAAGAAACCAAGTTATTTTATACGTGGTATACCGTATGTCAATATCGAAAAGAAACCTAAATTTCCGTCTTAAACTGAACGACACTACCCTCTCCTTGATAACGGTGTCTGATTGGTTGGACACCAAACCGTACACACAGAAGTATAATGGTCTTTTCACTAGTAGCAGAATAGGGTTACGTCTATAAAGTGACGAACGGTAAAATGAGTATTGTGTACAAAAGAGGCTGAGTACAAATACGGTGTAAAACGGATATAATTGGACCGTTCGTTAAAACCATTAGGACACTGAAGTCTTTGCCCAGTCTTTGTCTGGAAGGAGTAAAATTAGCGTCAAAAAGGTGGTAGAATAGTATACGGTGTCTTAGATTTTCGGAGAAGTTGGAGTTGTAGCATTCGATATTTTTAAATTCACTGATGTCTATTGATAATTTCTGTAACTCATATTCTGTATGACCTATTCAGTGTCATATACTTTATATAATTTTGTGGTAACAATGAAATACAATGTATATTATATGTATCTTTACAGAAGTCAAAAGGACAGGACAGTTGGAATAAGAAAGGAAAACGAGACGAAAGAATGTGAGTAGTTTTAAGGTAACCTAATTGACAAGTGGAGAAAGAAAGAGACTTACGACGGGAACAACGACCTCCGTCGTACACGGGATGTCAAAGATGGGGGAGACGGTACGATTACTGGATTGTACTTGAGAGACTTCCACTCATACCTGTCACCTAGGGAAGGAACCACAGGTCCCACTATCTTATTCCTAGGTAGGTATCATGGAACGTAAGTCTCTGTCTTGACTCCGTGGTATAGGTAAAAGGAAAAAGAAACTTCACAAAAAACTTTTCTGTAACTCGTGAGAATAGCGGTAAGACTTCTTTGCGTAAACTGGAAATTCGGTGGGTGGGGACTGATCACAGACGGCTGGATGAAAACGTGAACGTCGCAGTAGTCACCACAACCCCTTGACCTAGATCTGTTTCCCGAACACTTCTTTTGTCTCGGGTTATGGTTTCTGTTTGGAATAGGGCTGACGGGAAAGGACGACGATCTACATGCTCTATCTCTGAGAATGGTCGTCACGGTGTAACAACCTCCATTCTCTCTTTCCGACAAGTCACAGAGTGAGGGTTCTTGTCTCGGGCCAGGACTCGGGTCCTTCCGAGCTGGGTGTGAGGCACCAGTCGTGTCACGATCGGTCTACCCAAGACCCTTGGACACTCAACCGAGGTGGCGTACAAGATTCTCTCCGGCCCCTTTAAGAGTCTCCCTAGTCCCCGGGTCCCGATTTACAGTCTTTGTCACTCGTCACGAAGGACAGCAAGTGACACAGGACAAGAGAAGAGAAAGTGTCTTCATAAATCCAAATAGTGATCACTCAGACTTTTATACAAATTGAGAATCTACAATTTGGTCGATCCCTAACCCCGGTTCAACATGACTCTTGATGTTTGAAGGATTCGAAAAAGAAGAGAAACGTCGAATGTCAATGGGTTAACGTTGAGACAGATCTTGTTACTTGGGAATGAGTTTACTATAAGAACTCATACATAGGAAACAACGTGAAATTCCTCAACCTACCATATTCCTAACATTCTTAGTTTAACTGACTATAATTAATCGATTGAATCGTATAAAATGTTAAACCTAGGAATCGATGACGACTCCGACGAAAGATCAGACAGGACGTCAACCTGTTCTTTGCAATCTAATTGTAATCCTAGATAACTGTGAATCAGGATTCTGTAAAAAAAGGGGGTCTTTCGAAAAAAAAAGAAGGTAAAAGGGGTTCGTTTTATATTCCTCACTTAAAAAAGGAAGATAAAATTAAAAAAAGAAGAATTTTAAAAGTAAACGAAACGAGTATTTTTAACATGTTTATCTTTTAAATTTATGACTTTATATATTTTTTCTTTTAACTTCAGGGACTATTGGTGTGTTGACTTATTGTTTGAGAATGCCATAGAAAACACATAAAGTAAGGTCCGCCAGAAGATACATCAGAAAAATTGTTTCACTTTCAGTATGAATATATATATTAAATCACAAATCAACGAAGGGGGTGAAGGATAATGTCACTTAAAGGGGTGTGATTGTGTTCGAGAAATATTTGAGACAAAAACTACGTCATTTTATAGAGTAGAAATCTAAACGATATCAAATGATTTAGTAAGGGGAGACCTCCTGACCTGAAAATCCACTAAGGGCGAAAAAATGACAAGATTGATTCCGACGTCACCTGTGTAACCCGTGTTTTCAAAAATACAAAGGAGTAGATATTTACCTCCAATATTATTAACGAGAGGTCCTGACATGTCTACTTTCCCGGTTTCTCATATGTCATACATTGATCACGGTAGAACCTCTATATATATATATATATATATATATATATGTGTGTGTGTGTGTGTTCCTTTCCTATGGTCGAACACGACCAAAAGTCGTGTCCTTTTTTTAGGTCCTACGGGACTTCTCCCCAGTAGGGCACGAGGGACTTGAGTTCTATCCGTTTGGAACTGACGAAAGGAAGGAAGCCGTAAAGACATATCAGATCCTCGTAATCGAGTCACACCAGTTTGGAATTGAGTACACTGACAATCTTTTTACGGGTACCGTTCTAGTAGTAGGACATACTGCTGCTGCTCTCCGACCGGTCGGTCCGCCGGTGGTGGTACACGCTCTCCCCTAAACTCTTGGAGAAGTACGAAAGGCCTCCACTCCCCGATACAAGACGAATCCTGAATTTTCCGTCTATGACCCTGAGTGTGAGGAAGTCGAAGTGAGGATCTCGAAGGGGGGAGGGGAGGGGACGTCTCGAGTCTTAAGTCATAAGACCTTTCTCTTTTTTTTGTACGACCGCCTTCCCTCAGTCCTATACACTTTGAAGGGAATCGAGTTAGTCGTGTACAAAGATTAAGGACTTTCTTACTACAACGAAATACCAAGACATTCTTTCGGAATCACGACTTCTGAACTCGTTTCGTTAAATACCACCTTAAGAGTCTTAGGGTGTATTGTTGCCTGTAAAAGACCACATTAAATGAATTACCACTTCGTTAATTCTTTCTAAAGGGCAGGAACACAACTCCTCTGTGCACCCGAGGAAAGGTCCAAACGGAACCGGAGTGGTACGATTGTCACGAAAAAGACTACTAGAAGGTATGGATCCAGATTTTCAGAATCGAGTCTTTAAGGGTCTTCCTGACTAATGTCCAAGGGACGGTCGTAGAACGGTCGTCCGGGAAGGAGGACCAAGACGGGCCTTTGCTAGGTCAGGGTTTCACGGTGGGGATGGTCGACTCTTATTTACCTCTAAATGGGGCCTTCTGGATTTCTTCTATCTTATAATGGACCTTCTCCTGGTCCCAGGACGTCTGTTAGGATCATTCTATAAAACTGGAAACCTTTATTACAAAGACATCTTGAACTCTAAATGTCGAAACTTGTAGTTGGAGTAGTATACTCTTCGAACTAGAGAATATAAGTCTAAGAATTTTATAAACGTCGCCCCTCCCTTTATACGTCCACGAGACACTCCTCTCCCTTTTACTCACTCACCTCCACAAGGGTCCACTACCGTTCTTAATCCGTAACGTGTGTCTGTTGACTTTCTCTTCAAAAGTCAGTTTATTTCACCCATAGAATCCGCCTCAACTCTCCGTTTGGATTTCGTAAGTCTAAGGAAGAACCTTATGTTTGTAAGGTAGAAAGGGGAGTAATAATGGGAACAAAAACAACAGATCAGCGATTCAGCACAGACTGAGAAAACGGAAGGGTCCCTGACATCGGACTGTCCGAGGAGACAGGTACCCTAAAAGGTTCGTTCTTATGACCTCACCCAACGGTAAGGGAAGAGGTTCTTCCAGAAGGGTTGGGTCCCTAACTTGGGTCCAGAGGCGTAACCGGTCACCTAAGAAATGGTGACTCGGTGGTCCCTTCGGGAGCTAAGGAAGAACCTTTTGAAACGAAGGAAGACGACGACGAAGAATGTGAAGGTCGGAAAGCAAACCGGGTCACGAAAGAGAAAGAGGACATAGCAAGGACAAGGGAAGAGATGACTGTTTTCCGCTCCAACCAACCCTATTACCTCTCTTTCCTTTCTTCTTGTTAGACCCAAAGGAAAGTAGGGATGGGAGAAGGGGTGGAAGATTAACTAGAGTTCCGAGTTCTCATCCAAAATTGGATTTCATCTACGACTGATCTTGAAGTAATCGAATTTTCACCAAACATCGTATTCTGAAGTAATCAAATTTTCATATGAACCGTCTAACAGAGACGTTAGTAAAAACGTCGAGACGAGGGACGAAAGAACGAAGGAGGTCCGGCCGACTCGGTTCGATTGTGAAGACCTTCTCTACGGTTCCAAGGTCCGTGGGCGTCGTCAGTCTTGGACGGACGGCCCCCGGGACGGTCGGTGGTCTTAGGGGCGAGTGACCCGTCACCGGTGGACGTTCCGTTTGGGACCTTCATTTTCTGAAACAGACGGAATCAGTTTATTTACAAAAGAGAGGAAAACCTCGGGGCTCGTCGGGGGTTCAACCAGTAAAGTCTTTGACGACGTTTCTGGAGTCGTACACACAGTCCGGGAGAAGGACAGAGGTCGAGGAAAGGGTGTAGGTTGAACCCTTCTTAAAAATGTTTTTGGTCTCCGTACTGTCCGAGATCACAGGAGGGACAACAAATGTCCTATAAATTCAGAGACTTTGACTCATCGTTTTTTGTCAGAATTAAAAAAATCCGAAAGTAAAAAATTTTTTATTCCAGCTCAAACAAAACCAGACATAGGACGTAACAAAACATTGATGAAGTCCGTGTAGACACACAGGAAGGGTCGGTCAAGAAAAAGTGAGTCACAAGAACCAAAGTGCTTCCAAGAGATCCATCCGAAACGTCGGACTCTTCGACGGGGACCCCCACGCCTACTAAGTATCGGCGGTGGTCCCAGGGGTAGTCCACACCTGGGCGAACCGACTCCTCGAAAGCGGGTCGTGGGTGGGCTATGTCCAAGACAGAACTCAAACCTTCGGCTATGGATATTTGTAATGAGTCAATTCTAAATCATCGGCGAGAGTACACACACGTTTCGAGGGAGAGTGTTCTACAAGACCCCGGTCGTGTCCACTACGACACACGAGTCGGTGGGAGTACCCTTTCGGGATAGGTGTCATGTCCCGACCCAACTTTCGGTAAGTAACTTCCGGGGACCTCAGTGGGGAGTAAAAACCAACCGCATAATCAACATTTAAAGGTAATAGGTCGAGTCCGTATAGGTATAATCTACCCATCTTTAGTACCGGGGAACTTTTGTGACCGAAACCAACCCAGTGATGGTCGTGTGTTCCACTCCTGCTGAGGTGTCGGGAAACAGTCTCGACTGTTGGGGAATTTAGGAACGAATTTTTATGTCATAATCAGATTAACTCATTAATCACGTTAAAGGACGAATGAAAAGTAAGAGTACTGACTCGACACTAATCCTCCAACACTAATATCTAAGAACAAACCGGTCTTAAAACTTAGCCGTAATTAACTTAACGATCTACTGACTGTAAGTAAGGTAAATTAACCCCCTTGTTTTCTGGAGTCCATTCCTACTCCTTGAGACTTTAGTAGTCCTTTTCCTTTTTCTCCGAACAATTAAAAATACCAGACACTAGACATCAACACTATTCCCTGACTCCTTATTTAACACGAGAAACAGTACCGTTGGTCGGAGACTTTTCGGTCGACTTTTAACGGATAGGAATCCACCAATAACGACGACCCATTCTAAACAGAATTGTCCTGATAAAAAGAGTGGTGGTTTTTTTTCCATAGTGTTATAAAGGTCGTACCTTTCGACATAAACATCCTTTTATTTCCATTATTTATAGAATATCTCTGTATACCTTTTTATTGAAAGTCTAAGTCGGGTCAAGATAAAATCACACAAATAAGAAGAGATGAACTAAAGGTTTCACGTTGTAAAAGGCTACGAAATCTTTAGTTTGTTTGGTCCCTGTAACAAGTCTACAGTTCGGCACGGGTTAAAAGGTATTCTAAGTTCTTAGAACATATTTTAAGTCGGTTGCATGTGTTTCGAAATTACTCCTCGGACAGTACAAAGGGGTATTTAAATAACGGACTCTTGATTCACGTCGGAAAACGATTACGGTTTTACGAGACCGAAAAATAAAAGAAATGTCGTATCTAAAAAAATTTACGTCTAAAAAGGTGTAAGTTGAAAGGGGATCGCACCTGTTCTAAAAGTCGGTAAAACCTGTGTATATGTAAAAATTCTTTTCTTTAAAAAAAAGGGACACTGTCTCAAGACAAATAAGGTAAAAGTTCAACTGATCGGTCCTCAGATCTAAAGGGGGTGACCTAAGTCAAAATGTTCATTCACCATCGGGGAAAACGAGGACAAGACGTAAGGGTAGTGGTGTGTTGTGGTCTCACAAACTTTACTGACACATACACGCGTGTCGGTCGCATCGGCTTAGATAATCTTAACGACACGTAAATGACCTCTCTAGACCGTCCAACCGATACAACTACACACAAAGAGGTATCACGAAACGGACAACCATTCCCAAAATTTATTGAAGAGGAGTTTCTGGACAAGAGTAAGACATGAGACACACACTTTACAGTGAGCGTCTGTCAAAAATGTACGAGTGCCATAACGAGACTTACAAGATGTAATGATCAAAGAAGTAATCTAATTGACTGTACATAATAAATTCACTAGACACTATGAGACACGTTAATACTTACAACTGCTAATTTTATGTATCAACGATTAAACAACAACGATAATTATACGACTTCCGACGGTTGAAGCAACAGGGAGAGACAACTCTACTAGACGCCCCGCAGTGTACTCTGACCCCACTAACCTTTCACATGAAGAAAAACGACATAGAGGGTCCTTGCGTCTAAAAGAAACATATTTACTTAGTCCTTCAGTAAGGTCAATCCCGTCCTCTGGAATCGAGAGATCAGTCTTCCAGACCCAAAGAGAGGTACGGGCCGTCACTGACTACCGGTGGAATTTGTGTTATGGTACCCTGAGAGCAGTCACACCGTCTCCGACCGCTCGACGAGAACGGACCCTTGAATCCTGGGGGATCTACCTTTTACGAAGGAGCTCCATGTTGATGAGGAGAGAGACTTGCTGTCACTACCAGTTTCAGATTGCTTATGCAAGTCATGAGATTTGCCTACACATAAATTCTTTCTTTCCTCCCCTCCTTCCTCCCTTCGTACTTTCGTTCTTCACCTCTCCCTCCTCTTCCGTTGTAATGAGTAAACTCTTGTTTTTCTTGTAGCGCCCGACAGTACAGTCCCAATCAGATGACTTTCTGTATCTTACTAAATTTACCGGATTTTCATTAAAATAAAAAGCGGAAATCATCTTTCAGTCTTGATCGTGTTAGTATAACCTGATCCCACATTCAGTCTCAATTTTCTCTTGTTTATCACAAGTAATCAACGACTCCCTAAAAAGGGTACCACGATAACTCTAATATGTTTTTAAGTATTCTGAAAGCCGATGAGTGGTTCTTGTGTCTTGTTTTGTTTTGGAAGAAAAGAGATTAAGGGAACACCTCATATTCACTTTAGTCTCAGGACCCGATCTTTCTTTATACATCCGTTAAAAAGAACACAACCAAAACCAAAGACAGTACAATATATAAGCAACATCTAACAGAAAATACAAGAGACTGAAAAAATCCCCCCTATTAATTAAAGACAGGTGGACCTAAATTTAGGTACTGAGGGAAGGACAAGATAGGACTTCTATTAGTAATTCTTGGAAAGAAAGAGGTCAAGATTTTACGAGGGTCATAGTTATTACACGAAAATAAAAAAGTGTTAAGAAAGTTTCAACATTGAGGGTATTATGAGAGGAAAAAGAAAAAAGTTCTTTGAAGTCTTTACACATAAAATGTAGTCGAATACACTCGTACTACGATACGAATAGAAGATAAGTTAATAAAAAAACTAATTTTAATTATACAAAAAGGATATTTTTGTTATTTATCCTGTGTAACACGAAGGGTTCACAAGTTTTATGTAAACCCATCATCATGAAAGGATTTTAACGTCATTAATAACTTTAACGATAACGGTACAGGAATTTGACCGTGCGTCCAGTCAATATCGTACTTTACACATTACCACCGTTAAACAGTCGTGACCTAGGACTGTCTTGCCCTAAGTCACGTACTAAAATACACAAATGTCTTGAGATGACGGAGGAAGGGGGCGGTGGGGTAGGGGAATGTCAGAGTGAGAGACTACGACTAGGAGAAACAAGGCTTACGTCTGAGTCTAAGAGAAGTGTACGTATTGTAGGACTTCATGGACCACTTTACATACCGTTGTCTCCAGTCAAGTGATGCCTGACTAACTGATGTAAAAATTTTTAATAAAACTGATATCCGAGGATCTTCCATTTTTAGTGGTTGATGCACTGTCACTGGGAATTATTCTCATACACTTATTTACTGGATTTCTTTAGGTGGGTCTGACTTCAGACTCTACATTTCGGGTGACACCGTCGGTGAGTCGGGACCAGACGGTAAGACCTCTGGACCTTTCAAACAATAGGGAACAAGGGAACCTGCAGGATGAAAGCATCCGCTCCGTAAGTATCGAGACTCTTAAAATCTAATGGGAGACGTCCTCCACGGGCCCTTCGACACTCCTGGAAATAACAATGGGACCGACAGATGTCAGACGGACAAAGGTACCAGGGGAGTCCGAGTCGTATCGGAAGTCTTAAGTAGTCGACACCCAATATGTGGTAGAGGGGTAGACTCTCGTCCAAAATGAAAGAGAAAACAAAGTTTAGAATTTCTAAAGGTCCATAATTACGAACATTTGTAAATACCCCACGGATGATACACAATCCATCATAAGAATCTCAGAAGTAACATACAAAACTGAGTAAACTGGTAGGGTTGTAGGGATGTTCCATCCACGGGGCTAAAAATCCACTTCTCTGACTCCCAGCTCACCTTTAATTCGTTGAACGGGAACTCAGTGACTCGACCTTCCAACTCTTTTGGCGAGACGGGACCCGAAGGGGGAGACCCACCCGGGTCGTGCGAGAGAGACCGGTATGGAGGCCAAGTGGTTGTTTTTACATTGTAGGGGAACCGACAGCCGGAGGGAAGGAAGGGGCAATGGGCTCTAAGGTGACTTTCGGAAGGAGGAGATGGATGTACTTCCCGTTACCCTCAAGTCCCTGTCTTCGTAGACGAAGACCCTGGTACTTAAAGGGGTAAGGTAGCAACAGACACAGACCACTGGATAGAACTTCTGTCCACGGGGTCCCTAAGACTCTAAACAAAACCAAGAGTCGCACAGGGATTACTCCATAGTGAATCCCTTCCCCTCAATGTTCGAAAAGTTGTCTAACATCCCCCTTTCATCCGACAAAAGGACTACCAACTTGAGAGGTCATTTTGATATAACTATACTAAACACAGGCTAGAAGAGAAAGGAAACACCGATACAAAGACTACATCCGACTTTGTATTTAACACACTTAACCGAGTACCAGTGTCCGGATCCGAAGTACCCTCCTTTTTCGTCGTTTGGAGACGCGGAGACAGGCACACACTCGTCTCGAGAGTAAGGTGACGTGAGGAGATTTTTACATCGACTTGTGTGGTGACACCAATTTGTCTTCTGAATTGAAAGAAGAAAATCAAACCGTCATTTGTAAACCGGCGAAACAGAGACCCCAACCATCTACTACGAGTGTCAAACTCAACGGTTTACCTAGGACTTTCGAAACCTCTCTTAAGTAATGGGAAACTGTCAAAACAAAACAAAAAAGTCTAAACTGCCCACAAGACACGAAGAAAGAGTCACGAGAAGGAAGTAGACCGGTCAAACTTACAAAACCAACCAGTATAGTCAAAGGACATTCCTCGTAGACCCAGAGTCACACAAGTGTCTTACTACAAAGACTGGGATCTCAGGAATCTTGTTCCTAGGCAGACGTAGAAGTTTAGGTGGATCAGGGTGTACAGGAACGTTTTGTTAGCGACTCTACTACTTGTCGGGACGTGACCTACTCCTTGACCACTCCAGTATAGACCTAACATAAGTCGCTGTAAAGTTAAAATTGAAGTCCGGTTGCGATCTGTATGTATAGAATCACAATTAAGTTTTCTGGTGGGTTTCCTAAGAATACCTGGTGGTTACCGAAGTGTCCGGTGTGACTCTTGGTATCTATTCCTAGCTTCTTACCTTATTTACTCAAGTAAAATTTTATTTCTAAAAACTTTTCAGGACCTCTTATCCGTAATCGGATTAGTTAAGGGGTCTGACGACGTCCTCGACTTACACTCGTCGGTCGTGAGGACCCTAAACAGTAGACGTGATGGAGACCGGGGTTGTTCCTCTACAACCATGGGACGGGAACCATCTCGTGAATGAAGGTCGAGATAGACCTTATATTTGAAAAGGTTTTCTTTCTGTTAATGGAACAAGTCCCGCTGTCGTCTTCTTTACTCAAATCTGTTTAATACTTTTTCTTAGACCCGTGTTTAATTCTACTAGTAAATCTCAAATTAAAACTATTATTCAACTATAATCTATTGCAATGGGTGTCCACTAGACCACACAAACATCATCGAAGAAAGTAACGTTCTTTGAGTCTTTTCACATTTCTCCTTTTTGGTAGTTGGTCCCATTGGTGTTAATAATAATAACCTCTTATAGATGAAGGTCCGTATCACCCATATACAAAAAGGTTTGTTTTTACTCTAAGTATGAGGTATATGATATAATATCGGACGAAAAATTTTTTGAAACACCTTTATGTTTAGTATACGGTATTTTAAGTGGGTAAACTTCCTATGTCAAGTCACCTCAAATCATTTAAATGTCCCAACTCGTTCGTAATGGTGTTAGGATAAAATCTTATAAAGGTAGTCCACTGGTCGAAGAAAGTGAGTCATATAACACTGGTAAAAAGGTATAGTTAGTGTCTGATATTGCCGAAGGGTTATAAGGTAACACATTTGTACATTATAGGTATAATTATGACCATAGATAGATCCAAGAAAAGATAAAATAAATTCAAAAATAATAACGTTACACATGGACACAAATAAACTTGAAGAGTCTATTAAAAATATTTTACTTAAGGAGGTTCACCTGAATGACTCAGTTTCGTCGTTATACGACTTTACAAAATAAATATAGTGGTTTAAGGGGGACCCTTCCACCATATTTAGATAGGAGGGTGGTCGTCATATACTGTCCAGAATAAAGAAGTATGAGAACTATTATGACTTAACAGTGAGAAAAATAAGAAATAGACTACCCCTTTTTTATTATATAAAAAGAAATTACATGTTTTTTTAAACGGGTCTCTTAGTCGTAGAAAGTAAATAGTTGAAAAACATAAAGAAGAAACCCCTTCCTTAGAAGATAAAAAGAAAACTTTACAACAGAAAAAAAAAATTGAGGAAAATGAATATTTCCGAGAAAAGAAGAGTTCCAATAATTATTAAAAAGTATATACGCCATAATCAAAGATTTAAATAGTAAAGAGAAAATCGTAACAAATTAAATCTTTTATTTTTGAAAATTAGGTATCTAAATATTTTTATACATAGACGTTTCATATTTCAATTTTAAAAAAAATTAATTAAAGGTACAGAGGTAAACTTTTCGTGAATAATTCACGTACTATACACAACACATGAACCGGTCAGTAATCTTTGGTCACAACTCGTTTTGTCGTGTCAAGGACCGGAGTACCGTAAAAGTAAGACCACGACACGAAGAACAGAAAAGTCGAAAGAATTATGAAAATGAACAAGTCTCGTAATGAAAGATTTGACGTCGAGTCCCTTTAAGTTTTATTGAACGTTCGGATGTGTTATGTCTGATATTTTTACTTTTCAAAAGATCATTTACACCTCTTGTAAACAAGTTGTTTATAAATAACCCATAGACATACAGTTCATGAAAACTCCCAAAACGTCTGACTTATGGTTTGGTTCACCGGAGACGATAGTCCCTTATGTCAAATAAAATCTAATTCGTTAAGGTGGTAACTAGGGATTCATTAGGTCAAAATTATTCTCCTATGTGATAGAACGATTGAATTATAAAAATAAGTAAATAGTCAGACATAATTCGTCATTCTAGTCAAAAAAAAAAGAACAGGTTAAAAAAAAAAAAACGACTCGGTAGTGTCACCCAAAGTCGAATAGATGTATTTAACTTCCCTTTACGAAGGGTTTTCTATTGGACTTCCTTTTCAATATTTTAGAAATCTAGTAGAAAGACATTTCTGACTAAATGTGAAAGTGGAACGGAGTATTTGAATATATACATATTCAAATACACATGATATACATATCAGTCGGAGTAGGAAAAATAAAGAGTCGTACAAACCATCGTTTTTGTATAATTTTATTTTTTACTTACCACATATTATATATTTTTAAAAATTAGGGATAAAACGTATGGACTTTGTATATATATAACATTTAGTTGATATGGAGTTAAAATCCTATAGTTTCTAATAAAATTTTTGAGGTTCTACTTTTAAGGGATTACCCGGGAATTTTTTTCGTAAACTTGAAGTCCTATGACATACACTTTTTCTGTGTTTAAAAATTCAGTGACCTCAACCTTCGTAACACCATGAAACAGACCGACTATGTCCCCTCCGACGGTAGGAATGGGGTCGAGGGGACAAACCCCTCTATGGCTCGGTAGAGGGATGGGGTTGAAGGGTCATTGAAGAAGCCTGACTGATGGATGAGTTGTCAGTGTGGAATTCTCTAGACCTTCTTTGCTTATATCTAAGAACGAAACTTTTTTTCAACTCTATATACGATGTACAAACACCACGATCGGTGATCCCACTATAGTGTCTGTGATCTTAGTGGTTCGGTTTCCTCCCTTCGGTCTAAGATCCTCGACTCCGCCACTACATAGTTCTCCTCTCAGAAGGCAAACTCTTTAAAACGTTTACCATTCCTCGCCGCCATCCACCCTCTCCTCTCCCCCGCGTCTGTCACATGATCCTCTACGATCTTTCGCACACCGGTACTCTTCATTTGATGAAGACAGAGATTTCCGTTTCAGAAACGCTATTTGAAGTTAATTATTTTTACGGACCCTAACCACAAACAAGAAATAGAAATTTACTAAGGCAAATCACGTTAACAAAATAAGGTTAAATCAAGTCCTCACCCTCTGGTATAAAACGACATATCTTTCGAAACGGACTGACACTGTAGGTAGACCCTTTCGTCACTGGTGGTCCTAATAAGATAAAGTATGAGTCCCAATAACGAAAACATCTACTTACCTAGGTTGATCGATCTGATAACATGTTCGACTTAAGGAATGGTGCCGTCCCACGACCCGTAAACCAATCGTCGACACCGACGACGAACGAGGATTCCATACTTGTTTAGTGGGGTGACTGCTCGACTCGAGTCCCACCAGAGTAATTTTGTCTACGGTGAACCTATGTTGAAGTGTCCTGGAACCTTACGTCCCTTCAAATTCCCAGTAGATCAGGTCGGTGGGTGTGTAAAGGTGACGCTAGACGTCCTTGATTTACTGAAGACGGGGTCGAACTTTTCCGTCCGTACGGGGGACGTGGGGGTGTGCTCTCAGGTAAGACAAGGTACATGAGAGTCTGAAATAACCCAACTAACCCACCCCGACTTCTCCTCCTCCTTCTCTCACGACCTCCCGACCCAGTCATTCCCAATAAGTCGCACACGAGGTACTACCAGTCTTCGGGGTCGGTACAGAGGACCCGGCACCCCTACTAGACCCTCCGACCGTCGTCCTTCGGTATCGCGGGGCACAGGGCCTCAAGTTTCCACTTCCTCATGAACTACGGAACCAACATCCTGGTCAGTTACGACGGAGGTGACCGAACCAGACGCCGTCCTCGTCTTGGCCGTCTTGTTCCAGTGAGTGAACTTTTATAAACGCACCCGGTTCGATTGCCAGGGTTCGGCTCTCGGAGTACGTCACAGCTGACCTCAGTCGGAGACGATGGAAGGGTGAGAACTGGTTCGTCGGACCGAAGGAGGGTTCTACGAGCGGACTTTCTGACGTCAGGTTCTCCCGGTCTCTCCGTCTGGTCGTTACCAAAAGGAGAGTGATCCCGCACGTTCCTTCGAGGGTACTAAAACTTTCGGCGGAGGCAGATTGTCACCGAACCCAGTTCGGGGGTGTATAACCATTGGTCCTAACAGGGGGTCCCAGGACGAGACGTCCCCGTTTCACGTTTCCCGGTCTCAGTATCGTCCTCGGGAGCCGACAGAAACCGTCTGTCGAGACGTCATTTATTTGTTTCGAGGGCTCCTTGACCCGACCCCTCCTCCTCCACCGAGGTCTAGTCTTGACTTGGGGTATTGTGAGACTTGTTTCGTTTTTGGAAAAGTAAGTCCCAACTTTGTCAGAGGTTTGTTTGAAGTTTGTCAGGTTTTCGTTCCGGTCGGTCTCCACTCTAACGTTGGGGTGAACGGGGGGTTTTGACCCGTTAGTCCCGTCCTTCAGTCTTCACACGGGGACACGAGACGAAGAAATCCTGAGAAGGGACTTCTCACTTGGGGTTTAAACGACATAGGGGGAGTCCCGGGATGCCTTGGAGGAGGTGGGGTGTGGACAGAGACGACGTCGGTCACTCAGAGACGAGAAGGACGACAAGGGTTTCATGTAGTTCGGTCTCGTGCACCATCCCTGAAACAAGATCTTCTAAAGAGACGGATCTTAGAGAAGGAGTTTATCGGAGAACCGAGGTAGGGAGTAAAGGAAGTTGTGAGCCGGTTTAAAACGAGAGTGACTCCGAGTACGAAGTCAGGGTGAAGGTGGGGGTAATGAACTCAGGGGAGTGGGATAGGACCCTTAAGAAAAAGAGGAATCGTAGCTAGTGAATTGTGTGGTATAGTAAAAGAATAAGCACAAATAACAGATCTTATTTACCAGACAGGGACTGATCTTATCTTCAGACGAATAAAATAAGGGTTGACACAGAGTTCGTGTGTTTTGTTCGGGATCACATAGTATCCATAGGTTATTTGTAAACAACTGAATTAAGGTAAACTACGTAACGTACCTATTCATTCGACTCTTTTCTATTCTATATAAGATATTATCTTCCCGTAACCTCCTCTTCATAAAAAATTCAACTTAAAGAACCCCCTAGATGTTCCGGTCGTCTTGAGAGATGGACGAGGTACATACTTCGACCTAAATTGGGGTTCTATTCTCCTGTTCTCAAGAGTCTCCTTGACTTCACAAACAGACTTCCATAGTTCCTTCCGTCTTAAGTGTAGTCCTTTCCCGGGAGACGGGTGGTTCGGTTGTCAGTCGACCCCGGTAAGAGGAACAGGTGCGAGGGGTGTAACCCCATGGGGACCGATGAAGGAGACTCTCTCTGTGAGGGTATCTGTCCTTCTCAGTTGGATCGAAGGAGGGTCCTGGTGGGTGCTCTGGTACGTGTGAATGTTTAACAACACTACTACGACGGTATGAATATCGACCAGGGTATGTCTCTCGAGTCCCGGAGTTGTCGTCTGAATCGGTGGACTAAGACCTCTTTTGCGGTTCGTCCTGCTGAACAGTGCTGGTCGTTGGGGTCTAGGGGGTATTGGATCCCGGTCCCATAGGACCCCCGACCGTCCCACTGGGTCCTCGTGTGCGGGACGTCTTCGGGTGGGGGTCGTCTGTCGTACCTCGGGTGACCCGGAACGTCCCAGTCAGAGTCCTTGAGTCTTCGGGATACTAAGACTCGAACACCCGACAGACCGACCATGAAACGGCGGGAAACCAGTAAGACGTCGGGGTTCACACTTGAACACCATGATCGAGTTACAGGTCGGGACGGGAAACGAGACAACACACTGTTCTCACTGGTTTCGTGAGACACGGAGTCGAAGGGTCCGCCTCTCAGATTAACCGGAACGACCAGAAGGGTTCGGTAGTCCTCAGGTACCCTCTTTCCCCACGATCCGTGTCACATCCGGGAGTGATTCGTCCAAACTACCCGGGCGGGTTTCGACGGAAACCCTACGCTCCTGTTCGTCCGTAGTCCATGTATGGTCGAGTAAGAACAGTCTCTGACTAACACAACACATCGGTATCCCTATCTCCTCCTCGACCCTCATCGACACCTACCTCTCCTTCCGGAACTTCAAGGGTACCAGAAAGTGTTTCAGCTGTTACCTGAACTGGAGGTGAAGCCTTAACCGTATGAACGGCACTATTCAGAGACTCGTCCCCAACGACGACCGAGGACGGAGACACCCTCCCCTCTCTCCTCTCGACCGTAAGAAATGTGGGTTCATCAACCAAAGGTCCCCGGAGACCAGAAACGTCCTCCACTCTACATGCTCCGGAGTGGGGGTGGGGTCTATTCCTTTCCCGTCTCTCTGGAAAATATTAGACCCCCAGGACCCGGAGGGAGGGGTCGGTTTGAACCTGTCTCGTTCTTGTGTGGGTCTTTCCATCCTTCCCAGGGGCACACTCGGACGAGGGACGTCACGTCACTGGTGCCTCCCTTCCCCGACTTCAATATGATCTTTTGGGGACCTACCCAAAGTCTGGAGTCTAGGTAGTCCTTCCGAAAGGAAAATGACCGTTCCTTGTTTGTCCAGAGTCTCCGGTGGAAGGAGTGACTCATTGAACCTCCTCCCCGGTCGTAAGGGGTGTACGGGGGTACCGTCCCCGTCCTCAGCCCACCCCGTTGTCTTGTTTCCTACCATTTTTTGGTAAGACCCCCAGGGTGGGGACGAGGGGTTTGGTGTGACCCGGAATGAGGGTTTCGGCCGCAGGGTCAAGGCCAACCGCAGGTGGGGTTGTGTCTCCCTCGGGCACTGTCTAGCACAGAACGCGGTGTTAGCTAAGACTCTCTCCTCTTACCAATCGGTGGGGTATCCCCGGTGTTAGTTGTGTCTCGGACCCATGCCTGTGTCATCCCCTAGTCTTTGGTAAAAGTCGACCAGAAGTCCCTCCTTCTAGACGTCTCCTCCGAGAACCGACTTCTTTCTACCTCCTCTACTATCTACCGGGAACCGTCTCCCAAGATGACCACCTTTCACTTCTTCCGTGCACTGTAAGGGGGTTGGGGTATGTATCGACTAACCATCGTTCAACAGGGTACCTTTATTTTATCTTGGTCCTTTATTAAAGACCCCTCATACAGAGGTGGCCCCTGTCAAGACAGGGGGTGTTCGACCTCTACAAACGTCAGCAGAGTAGACCCCCGAACTCCTCCAGTCTTTCTACAAATGTGTCCTGTCGAGGGCTGTGTGGTTCTTAATAGACGGGTTTGACAGTTCTTACGGTTCCAGTTCTTAGGGATCAGTTCCTCTTTTCCAGACAAACAGGAAGGGAGTTGAAGACCCCCGACTCTAATCCCCTCTCATCGAACACCTCCCCTGTCTCCTGTCTCCGAACGGGGCGAAGGGGGTTCTTGTCTTCCCGATATGGACCGACACTCACTTCTGTTTTGGTAGTCCCAACCACTGTTAGAGGTTCTTATACAGGTACGACAGTTCTTACCGTCACTTTCAGCCCAGGACCGGCATCAGAAGACACTTGACCCCAACCCCCCTCCCGCCACAATCCCTCGTCTCCCCGTCTCGTCCGGTTCGGTCCGTAGACGACACGACCTGGTTACCTACGGACGGGCATCGGAGGAAGACACCAGTGACGAAGGCCTACCCTCCGTCCCCGGTCCACTCTCGTGGGAGTGGAGGGGTCCGAGTGGAAGAAACGTTTGGTCTGGGGTCACCGGACCCACTAGGTGAGGGACCTTACCTACGGATTCAGCTAGGTCTACCGACCTGCCAACGAAGGGGGTCACGACTTGACCTACTCTTCTCGTCCTTTATCAAGTCGACCCCGGGGTAGAGTAGGGGACCTTTCCCTCACGTGAGATCCGACAGACCAGAGACATGGGGTCCAACTTTGAGACAGACTCCCTGACAGTGAGTCCACCCTCCGTCTCCACCCAGACCTGTCCCTAGGACGTACCGGATCGAAGGACGGGAGTCGAGTTCGCTTTCACTTTCAGCGAGTCAGCACAGGTCGAGAAACGCTACGGTACCTGACATCGAACGGTCCGAGGAGCCAGGTACCTTAAGAGGTCCGGTCATATGACCTCACCCACTCGGTAAAGGAAAAGGTCCCCTAGAAGGGCTGGGTCCTTAGTTTGGGTCCAGAGGGCGCAACGTCCACCTAAGAAATGGCAGACTCGGTGGTTCCTTCGGGTTCTTACGACCTCACCCATCGTACCCCGTTTGTACTGAACCGGTCTGAAGGCCCGGGGTGGCACAAGGGTCTGGGTGTGTATCAAGACAGCTTCCAGTCCTCGTAAAATAGACCTGATGGGTTGAGACCCTATGAAACGTGTTACACTGTGAACTGACCCTCGTCCCTCAGTGGATTTTCAAATTTAACACACATGTCCATACACATGTGGACACTATGTGTGTCTCAGACATATTGTCACACAAAAGACAGTGGGACCCGAGTGGGGCCCTCGGGACAAGTGTTTACGCCCGTAGGTAAGAACGCCTTCACGGGTACATGTACGGGACCGTCCGTGGGCAATGGAAGTCGTGCATCTACCCTGCCGGAAGTATCGACGACGGTTAGACCTCGAACGACTGTTCGACGCCCACGAGCCGGTGGTCGTCCAGGTACTTCAGTATCTAGACTTCCCCGTCTCCTCCCTTCCGGCGGAAACACCGAAGGCTCCCCTCGGACCTACGGAGGGAATCGTCGAGGGACTCGCTCGGACGACACCCGGGGCTCACGCCTCCTCGACGGTGGGGCTCGGAGGTCCGTCGCACCTCTACCCCGTCTTAGGTGTGAGAAGGTCCGACCGGGACTGTGGTAGACGGCCAGACTGGTTCTCGAACCGCGAGCACCCCCCGTCGCGGGAGGGCCCCGGGGAGTGGAGCAGGTCCCACACCATCCACCGCATCAATTTACTCAGCCACGACGCCCGGGCCGAGACCCTCCGCTTGTAGACGAGGACGAGGAGCAGATCGTCGCTGACGTGCAGGAGCTAGTACTAGGACATAGACTACGGTACCCGAAGGTCCTTCTGAAATTGTCGGACCTCCGACCCCTTCCCGTGAGCCTGCAGCTACCCCCTCGGACCGACCCGTCCCGGGGAGGTCTTCAGGTTGACCCCTTCTGTTCTCGGTGACAGTGACGCCCGACCCCTTCCCGTGGGTACCCTCCCCCACGACCGCGGTCTTAAAGGGTATATTGACCCCTATCCCGTACTTATACTGTCCTTCTCCTACTCCCCTTGGGGACCCGTGACGTGTTTCAGGTCAAACCAGCCCACTTACCGGGTCCTTCACCTCACCTCCCCGAACCTCCGTCGTTCCCTCTCTGCTCTCGATCTTCAACCCTGTCCCCCTCCCACCCCCTCCGAGAAAAGAGTCTACGTGTTTGCGTCGTTCTAAGGCTTTAACCCTCCAAATTCAGTGTAGGATTGTCCCTAGAAGTCAGGGCATCGAGTAAGGACCCATCGACCCCTTTTTCTCGGGTCCAGGGTCCACCGGGGCCTACCCACCTCCAGACCCCGTTCGGGCAGACGAGAGTCTCCATGGGACCCCGGAACCCCGACGAGGGTGCAGGAGATTGGACGTCCACGAGGTCCAGGAGGTCGAGGAAGTGGCAGACGTGGAGCCGGAGTAGCCGCCGTCTCTAAGCCTCGTGGACCACGGACCCGTCTCGCCCTCCCCTCCGACTCCCGGACTCGTTGAGGATAACCGGTACGTGCGAGGGGTCCACCCTCGTACCCCCGCCCCGGTTCATCCCTTTCGTGTCCCCTAGGGTCGTTACCCTCGGGACCCGGGGGACCTTTGAAGATCTGTGACGACGGTAGTGGCGGGGTCGAAGCTGAGAAAGAGAGAGGTTTCTGGCGGTCCGGAGGAGGACGGAGACGAAAACTTTTAAGGAGAAATCCCGAGTCTAAGAGATCCCGAGTGCTCCAACAGGACTCTCTGACCTGGGAAAGAGTCAGGACCAGGGGCCAGTCGGACGGAAGACCCTACACGATTAAACGACGGGAGACCGGTAGAAGGGTACATAGAGGGGTCCACGACCGACCGTCTACTCACGAGGGGGTAGAGAGGAGACTCGTGGGGGAGGAGAGGTACGAGGATGGGGTGTTTCAGGAGAAACGGCTCCCGTCGGGGGTCGTCGTGTGAGTTTTAGTCGTCGGGGACGTACGACGTCAGTCAACCCTTCCAGTCGTCTACGCCTCTTCCAGGACCCCGGAAAATTTGAGAGGGTCCTGTCTACAGAGGACCGACTCGGGTTCTCATCAGGAAGACGAGTGTGGACCCGGGAGAGGGTGCCCGTCACCCCTCCCCTCAAGGCCCGAGACTGTGGGCGGGTGGGAGGTACTATTTCACCGTCCCTTGTCGCGTCGACCTCTCTATTCGGTCCGGAGTTGGAGACCGGTAACTCCCGGGTCGGACCCGGACTCCCAGTCGATCCCGAACTCCGGAGGGTTGACCTTCGGACGAACGGGTATCTGGGAGGTCAGGATAATGACTGGACCGTTACCTCTTCTTCGGCCCTGGGACATCGGACCGACGTGGTCGACCCCGGAACACACCCCACAGGGGAAGAGGGTGCAAGGACTTGTGGTCGAGAAAACAAGGGTGCTCTCTCGTTCGACCCTCGGTCTGAACGACCGAGGAGTTGGTGGGACCAAAACAGATCCCAGCGGACTGGACATTCCCGTGTCGGGACCCTTCCTTTGAAGGGTCGGGGTGAGGGTGGTCAGAGTCGCCGGAACACCCTTAGTCCGGTGTCGTGTCCTTGTCTTCAAGGGGAGGGAGGGACGACGAGATCCCGAAACCCTTAGTTCCCAACGGGAGCCACCCTCGACATTAGTCTACAGGAGACTCGTCTTTCACACTACCACCCTTGGTCCCGGTCTGGGGATACCCCTGACGTGTCACATGTCCTACGACTGGAGTGACTTCTCTGTAGATTGTGTTTAGGTGGGATTAGGTGTCCCCAGTTCGCCAAGGGAACGCCGTAGACCCCCGGGACGAGACGCAGTCCCGGAGTCCGAGCCCGTGACTACTTTGTCGGTTCCGTCGGGAAAGACCAAAGGTAGACAAGGAAGACGGAGAGGTCGGATGGGGGAGGGATGGACAGGTTTGAAGGATCCGGTTTCGTCTCACTGGGTAACACAAATGGGTGTTGAGAGGACTTGTATCGAGGCCCTTCCACTATTCTGCGACTTAAGTAGGAGTTGTCTACGACTCGGAGGTACTTCTGACAAGGAAAGATATAAGACCGTGGGAACGGACGGGAGGCGTGGGGTCCCTTTAGAATGGAGGAAGGACTTCGAAGGAGACCGAAAAGAGGGTGGAGAGACAGGTGGAGACTTACTTGCGAGTAGAGAAACGAGTAAGTAGGAAGACCCGGACCAGGAGGTGAGGTGGGACTGTACTACGGGTTCTATCTACCCGGGGACTAGAGTACCTTGAACCAGACTACCCCGTGTGTCTTCATTGGTTGAACCAACACAAGAGAGTTCAAAAGGATCTACGACAGTCAGTGGTTCTGTCTTAATTTGTACGTACTGTAAGTGCCCCACTGTATCGGTACTCTCTCTTTCCCCTCCCCTCTTCTCGGAAGTCGAGTGGCGTCCTGGCTGTGGACCCTCCCCTCGTCCCTCTTCCGTCTGACCCACCCTCCTTAAGTCCGTCGTCGTGTCAGGACTCCTGCAAAGTCGGTCCGGCTACGTCTTGGAACCCCGGTTGTGCCGTCGAGTCCCTCCGGACGGAGGCTGTCCTTGCGACGACGGTCACGCCACGATACGAGTCAGTGGCCGACTCTTGTCGGGTCCCCTGCACACCGGAGCAGTGTGGAGTCGCTACCCCGGTAGCCCGGGGATCCGAGGGGTCACTGAACAATCCTACGACTGTCTCAAGATCACCCTTTCTGTCTTTATTGGTCGGTTGCACAACCAAGACGTTATCCAGAGGTTCTTCGACAGTAGTTCTATCCTACTTTGTACGCTCTGTGAGGAACCCGACGAGGGGAACGATATCCTCTGGATATGCGTAAAAGGTATTGCACCACACTCTCTGTAGCCATCCCGACGTCCGAGTCTTGACACCTGGGTCGGTTCTCACAGGTCGTTTCTGAAATGGCTCTTTCACTTTAGACTGAACCCAGAATTACTGACCTAAAACGGTCCATCCCGTCCCTTCATTACAAATAGTGTGACAAACCACGAACTTGTATTTGTGTCAATAAAGAGGAATTAACAAGGATTTCACAATAAAGACAGAGGGGTCACTCTGATATGTGAAGGACTCTGGTCCTTGGTACAGATGGGTAGGGAGTATCAGGGGGAGTAGAGAATTCACAGGATGTCCCGAGAGCTCGACGAGATTAGTCACTGGGGGCTGGGGTCCTTTCAAAACATCCCGGAAAGAAGTCAAACGTAATACTTTTGTCATAAAGAGAAAGATTCAGTTTTCGACGGGATATCAAAAATTACAAAGTACGTGTGATGGGTACAACTTCCCCCACGACCGATTAAGAACCAGAAAACACTTAAGGAAAGTCTTTTCTGTTCGGGTAACCTTTTCCCTCTCGTCTTTTCCTCCCACGGTGTTCGGCTTTAATCCCAGTCGTGACTCGTCGTTCGACTCTCGTGGCACCGTCCCCTTACACCCAGAGTTCATCTCCAATTCGGATTAAAGACCCCAGGGAGGTTTACGACTTGTAACGGAAAACCATTTCTGGTTAAACGACCTGACCTTGGCCCCCGTCTCCCGGCGTCGAGACGGAAAGATGGGTACCCGTACGAAGTGTAGTCAGGTCTCATTCCCGTTTCTACTCCCGGTGACCCGACTTTCGACCCCCTTGTCCGTCTCGTGGTTCTGGACCAACGTACTCTTTCTTTTGTCCGACCGTAGATCTATGTTCCTGTTCGGTGACCCGTTCGCGGGCTCACGTTTGTCTGCCGGGACGACAGTGGTGTAGCTGGTTAAGTCACAGGGAGGGAGGAAGGACGACGACTCGACCGACTCGATTGGGTCTCATATACACCCACGGTGGGGAGTCGTTTCAGTGGGGTAAGGGTCGAATCCCTATTTCAGATTCTACTTTACTTTCACTTTCAGTGAGTCAGCACAGACTGAGACGCTTAAGAGGTCCGGTCTTATGACCTCACCCGTCGGAAACGGAAGAGGTCCGTTAGAAGGGTTGGGTCCTTAGTTTGGGTCCAGAGGGTGTAACGTCCGTCTAAGAAATGGTCGATTCGGTGTTCCCTTCGGGTTTAAGATTCTAACCAGATTCTGTCAGAAGTTTCTTAGAGTAAGATAAAACGTTCACTAACCAATCTCCAATCCGTACACTGGGTCAAAACAGTTACTCTATACTCCCCTTTGGTCGTTCCTTTGAAGACCTTTTGTAAAGGGATAAGAACTCTTTCTCTATGGAAAGAGACCTGTAACAGGTCAGACAACGGGGTGGAAACCTGACATATTATACTTTCTTATATGTAAAACAAGAATAATTAACCCTAAAGACAACAAGGATATTTTTCGTAAGATTGACTCCGTGAATGATTCCATTCGTATGTCGATAAAAATTTCATGGACATAACAGTCTTCTGTTATTTAAAACCGGGTCCTCTCGGAAATACCCTTTACCTCTTTCTGTGGGGAGGGCGAGACCTGTCTGTAGTAAGGAACAGGATTCGTCTTATGGAAACACGTCACGTATTCGACCTGTGTGTAGGTACCGTCGGGACAACGGTCTTTTGTGGGTTCGTACCGGTTATCCTCGGGATTCTGTCACGAATCTCTAGGGGTGCCGTTTTGGACCTTTTACCCGACCACTGCGTCGTATTCTTCTACGTCGGGGGGTGCAGGTGCAATCTCCAGGTTCCCCGTGTCACTGCTCCCTCTGGAACCTTCTCTTCTGTCTACCCGCGTCAGTCTCGCTGATCTACGTCATTTCCTGACTCTGTAGTCGACAGGACGGACCCGTCGACACAAATTCCGACAGGCACGATGTATGTCACACGTACCCTTCTCTGCAGACACCCTTAGACCCCGTCGGTTCATTTCCTGTAGAGAATAAACGGGTGGGTCATAGGAGGAGGAAGACTATTGTCGTGGAAGTAAAAGGGAATTCCAGGTGGAAAGGGTTGAGACTCCGGTACACTGAGTCTACCTACCTCGGTGGGACGGGGGTGGGGTCGAAATCCCTGCTCGGTTGTTTAAGATGAAGAAAGGGTGTTCGAAAAAGTCCAACCAAAAGACAGTGTGCACTAACTTTTTACATAGATCGATATTTTATCTATTGATTATTTTTGGGTGACATATCGTGTCCCTTTAAATGGGTTATGAGACGTTACCAGACATGACCTTTGCTCAGATTTTTCTCACCTCTATATATATATCTATGACTAAGTGAAAAGACACATGGACTTTGATTGTGTTGTAACATTTAGTTGATATGAGGTTATTTAAAACCAAAATTTTTTCTTGGGTGGATTGTGTCTGTGACGGATTGAAGTCTTCTCTCTTTTTACCCTGTCGTTACGGAACATGTCACTAACGGTGTTTGGGTCGTTTACCAAACCCCGTCGAGGGACGTGTAGGGACCTGGAGTCAAAGAAGTAGATACGTTACTCCCTCAACCAGTTTTACTAGAGGTGTCAGGGAGTGTCGACACTGGGAAATACTAAGATTCTGTAAATATAAAAATGGGACCCGTCTCACCTCTCTCCAAACGGTCCAAACACCCTTCCAGTCTTATCTCTGTCTCCCCGGGACCTCAAGAGTTACCCATTCACGAGGGTCTCGTCACATCCAACTCTCCCTGGTCCAGGACGATTCCAACATAATCCCTCCCGCCAGAACCACCCCCCCGTGCCTTCGGTTCCTCTTCTTCCAGCTAGTCGTCGGGAGGAACTCAAGACGAAAGTATGGACTCACGGGTCATCTCTGATAAACAAACGAAAGTTCAATACCTCGACGGTGAAATTGTATCGATCGTCACAAGTAGGAGTCTTACCTCCGTCTTTAAAAGAAACCTTCTTCTCAGTGGATGTCTTTCTTCGTGAGGTCACCCAAAAATCCTTTTTAGTCTTTTTTTTCTTTTTTTCAGTTTTGGTCTCGGGTTTAGAGTCCTGTCTCTACGTCTTCTCTCTCTGTCACTCACCCCGACGGGGCACACGTGTTCCCCTTTACAAGGCCTGGCTCGGACTCTCTCTTCGACCCCTCGTGAACTCCCACGTAAGGATGGGACCCCTGGTCCTACCCGACGGGGTCGTTTTATCCTTGTCCGTCTCCTTTGGTGGAGACTTGGTGGTTGAGGTCACCGTCGTTAGAGGTCGTAGGTTAAATCCACAAAATAAAAGATGTAACGTAAAGGGAAGACACGAGGGTTCATTTTAAAGTACTCTACAATAGGGACCAAAACTGAGACAGACCCCCTTAACTCCCTCCACCCGACTACCCATTCCTCCACTCCGCGTTTACCTCTTAGTGTCTTGAACCACTTCGATCAATCCTGTCTCGTTCTCCGGCTCACGTCTGGGACCCCTCTCCAATCGTTACCTGTTTGGTTTACTTATCTAAACGTTGGCACAGTAGTAAGGGTTCCTACCGGGGCTTAGGACCCCCCACCTGGGAGGTTTCCGTTTGTCCGACCTCAACAATAAGTCCTGCGTGTGGGGTGGTCGTTCTCCTTGTACCGGAGCGGTCAAATAGTTCGGGACTGTCTGGGGTGTAGTTGACCCAAGAGGGAGTCAAGCATGACACACCGACGGACTCGGAAGAACAAAAAGATTCCTTCGAAAAATTTAAAAATGAAATAGAAAGTCATTTCAGTAAAAGAGAGACTGGGACAGCCCCCGTACGTCTCCACTCTCCCTCCTCCTCCCCCCTTCACCTGTCGTGGAGGGACCTGAGGGTCCTGGGGTCGGTAATCGGGTAGTGGGAGTCGGGGACGGCGGACGGGACGGGAGTGTGTCCTGAGAAAGTGTAAGGTTTGACGGACGGATCAAACAAAAAGATTCTTTCGTTATTGGTGTCGTGTAAGTGACACCAAGAAATATCGAAAGGTATACATATTAGCGAGAAAGAGGGAAGTCAAAAAGGTTACAAAAAAAAGAAAGTTTATTTACGAGTATTTAAAAAGACCACTTTTCCTACTTTTTGTATGGTTTTTTCCTGTCAGACAACCCTCTTTTTTTGTTCGTTTTACGTCCCCCTTTTTTCCAGAACAAATCATAATATATGGATTCTTTACCCCGTCCCACGCCCCCCACCTCAAGTTCGAAATACTTTTTCTCTAATAAGACATTATCGAGGGTTTGAACGTACAGATTCAGAACTCGAAAACGAACTATTTGGATTTGGCGTGGGAGTGGGGCGGTAGTGCGGGGTCCCGAACGATCTTCTCTGGGGCGTCAGGGTCCCCCTGCTAGGGACCGAAGAGAGTCGGTAATCCAAATACACCTCGGAACGTATTCAGCCTACTAGGTTCCCGGAGGTTAGAAATATTGACGTTTCACAACCTAATCTTTGAAAGTGTCCTGAGGAATTCGACCTTTCAAGATACCGAAATACTAATTCAGTCAGTGAACTACTCGATCTCGTTTCTTTACCTAAGTCTCCGGGGACTTCTAGGAGACGGGAGAGTCTCTTCGACGTCGTCTCAGACGGTCGACGAAAAGGTTATAGGTATGAGGGGAAGGAGGAACGGTCGTCTTGAGGTTTAGACCCCCCTCCCAGTCGTGATAGTGGTCGATCTTTCGTTGAAAGGTCGGAGAGAACGTCCACCCGTACCGGTGGACTGACAGGGTCGGTTATTCTGTATGTAAATTCAAGTACCTGTCAGTCGAGTCGGGGAATGTGAAAGACAGACCTTAAGTCAGGATACTACCACTGTCTGGTCGTCAGTTCTCCTAGTGTCTCACCGTTCTACCTTGTCCGGTCTCCCCAGTCACAGGGGTCGTGTAGTACCTACGTGACTTGATCGGGACCTGACGGGTCGAGTCTACTGAACAATCCTCTTTGTTTTGGAAGTAGACCAATTCGGTGTCATTCTACTCAAACCTCTTCCTTTACCGTTGGGTGAGGTCACGAGAACGGATCTCTTAAGACACCTGTCTTCTCGGACCACCCGACGACAGGTACCCCAGTGTATCTCAACCTGTGCTGACTTCACTGAATCGTACGTACGTACGTAATCTCTTCCTTTACCGTTGGGTGAGGTCATAGGGACGGACCTCTTAGGGTCCCTGTCCCCTCGGACCACCCGATGACAGATACCCCAACGGGTCTCAACCTGTTCTGACTTCACTGAATCGTCGTCGTCGTCGTTCTACCCAATGACAGTGGATACGATTTGGATGTGATCCGTCTCTTTTTCTTTGTGGGGAAGTTATGACTCATGGATGACACACGGACTGTCCTCGGCTCGCTCTCCCTTTTTGGGTCTGTACCAGTCATGGGAGTATCCGAGAGTTTATCGTCATCTGTCTTGGTGTCTATTTCTTCAGTTGATCATAGTGACGACAGTTTCTTTAATTAGTCAAGTCAAGTCAAGTCAGTGAGTCAGTACAGGCTGAGAAACGTTGGGGTACCTGACGTCGTACGGTCCGGAGGGACAGGTAGTGGTTCAGGGCCTCAAATGGGTTTCTTTATTCATTCCAAACTCTTTTCCTTTGCTATCTAGATGAAGGTCACCCACCAGACTCCTCCTGATCACTCCTTTAATATGACTTCCCCTTTAGAATTCCTCACCCTGTGAACTCCCTTCTTCTTCTCCTGTATTATAACGTCTGTGCCTCCTCGTTGTGCACGTTCCGGAGACCAACCCTTCCTCGACTTCCTCGCCTCTCTTTTGACCGCTCCAAGCCCGACTACTTGCTCCGTAACTTTGTTTCCGCTCTGTGCCGACCGGTGAGTGTCCCGGACCGTCCCGGACGGTTCGTCATGGAACCCGCCCAAAATTCAGTAACTTCCTAAAAATTCCCTTTTCAATGGAAAATTCTTCTGGTGGGAGACCTTTCGACAAAGTCGCAGTTGAAGCCTCCCGGACAACCGACGTGTCTCTAGAGCGGTTGCACCGATACTCTTACTCAAGGACCGGGACCAGGACTTCTCGAAACTCGTACTGATCCCACTGGACGTCCGGACAGAGTCCGGACGGTGAGTCATCGACACACGGAAAATTTTCGGTTACAGGTCAGACTCAGACTCGAAGGAGAAGACCTTTTACTTTCTGTCATGATCAGGATGGAGAACCTCAACGCTCCTCCGTTACCCAACTTAGGAACCTTTGTACGGACCACACATCACGCACGGTCTTCTCTCAACTAATAAAAGTGACAATGACTCTTCGGGTAGTCTCAGGTCTAGACGACGGAGATCCTGTCACGAAGAGACTGATCCGAAATCGTAGTGGACCCAGGGGAGGAGTCTCTAGGACTAAGTCCTCCCGATTCCACCGGTCTCTTAGACGGTAAGGTTGTTCGAGGGTCCACTACGACTACGAATACCAGACGTCTGATGAGATGTGATCCGATCCCAGTTCCGTCAGGGACCCTTTATAAACCCTCTTCCCACCGACCTAGGGGTCACAACATCGGTGGAAGTCGGGATTATCGTCGTATCCCATCCTCCGGGTTTCCGGGTCCTCAGGGCCCCTCTGAACTTGTACAAGGAAGTTCAGTCCCCTCGTCCCTAGTCTCCAGGAGTCGGAAAATCTTTGGAGTCTGGAGGACCCGTCCTACCATTTTTCCACCTAAACCCCCGGGTGGGGTCTCTCAGACAAAGTCAGATCTCTACCTTAGATCGGTAGAAATACAATTTACTGAGGGATGTCTAAGACGGGGCTCGGTGTGATTCTGTTTACCACTGTACCACCCAAACCTCAATCTGTTTGGGTTCAAGTTTAGAGGTTGAAAGGTAGACACACCGGAAAATACTAGAAATTTTGGAGAGGTTTAGTACGAGAGGAATAGACTCGAATAATTACTCAGATATGTGGTCCTTATAGGAGGGGAGTTCCGACTTTATTTTTATAAACACGTTTCCCGTATTTTCAATATTAGTGTCTGAGGTCACACGTTTTCATACTGAACGAAATAAATAGATATCGAATATAATTGAATCGGGTGTCGGAGCCCAAAGACAATTATCGTCTTTTTAAGTCGAACCTTTAAGATCCGGCGAAGGTCGAAATTTTTTGTGTGTGTGTGTGTGTGTGTTTTTGAGTTCAGAGAAAACCCTTTGAGATCGGGTTCAGTCCTAAGAAAGGAGGAAACAGCGACCGGAAAAAGGACCTCTACTAGATCCATGTCGACCGGGACCTGTGTCCGTACGGGTGGTACGGTAGTGCCGGTGACCGACGTACCGGGTAGTCGAGTCGGAAGAGCGGAGATGGAATCCGGAAGAGCGTACGGTTGGAAGAGTAAAGAAACGAGTCTCGAGAGTTGTCGACGAAATGACTACACATGGGTCGGTATACCGACGGAGATTGGTGGACAGGTCTGAGGGATAGTCGGTGACAATTAGAAACCGAGTCCGTGGTATAACCTGTACCGGGTATGGATCTCGAAACTAGTGGTGACTACGAGAGAAAGGTGATTGACCAGGTCGAAGACAGAAGAAGATGTCCAACCCACCCTTCGTCTTGAACAAGAACAAGGGTGGTAGGGGGGAAAAGAAGGGACAGACATTTTGGGATGTGGGAAACACAGGACGTCCCCGATTAAGTACCCATGGGTGTTAAGACCAAAAAAAAATTGAAAAATAAAATATAACCTCAACACTTTCAAAGTCGTCGTATCGTCTCACTGAGTCGGTATGTGTATGTACATAGGTATGAGACCATGGGTGTTAGGAAATCGTTGTTGTTATTGTTTTCAGACTGGGAACGTTTACTTCCAGAACGAAAGACGGAGTCTGAATGTGTTCGGGTGAGTCGAGAGATCAACTGGAGGACAAGAACCCCCATGGACGAACGGGGACTTCCGTCCCGTCTGTCTGGGTGATAGGGACGAGGGGTCACTACCCCATTACGTTTTCCCTGTTCCGTCGGACTCCTACCCTCTTCCGTCGAGTAAAAACAGAATCTTAGAGAGGAACTCTATTTCACGAAAGAATCATTTACCGGAACGGACCTGATTGAAGAGTCACGCACTGCTGATACCACTCCTCGATTGGAGAGAGAGACCTACATGTCGTGAAACGATATGACCGAGACTGCCCGACGTTGAGACGAGGGTTCTGGTTCCCTCGGAGACTCCCACGGGTCCTTCTCATCCAGTGTTTGGTCACTGAACAAGTGAAAACAGTAGACCCACTGCTTTCTCCCTTGAGATTTGTCCAGAGAGGTTATATCCGTTGAGGAGGGATGGGTCCTACCCTTTACGCCGTCCTTCTCCTCCAGTGGACAGACATGGGTGGAGAGTGAGTCCCACGGTCTTTGCGGCGGGGACCTCTAGGTGAGGAAGTCTAGTTGGTGACGGGGAAGGTCCCAGGAGAATTGTCAATTCACGGTCTTCCGACTACACCTATAATCATCGAGGTTCCTCACACAATAGACAAAACCCGGGGCTCTGGTAACATTCTCCTCTTTTCCCTTACGGACGATCAGAGTGGAAAGAGGACCCATGGATCCTCCGGTTCTCCGTAAAAGTTCCGGGGACAGGGAAGGACTTGGGTTTCCTCACCGTCGGTCGTGGTCTTCGATGGTTCGGAGAAGTTTAAACAAAAATAAAGGATTCCTCAGTCCCGTCCCTACCCCTTCCCTAGGTATTGAACCTAAAGTCCTCCTCGGGTCCGGAGTCCTTTCTTTTGGTGAGGGGACCGAGAGGGGAGGCGTCAGACAGTCATCCCTACTACGTCGCACACGAGGTACTACCAGGCTTACCGGTAGGTGCAGAGGACCCGGCACCCCTACTAGACGCACCGACCGTCGTCCTTCGGTATCGCGGGGCACAGGGCCTCGAGTTTCGACTTCCTCATGAACTACGGTGACAGTATCCGGGTCAGTTGACACTAGGGCGACCGGTGTAGACCCCTGTTTTCCCGTTTCTTTACGGGGGGTTTTCCTTCTTGTCCCACACCAGTGTTCCATGTCTCCGAAGGACGTTTCTGCCACACGGAACCTCTGGTTTGGGGGTGAGTAGGGTCTGGTGTGGTTCGAAGGACCGGGTCCGAAGTTGGACCCGGTGTGGGACGAGTGGGTCACGTCCGAGACGAGATCGTTTTACTTTCGAGGACCTCCGGTGGTCTGAACCCTATACATACGGATTCCCCGTAGCGTCACTCGGTCGGTAGTCCCCGACACGTGATTAATTGTCTCTTCACCCACGACCCAGATCCATGGTGATAAGTGGGAACATGAGTCTACACCTTGAGTCGAGACCGGGTCGGGGCGACCTAGACACCGTGTCGGGACACCGGTTGGTCCGGACGGTCGGTCGTCTCGGACGTAGACGGACTCGGGTCCACCTACACCGCGGGCGTCCTCGTCGTCGGGCCCCTTCCGAGTGAGTGTCTCCCACCATGACTACGACGGCATTTACATGAGCTAGGGCACTTGGAGTATGTCCCGGACGTGACGTAGGAACCGCTCTACCATGACGTTCTAAGTTAGGTCCCTCACTCTCCGTCACCCAGGGGTGAGGGGATATGGGAGTGGTCGAAGACGTTTGGTTCCTGAATCCTCAGAACCTTCAGCTTACACATCTACCGAGAACGTCCTTCCTTCGTGTCGTAGAGGTCGACACTTGACCTAGTGTACACTCTTGTTCGGGGAGTGGGGGTGGGACGAGGGATGGTCCCCCGGTCAACTCTCAGACGCCCTACGGAGGGGGTTCGGGATTCATCGGTTAGAATGGTTGAGGAGGACCAAACTTTGTCCGAGGTCTCTCACCGGTATGCCCATGTACTCGTAGACTCTCATCGACACCTACCTCTAGTCTCGGAACTGCAAGGGTACCCTGTACTATTTCAGGTGCTGTCGTCGGTGAAGACCGAGACTGACTCCCCTCCCGGGTACTATTCAGAGACTCGTCCCCAACAACAATCTTGGCAAAGGACCTTCATCTTATTTCTGTGGGTGTCCCAAGTTTAAGGGTCCGCACCCTTTCTGAGAGTGTTTTATAAGACATAAGGAGAGATTAGGATCAGAAGAAATGTCAAACCAACTCTAGTACACCGATGAAAACTGGTTACTCTTGCACTCGTCATTACTACCCAGTGGAGATCAAACTCCGATTCTCGTTCATACTGAAGAACTATGAGAAGACACAGTAAATTTCGTTTTTTTTTTTGTTTTTTGTTTGTTTGTTTTTTTTTGGGAGATTTACCTCTTCACAGGACCTAGAGAGACAGTGGTTACCTTCTGTCGATAGTTCCTCCCAGTGGATGGGTATCACCTGAAATGCATGTACTTTTTATTTAAAAAATGACACAATCCGGTGACTCAGAACCTCCCTACGAACAATGACGATGTATGGGACCAGATTAGGTAGTCTCCTCACAACGGTGTGGTGTTGAGTCGTTGAGACACGGGACGTCTCACGAGGGAATCGAACAGAAAACCAATTCAGGACTGACACCAAGGTAATCTTTCAGTCCGGACGGAGTCGTCAACGACGATCCAGAGGTTGGACCGAAGGGGATTCTCGTCACTGGGGACACTCGACTGGGAAGAGACGGCTGGGAGGCGAAGGTACCCCTTCCGAACCCAGTCAACTCACGAGTCTATATCACAGACGTGTTCGACACGGTTGGGTTCCCGTCCGTCGTACCTGAACCTCGACCCTTTTCTCTCTTATCTAGTGGTATCAACGGGTTCTGACGAGACCCTTCGTGTCTACGTTTTTTAGGAACTTTTAAGAAGACTTACCCATGGATTCAGCCTTCCTCCCGTTTCTCATTGACAAGGAGATGAAACGAGTGTTTGAATTAAACAAGGGTAGAGGATGGTTTAAGAAACGAGGAGTAGAGAAAAGAAGGAGAGGACAAAAGGAGAGAAGGGGTCACCGGTCAACCATCTCCCGATCCGACCCGACCAGTTCTAAACCCCCAGTCCTTGTGTACTTTCCTCGTAGGGTCCGGGACGAGAGTGAAGAGGGACTCTTTACTGACGTGTCTTCGGGCCAGTCTTCGGTCCCCGACGGGTTGAAGACTTCGGAGGACTCCTACGGTCTCGTCGGGGGACTGGGGGTCCCGTTACTCGACCGACGTCTGGATCCACCGACCGGGTACCTGACCAAGTCTACAACAGGATCCTGACGTCGTTTGTCCAGGAGGGGTTCCCACGTCCACTCCCGCCATATCCACCCTTCCTACTAGATGTCTAATGAGTAATTCGTCTTTAGTTTAATTCCGTTATTATTTCAATATTTGTTTTAGAAGGGCGGACTCAGTGATTCGTCTATGAGCGATAAAGACCGGTGTCCGTCCGGGTCTCCGTTAAGACAGTGGACCTTCGCGTAGGGGAGAACCAGACGTGTTGGAGTGGCCCCCACTCCTGACTGGGACCAACCTTCCCCCATACGGACGTCCCTTACTTCCCCATCCTCGTCGGACCACCCGACCTCGACCGGGTCGATTGTCGCCGGGACAAACAACACAGACGACCCTCGAAGACGTGGACGATGTGAACTACTTACTGTTTATCGTTGTCTACTCGTCTCGCCCCCCTCCGACGTTCGAAACAGACGAAAACGTCGGGTGCGTACCTTTCGCCAAGGGGACGGTTGCTGGTCCACCGAAACGGGTTTATACCTCTTTGTGAAGTCCGGTAATCAAGACCAAACTCGATTCGTCTTATTTGATTAGAAGGGGACTGGTTTACCCTTAATCGACGGACGGAGAGAGACTGCAAGTGTTTCAGGAAGCTCGGACGGACAAAGTGTTCATGGACGATTACCTAAGTAATCGATAAATAAAAAGGAAGAGTTTTTACATTAAACATCGTTCCCCTTGAGCGACCTTCCTGTGCCATTTAATAATTTTCGTCATTAGAAACCCGTCACCCTAATACCCTCGAAAAACAGGGGAGACCCGAAAAAAAAAAAGGTGAAAAAAAAAGGTGTAACACATATATGACTAAAAAGAGGGGGGACACCACTTTGGGTGTTTTCTATAAAAGAAATTCTCCATTAAGCAGAAAGAAGATCGGTCAGACAGAGTCCCATCTATCCGTGAGTGAAGTCGGTCAAGATTCCCCGGGTGCACCTACGAAAGAACCCTGTTTACAGACCAATAAACCTCTACCTTTACGGATTAAAATGTGTCGACACAAAGGAATGTGTTCGTCAATGTTCATGTTGGGTCTAAGAGTCCGTTGGGGATGTGACACCCGACTAACCGAAACGAGACATCTGAAGTCTCGATAGGAATAAAAGTTTCTTACCTAAGTTTCTTCGGTCTAAAAGCTTTGTTACCCGTAGACCTAGATCTTACAAGACGGAACAACCTAATCGGTTGTTTGTCCAGACGTCTAAACAAAAAGTTATCGTGACAGAGGACACCTCGATTTGAGACTGAGGACCATATCACACCGTCGGTGTAGATCTCCGGTTCCCGATACGGATAAGTTGGGAGACGAAACCTCTGACAGGACCAATCTGGGTCGTAGGGTGGGTAGTTCGACGACGTAAGGGTCCCAAGTGTATGACCAGAGACAAAGTCAAAGGGGTACACCAGGAATGTGGGGACCGTACCGTTCCCTCTATTATTACTTCTTGTGGTTCCCTTGAGTCCTCCTTCGACGGGTGAGGAGGGATCCTAGTGTCCCGGGACACCTATGTGTTGTCGGTTCCCAGTGTTTCATTAACCTGGTTTTTATTTTCGGTCCGAATTCAGTCACAACTACTATTCTTTGATCGAATAAGATATAAATTTGGAAACAGGGCCGGAGGGGTCTCCCGTTTTAAGCCCAGTGTCAAGAGTTCCTTACTCAAAACTCTGTAAAAGGACACCGCACGAGGGAAGTTCCTTCCCGATCTCTATAAGTCCCCCGTGGTATTTAGGACCCAAAATTTATTGTTCGTTCTGATGAAACCTGGAGGAATTCGGAAAGAGACGGTATAAATCCTAGTCTAGGAACGTCAATCAGGGGTAAGTTCCTCGACAAAGGGTGCTTCCGAATCGTATACATATGTAAATTGTCTGTATACGTTGGAGAGGGGTATATAGTGTCGGTTAGGATCCGTACACGGGCGGACAGGGACCGGTACTGAGTGAGCGTAATCGATTCACGAGACGGAGGGGCCAATACGCAGTTGTATTAGACACACCCTCTACACGGTTCCTGGTTCAAGAGGGGTCGGGACGGGAACCCCACGTCGTCTGACTCCATGGAGGTTTCGGACTGAAGGTCAAGGCCAATTCTAGGTGTGGTTACGTCTTCCAAGGGCCAGACGACCTGAACAAGAAGGCGGTGTTCGCCAAGACTTTTTCACGCCCCGTCCACTGACTCGGGAAAGACCCACCCTCGGAGACTGTAGGAGCAGATCCTTCGTCCAGACCACCCTGTCCCTCCCTACTTTCCTTCCTTAGAGATCCCGTCCTACCCCGACCGTATGACTCGGTGCCGACGTCTAGTTTACGAAAGACCAATTTCGACCCCATGCCGCTCTCCGCATTCGTGTCGGTTTATTGTCACCTGAAGGGACCCGTCAACCTCCCGTTGTCAACGTTGGTGTCGTGGACTCGTCGGGCGGACGGAGTGCCTCTGAGACGTTCCTCGAGGGTTTCCGAGACAGGGGTCCCTTGGAGTCGTCTCGTAGGGTTTCGGTGACACTGGAAAGAAAGGAGGTAATAGGGGTCTCGACTGGGGACTAAGGATTCGGGGAGGGAGAGTCCACGAGAGTGGTATGACACCCATATTCGTTTGGGTAGTCCTAATCTCTGTTAGAGGTCCTTCTACAGGTACCGCAAGTCATGTAGACAATGCTACGCCAGAAACGGTATAAGTGACTGTTAGACGTTCTTTCCCGGCTCATCCATGTCTGACTCTCTGTCCTCCAGGACCGCCCGAGAGGAGGTCTCATCTCGTCCTGTAACCATGTCGGTGACCGATGTCCGTCCCTACCGTAGTCCAGTAGTCCAAGTAGGAACACGTCTTGGCTTCCGAACCTAAAAGTTGTTGATCTTCCACCCCCGAGACCCGACGTTTACCGGTCTCGTGTACCGTCGACAAGGTGTCCCGTCCACACGTCTTTCGTGGGGTTCAGTCTACTTGGTTCATTCAAAAGTTGACCTCCACGGGAATTTATCAACTCGTCGAGGTTGGGAGGTGGGGTAGGGTCGGGGATGCCAGGTACGACTGGAAGGACCGTTAGGTCTACGGCCACCGTACCCACTAGGTGAGGGCCCTTACCTAAGGTCTTAGTTAGGTCTACCGGCCTGCGGCTCTTGGAGGTCACGACTTGACCCCTTTTCGTGGTCCGGGGTGTGTTCAAACTTGGTGTTGTCGATGTCCCGACAGGGGTCTGACGGATCTTCCTCCGGGGTCTACATAGAAATCACGGACCCCACCGAGGGACAAGGACTCTCCCCCCAATATACACACCCAAGTACACATCCTCGGGTACCTTTCACGTGTGTACACCCCTGGAACCGTTGTATCACTACGAGAACGCCCCGTTTCACTAGATCAATCTTCGTGTCTTAACGGGTCCAGACGTTCACAAAATCTGATCACGAAGCGTTTGAAAGTTCCCGTGCACTTAGGAGGTCCTTACAATGATTTTAAGTCTAAGACTACGTTATCTAGACCTTCCACTCCAACCATTAAAGATTGTTTGAGTCTTTACGACAAGGACACCCAGGTCCCTGGTGGGACTCATCGTTCTCGAATCTGTTGTAATTTCTCTCTTGTGTCCGTCGGGAATACTCTTTAGTTTCGTCCGTGTCCACTTCAGTTCAGGGTGTAATCGGCTCCGGTTTACTGGGAAGTCTTCTCAGGGGGTCCCGTGAAGACTCCTGTCGACTCAGACAGAAGAGACTCTCGACGCACAGTTTACTGGACGCTCCAGGTGCGAGAGCTCACGGGAGTCTCGTGTATGTTTCTTAACAAAAGGTCATACGAAGTTTGAAGGTGGAGAGGACGGCGGAGGTACCGGTTCCCGTGACGACGGCGGTTCAAATGACCTTGGGACAAAGGTCACCCGAGACACTTCCCGATCTTCCAGAGGAGTATCTAAGTCCGGATAGGTACCCCGACGGATTCGGTCTCCCGGAGTCAGTAAACATTTACTCCGGAGACACATGGAGAAAAGGGTAACTGGTCTACTTCGTCGACTCAATTGTCCTTCTTACGACTAAGTGAGTGTGAGTGTAGGGTTCCAGTTCGACTACTGACGGTAAGACGTCAAGGTAGAGGAATTGTTTGGAGGGTGGTCTAAGGACTGGGTCTTACACGGGTCCAGTGACGTGACGGTTGACAGGTGTGGATGTTCCCCACCCAGGGACTTGTAGTGGTAGGGTTTCGAACACGTAGTGGAGTCCTGTGCTCACATGTGTAGAGAGAGGGATTTGCCTGACCGACTGAGGGGTGGGTCGGTGTTGGGGTGTACTCGAGTCAGAATACGGACTCCGTGAGTGACATGTCAGATCGCCAGTTGTGAGGGTCGAAAATGGAAGTCTTGTTCCTACCTGGCTAGAAGTTTCGACACCGGTTAGACTTCAAAACTCTGTTATAGACTTACGAGTCAATGTTTCAACAGTTAGGTCCATATCTAGACTTTCCTTTCTTCAAAGAGTCTACCCGTCAATTCGTCCCTCCCTCGTTTGGGGTCCCAGAGAGACTTATAAGAGGAAGGGACTAGGATGGTGGGAGAAATTACCAAAGGGTGGAGGGAACTCCTAGATTTTCTTGACGTTTTTGGTTTCTGATGGAGGTCCAGATTCCGTCCTCGACACCAGTCGGACCTAAGGGTCTGAAAAGTGGAGGCACGTCACGATACGGAAACGGACCTTCTCGTCGTATACGACTCGGTTGAGTCGGGGGATCCCGATCGGACGTTCCGAGAGAGACCAGCCTTCAAAGAGAACGGAGGTAAATAACCGGGGAAGGTAGGTGAATGTCCAGAGTATCTAGAACGTCACGACAAAAATCAGCAGGACGGGGAAAATATAAGGTTCGAAGAACTTCCGTCCTAATAAATAGAGTCTGTAGTTATTGAAAGAGGGTCACAGACGAGATGTGAGAGATCCGTAGTCAAGTGTCAGAGGATAGAGGGGTCTCGGGACTCAGACCTGTTGGGCTCCCAGGTTCTCCTGTCGTCTCAGACCTCGGACTGCCCCGTCTGGGTGGAGGAGGTCTCACACCATTCTCCTCATTGACTTCGATGACCACGAAGCGAGGTTGGCCGCCCTAAAGCGGTACCGAAGAGAGAGGAGTAGGTCGTCGTGGACCCTCCGTCTTCGTGTATAACCTTCCCTTCCGCTCCGACCCGGTCCGTACAGTGAAGACCCGGGACGGAGTCGACCGACGTGTTTCTATCGCAACTGTATCGTCTTACTCGGTCTTACTCACACTCGACACGTTATCCTCTACGGTCCAACGACCCACTAAGAAGACGAACCGTTCGACCGTAAGTAGGACGGAAAAGGGTTTACTCGTACCCAGTTCCTCAGACCTCTTACACCAGGATTCAGACGGTGACGGTGACTGAACGACACCTTGGAATTGGAACCAAAGGAGTCGAACTTTTAACTCTGAACGGAACAGGTAAAGTTATCCTATTTTACATTATTGTCTATGGTTTCACGAAACCTTTTATACGAGTACCCACCGACGGTTGTAACGAAAACGGGAGACACTTGTGAGACAACTCGCTTTCGGGTTCGACTTGATACATGTGACTGGGGAACCTCTCGACTCCCGAGTGGACCGGGTGTAGTACTTGAGCTGAGGTCCTTCGTCGGGACTGTCAACTGCAGGTTCGGTAAACTCTTTGGACAGGTTTAGTGAAATGGATTACACGGTTGTCAGAAAGTGAGTGGTAAAATTGACGGACAATTTGTGTTCATGTCTACTCGGTTTCGTCGTAGGAATGAACTCACCGTTAACCCTCGACCGAGAGTCAGGAAGACACCATGGAACTTAACTGGAGGGTGTAGTAGGACCCCGTAAAAGGGGTGAAAACCTCAGTCACTTTACCCATCCACGGGAAGTAGGATTTGAGTATGGGAATGTAACAGTGGGTCCCTGCTTCTGTGGGGTCCTGAGTCGCTACTGATGTCGTACCCTCCCCAGACCCGGAGAAACGTTGTTTTCCCTTTCGTTTCCGGGAGTTGGGTTTCAGTGGGACGAAACGGGGAGACACCAACAACAAATCAGTGCAGTCCGAGTCAGTACAGACTGAGAAACGCTGGGGTACCTGACATCGGGTGGTACGAAGACCCAGGTGTCCTACAGGGTCCGTTCTTGTCACCTCACCCAACGGTAAAAGAAGAGGTCCCCTTGAAGATGTGGGTTCCTAACTTGGACACAGAGGACGTTACCGTCCGCCTAAGAAATGGTGACTCAGTGACCCTTTCAGGTACGTGGAGACCCAGTGTTCATTTAGGACTACTACGGAACGAAGTCCGGTCCCGGAAAATCAAATGGTTCGTAGAATTATGGGTAGTAGAGTCAAGTAGAATACTGGACTACTGTCCTGTTCTTAATTGATAAGTACAAAATCTCTATTTCGTTTAAACTCTCTATTTGTCTGAATTGTCGTTTCGATTGTTCCCTGTCTCTGCTCTATTTTTAGGTGTATGGGATCAAAGATCGTGATACAGGGAATTCCGGTCGATCGATCGTTTTAATTTCCGTTTATTCTTAGTGTGTGTGTAGATACATAGACACACACACACATATGTATCTCCCTCTTTCTCTTTCGTGTACATATTTTATAATTGTTGTCCACTTTTCGGGTAGTATGATAAGAATATTAAAATTTGACGAAATTTTATTATTTTTCCGTTATGGGGTGCGTATCCTTTTGTTCTGTCATTTTACGGTTTTTTTAAATGGGTTTACAATTGTACTGACAATCCTATCTTTCGAACACTAAAATTCGTTAAAAAGGAAAAGAGATAAAAATGTAAAAAGAGTCGTACGAGTATAATGAAGTTATTCATTTTAGAAGACTTACTTATTTATGTTTTTGTTTCCGTTTTTACGGGGGTTACAGACTTTTACTTCCTCGTCGGTAGGTACCTCAGAGGTCAGGGTCCCGATCTTCTGTCGGGGAGAGGTAGGGGTGGACGACTCCGGCTCCAGTGACGGCCCACTGTGAGAGTGGGGTAAGGGGGACAGTTGAATGAGTGTTTGGAGTTTGGTGTCTAAATTTTTACCCTCACCTTTAGTTTCGAACCCCCGAGTAAAGAAAAACTCGTGGTTGATGTGTACACCGGAAATATTCCCACTGCAAAAGATCGATTTGACCGACCCGACCCCTGTAAGGGTGAACACGTTTCGTCCCTAACGACCAAATCTCTCTCTACCGACCTCCTCGGGGCTAGAAGTGACTGTGTTCGTGGTAGGACCCTTCAGGATTGTTTCCTTTAAACAGAAGAAGGGTCTTTTAGCTGTCTTTAGAGTCGTCGGGGGTACTGGCTACACACGGACAGTGGCACCCGGTCCGTGCTGGTCGACGTCACTCGTCGACGTCTTTCTCGTCCAGCCCGGCTACATGGGCCTCAGTTCCGGCCAAGACAGGGTACGACCAGGGTGGTGGTACTTCAATTTCCTGATTGAAGGATCCCCACCTCCACCACCCACTTCTACCTCCTCTCTCTTCTGTCCTGACCTCCTGGGTCAAGAAAGATGTGTCGGGTCCCTGTGGGTGTCCTTCTCTCAAGTGTGTTCCAACAGGAAACAAGATGTGTTGTCGAACCTCCGTTTACCCTTCAGCCGTGGGTTGACGTTTATTGAAAGGTTTGTGGGAGTGTCGGAACACTTACCTACACTGTGGGCGAATGTTTAACCTTTACGAGTCGGGAGTGTCGACCCGGGACCTAAGGTCCTTGTACTTAGACAGGACCGGACTTTTTATGTGTCTACAAACGAGGGAAGTATCCCGACTCCATTCCCTTCCTTCCCCTGTTCTCTAGATTCTTACGTCAGAGTAGAGTGGTGTCGGGACAGTCCGAAGAACCTCTTTTTTTGTCTAAGTCTTCATTCGGTAAACGGAGGACCTTCGGTATTGGACTGTCTTTTTCATCGTGGAACCACATTTAATTAAATACTGTCCTCATTCCTTCCTACCTCTGTAATTCTTCACGTGGAGGTTCTACCCCCCCCCCCACGCCCCTCGTCTGACTCCCGGGGTTTCCACTTCTACTGTGGACTTTCCTTGGACGTAAGTGTCGAGAGAGGTTGGTGTCTGCACTTTACCTTCGTCGAGGGCCTTCGTCACCCACCCCGTGTCCTCTGCCGAGATTGTGCCGAGACACTCCTGCCGTCAGTGAAGAGGAATGGGTGGGGACTGGAGGAGACGTCCGGATTGTAGAGGTCACCATCGACGTACAGGTACGGATACGACCCTACACCCCGACCCTCCCATGTCTAGACCCTGACAATCTTACTTGGGAAGTCTTCAGTTTTGACTTGACCCCGAAGTGATAGGATTTCCGTTTCAATTTTGTGGTATACTTGTTGTCACTGTGGGTGATTCCTCCGTCTGCCGTATTCTCATCTCAGGTCCCGGACCTCAGTCCGATAGAGTCCAATTTAGGAAACAACAGTGACTGCCCGTTTACTGATTCAAGAGACACGGAACCAGAGGTTTAATACTTAAAAAGACTCGAAAATATTTTACCTCCAGTACAATAGTACATGAAAGTGTGTATGAACTTCACAAGAACACTCCTAATCTTCCCACTTATGTACATTTGACGAATCTTGTAACGGATCGTACGTCATTTACGGTCGATACTACTGCTCCCTGTTGTTGTCCTATTGTCATTGAGAGCTCCACTGAGGTCCTGAGGCTTCACCTTATCCGTAATGTCCCGTGCTGGTCCTTTGGACCCAAGGAGGTCTTTGGACCACAGACAGTCTGAACCTGTCATTCACCTGGTAATCACCAGTGAGTCCACTCAGTCCGTCAGGGACGGGGACGGGAGGCGTCCTGGTTGTCTTCCCGACCGGGAAGACAGGGGCAGAGGGGTGGGGGACCTGGGAGGAGTTGGGAGTGGGGGTCCGTCGATCGGAGACGGAGAGGGAGTCGCCGAACGGGTACTAAGGATAGAAAGGAGTGGATAAGGACACGAGGAGAGGAGAAATCTCGACGGTGGGTGGGGTTGGGGCCGGTCGTGTTAAGGGAAGACGTGTTTAGAGAAGACAAGTCGTCTGACCTGAAGGGTCCACCACGATCACCATTTCTTAGGTCGACGGTCACGTCCTCTATACTCCGAGTCCAAACTAGGGACCCAACCCTTCTAGGGGACCCCCTCCCGTGTCGTTGGGTGAGGTCATGAGAACGGACCTCTTAGGGTGCCTGTCTCCACCCGATGTCAGGTACTCCAGTGGTTCTCCGTCTGTACTGACTTCGCTGAATCGTACGTGTGTGTAAGTCGTCTCATTACAGACACTACGTGTGTGACCCGTGATTTCTGTGTTGTCAGTTGTTTTTCTTTGACGGACGGGAGCACCTCGGGATGTTAGACCATCCCCTCTATCTACTATTTGTTCTGTTTCTTCACTTGGTATATCCCATAATCTTCCGGTATCCACGGTTCTTCTTTTCACTCCCTCCCTTGACCCCCTTACACCCTCTTCCCATGTTGAATTGTATTCCCCTTTTCAACTATACACTCAGTCCAAAACTTTCGTCACTCGGTGGACGACTATAAACGTCTTAGTCCTAAGGTCGTTATATCCCGGCCGTTCACGTTTCCGGGACTCTATATTAGGATCGGTTTCCGTAACTCCGTTCCTATCGAGTCCGTTCGACCTCCTTACAGTTCTTCCACTACCACGGACCTCGTCTCATTCGTTCTCAGTCGTCACGTCCCGTCGTGCACCTATACATCTCGGAATGTCGTCAAAATTCCTGAAACCGAAAATGACACTTACTTCACCCCTCTGTACCTCCCAAAATTCGTCTCCTGACTATATTGTCCTGAACGTATGAAAATTTCTTGTGGAGACTGACGACACAACTCTGATCCGTTATTCCTCCGTTCCCACCTTAGTACCTCTTGTCAATCCTTTGATGATCTTATTAGGTCCACTCCCGACTACCCCATAACTGGGTACCACAAACGTATCTTAAACGTTCTATGTAGAGAGATGTAGAGTGATAGTCTTCCCTCTTGACTATCCTAAACGATTAAACAGACACCCTGTCTGGTGGACTGGACGGAGAACTCTTTGGATATACGTCCAGTCCTTCGTTGTCAATCTTGACCTGTACCTTGTTGTCTGACCAAGGTTTATCCTTTTCCTCATACAGTTCCGACATATAACAGTAGGACGAATAAATTGAATATACGTCTCATGTAGTACTCTTTGCGACCCGACCTACTTCGTGTTCGACCTTAGTTCTAACGACCCTCTTTATAGTTTTTGGAGTCTATACGTCTACTATGGTGGGAATACCGTCTTTCACTTCTTCTTGATTTCTCGGAGAATTACTTTCACTTTCTTCTCACTTTTTCAACCGAATTTCGAGTTGTAAGTCTTTTGTTTCTAGTACCGTAGTCCAGGGTAGTGAAGTAACGTTTATCTACCCCGATTTTCGACCTTCGTGCTACGTGTGAGTCTCGACTGACGACTCCCTTGGACCCTCGACACACTGTGACACACACTGCGACACACACTGTTGACCCCACTTCCATCGCCACCTGTCAAATGGGTTTTTCTCCCTACTTCTACCGTACATCTCAGTTGTAAAGGGCCTCAAGACGAGAACCTTATTCTCCTCTTCGCCCCACTATCGACCTCCAACCCCCTTCCCTAGTTCTCTCCTGGAAAAATTCTACTCTCTTTATTGAGATGTAAACATACGATTACCCTTACTAGGTCCTCTCTCCCCTTTTAACCGGTTCGTCATAAATGTGATTTAACATAAAATGAGATCTCGCACGAGCCTCGTACCCACTAAAAACAAAAGAGGAAACACGAAAGGGGATAAAAGGCTTAATAGATGGTACTTATAAATAATTAAAACATTAGTCTTTTTTTCGGTAATTTTAGGTGTCTCGACTAACGAGTTCACTTCGGAAAGGTACCACTGAGTAGGGTCCCTCCTTTTTTTCTTTTTTCTTTGGTTTCCCGATTTTTCTTACTCCTCCACTTCTTTTTAATTTACGTTTATCTCGAGTGAGTTTTAGTCTATTAAAGAAAGGACCGGGTGACGTTAAAGGAGTGGTGGGAGGACGGACAGTCAGAGAGGGACGAGGACAGGGGTTGAGTTGTGACAGTTGTAACAGTGACAGTCTTCCTAAAAAGAATTTACGTTTAGACTAACACAGTCTCGGGAGGCTTCCGAGGGGGTACCAAAAGCCCTAAAAGAGAGCTGGAAAAGTGGACCACCTCCCACGGGAAACACGAGACCAGACCGGAGTAACGGTTAGTACCCGGGGAAGGGGAGGGGTCGGGAGGGAAGAGGGCCGGGAGGGAAGAGGGCGAGAAGTCGGTGTAGCATTAACGGCGGAAGAGTCTCGGAGTCTCGCTGGTACGTCACGGAGAACATGGGCGAGGGTATCGTTGGACGAGGTGAGGTAGTCGCGTAGTAGGTGAGGTAACATTAGTGACTAAATGAGGGGAGGCGAAGGGGTGGGGGTGTCGTGAGGTCGAGGGGACCTATGTCCCTGACCTAAAGAAATAGAAACAAAAAGGCCATGGAACGGATTATGGGTCGTGTGTCAACCGTAGAGACATAGACACCCACCTTACTTACTCAGGTGGATCAGATAGAGTTCGTAGAAAGACTAGTGTTCTGTCCTCCCTCATCCCTCGTGCAGGGAAGGAGTTTTTAGAGGTCATAGAGACCGGTTCCACTTTCGACCCTAGTCCAAAAAGTGTGAAAGAGAGTCGGACCATGATTGGTCGTTTGTGTGGGAGAAAGGAAAGGAAGAGTGTTGGTAACTCACTTCATTGTAAATGATCGCGACACGACACGACTCAGTGAGTCAGTACAGACTGAGAAACGTCGGGGGTACATCGGGGGTCCGAGGAGATAGATACCCTAACAGGTCCATTCTTATGACCTCACCCAACGGTACGTGAGGAGGTCCCCTAGAAGGGTAGGGTCCCTAACTTGGGTCCAGAGGGTGTAACGTCCGTCTAAGAAATGACAGACTCGGTGGTCCCTTCGGGTTCTTATAACCCCACCCATCGGATAGGGAAGAAGTTCCCCAGAAGGGCTGGGTCCTTAGCTTGACCCCAGAGGACGTAACGTTCGCCTAAGAAAAGTCGACTCGATGGTCCCTTCGGTAAATGATTCAGGATGGATTTACTGTCCGGGATACCGTCTACGACCCCATATTTCTATCTATTCCGTTTACTAAGATATGGAACTCCTCAAAGCCCTCCCCTGAGAACTCTGTTTCTGGTTATATAATTAGTCCAGAGAGACCCGTGCGAAACGAACTTGGACGGTTATCTCGTTAAGTAAGTCGTGTGTCAATGACTCCCAGGGCACGTCCTCTGTGATGCGGTTTGTGACCCCACTCTTCTAAGTCTTCTGTCTTTCGTTAGTCAGGACACGCAGTTATTGATTTTGTACTCTGACCTCCGGTCGTTGGACTCACCACGTTTGGGGAAGGGAAAACAATTGTGGAGACTCAAAGGGAGGAGTACCTGTGGAAGGGGGTAGTAGTGGTGTTTAGTTGAGTTGTGTCGTCAGAGGGGGGTCGGGGTCGAAGGACCTTCGGTTTTACACTAGAGTTCATGCTGTTAGTCTCGAACTACGTAACGTCTGTCTCGTTCAACGACCACTTTTAGGACGGACTGACCCAATCGTGGGTCTCAGGTCCCGTGAGATGACTCTCCGTCACTTTTCGAGGGGAAAGGGATAGGAATTTCCCTTAGGTCCCGACCCCCACTGTCCTCTCCTGTCGGGGTCTCCTCGGTCACTAAGTCCCTCTGAGGGTCCACGGAGACCCCGGTGAGGACTATGTGTCTTTAGTTGTCTTTTTAAAATCTCTGGAGAAGTATAGACAAACGGTTTATGACGTCTCAGAGGTCCCGTCCCGTCTGCGTCCCTTTACGTTTGAATCTTTAGGTCCGTGCCCGTTTTTTACTCTTAACTCGTGACTTAATAAACTACACCATCGGAGAAAACAGATACGCGTAAAGGGGTAAAAACAAACACCCCCTAATTTGACCTGTTTCTCGGATGAGAGCCTACAACTGGTCCTTTGTCTACACGGACTCCTCCTCCTTTCCAGAAACTTACCTGGTGTCACGGGGTCGGGACAGGAACGTACTTTTCCTTACGTGGATTACACAAATAGGGGACCGTCCGCCACTCACACACGTGAGACTCCTGACACGCAAGGGCGTGAGTCTCGGGCAACTCCTCTGGTCGGCGTCGTGTTGTACCGACCCGTCCTTGGACACACATATGTCTAGATGCCCATGCGTCGTCGTAGACGTCTCCCGACGTCGGTCTCTCCAGATTGGTTCCCTACGGGGTCTTCTTAGCAAAATCCTTTCTCCGAGGAACACCCATAAGACCTTCTGTCTAGTTAATTTTGTCTTAAAGTACTACAAGGCTTTTCTACGGTAATTCTACGTCGTTGCTCACTCCCACCCCTTTCTTACCCTACGGACCTTACTTCAGAGGGAAGCGGGATTGGTTCCCGTCCAGACATCAGTGAAGAGGGTCTCAACAAGAAGACCCTCTCAGGACGGGTCCTCTCTGTGGGCCATGACTCTCGGTCGTAACCTCCGCCGTCCTTCCCTTGGTGTCGTCCCAAGTGTCCTCGTCGAAGCGAGTGGAGAAGGACGAAGAGACCTCACTTCCTTAAGGGACGATAGTTTGCCCACTCTGTGTGTCCCTGTCCTTCCTCGTCAGTCTTTTCGTTTCTCTCGGCAGGTCTTCTCGGGAGGGACGGGAGTCACGGATCCTCTCTCGACTCGACGGGGGAGGTCGGAGGGAAGAGGGACAAAAGAGGAAACGGTACTTGATGTCTAAGGAGGTATTCTCTTGAGAATTTTTGTGTTGTTTGATCACTTATATTGTTTTCTCTTCGTCTGAGTGTCTAGATCTCTTGTTTGACCACCAATCGATCACCCCACGTTCCCCCGTTCTGTCTCCGTCTCCTCACCCCTCATATCTGATACTCACACTCTATCCGGGACGCTACATCACATGTTTCTTATGTCGGTTATGCAAAACATTATTGATATTCACCTTTCGTTGGAAATTTTGATATATTTCAATTTTTTTATAAAAAAAGTAACTTCTCCTAAGGTGTTCGATGGGACTGGACACTTAATACTTGAGAAAGAACCTAAAAAGAATGTAAATTTAAAAAATCTTTCTAGAAAGAATCTAAATTTAAAGGAAACTGATCACACTCCAAAGTAAGGAAAGGACCTTCCAAGTGTTTTTACGTCTACTTTGAGGTCTTTCTTTTGTAGGTAAAATCGAAACCCATAAAAAAAGAGGTCCAACCCGGGTTTGGACGTTCTCTACACTTCCACTCTGGGGGTTGGAGTCACAACCCCGTCCTGGAGTGGACCTACAGGAAATAGTACTACAACATTCGTTCCGGCACTCTGAGGTCCATTCGAAACTACAGAAAGTTAAGCCTCTTCCCTTGGGAGTACAGGTGTCCCTCCGACCCGGACCGACCCGGTGCGGTCTTCAGGTGGACCTAGTGCTTCCTCTTTTCTGTTATCCGGGCACACAGTGTGTAGGACGTCCGTGGGTCTCTTCGCCACTAGAAGAGAGTATGTCGACTCTCCCGGGGCCAAGGTTTTGCTTTGGGAATTCCGTCTGGCCTTTCTACCTCTGTTTGTTTTAGGGGTCCAGTACCTCAAAGGAAGGCATTGCGATTCGTGGAAACAGAGGGTCGGAGTGAGTGAGGTACATTGAAGTGGGTCTACGTTTATCGGGTGTTGTCAAAAGATTTCCACTCTGTCGACTAGTAGACCCTGTAAGTGTACCAGTTCTTGTAATCCCTCTTCTCCCTCTGTAGTGACGGGGGTTCGGGGTCTCCCCATCCTCTCCGGGTTAGGCCTCGGGACACGACAGGCTAAAAGTAAAACATTTTACCTCTCTTAATAACATTTCACAAGACTCAGGACCAACTATCCCCGTGAGTGTGTTTATCCTACCACGCGCAACCCCGTGTAGGTCTTTATAGACCAACAAAGTTGTCGGGAGTCTGGTTTCAGAAGATATAACTTCTTTTGCAGAACGGATCACCTTATGAACGCCTCCTGTGTGTAAGAGTCTTTGGTCCCGAGTCCGACTCCCTGTTCGGGTTTATTTTGTCCAAACGGTTCGATTCGGCAAAGTCAGCCCTTCGTCTACACAGGTCACGCACACCGTACCGTAGGGTGGGTTCTGAGTGTACGGAGAGCACACCGAAATCCTGGAAGGTCGACAAAAGTCTCGTCGGGAGGGAATGTCCCGTCTCCCCTTTCGGTTCGTCCCGACGGGGTGAAAGACCCGGTCACAAGGGTCGGAGAGGACTTCTTTTCGGAGCGAACTAAGAGGGGGCCACGACAGTAGAGACCGTCCGTGTGGGTCTCCCGGTCCAAACCCCACCTCCCTTGCCCTGTCCCTCGGCTCCCATGTCCGGCGACACTCCCTCCTCTCCTGCACCGGGGTTCGGGGCGCCTAAGGAGTGGAAGACGCCGAAGTCCGGGAGGTCTAGGGACTCTTCACTTTCGACGAAGAGTAAAAATCGGTCCTAAGCTTCTTGGACCAGTGACCTTTCTGTGTCTCCCCTGGGTTCCCCGAAGAGTCTCCCCAAGGACTTTCCGACACGACGGACCTCCTACGTCTCACCTTTTCTCTTGGACCGCCCTATCGACCTTCCGATCTCCTGGGGGCTCGTCTTCCTTGACGCCGAGACCCCTCAAGGTTGAGGAGATCGGACTCCGGTTCCCCAGAGAGGTCTGGGTTTCTGTCTGGTGGACCCCTGAGGTATTTCGGACAGTCACGACGACTACTTGGGTGACGGTTCTGTCCCGTTTGTCCTGCGGATTCCTTACCACCACCTCTTCCCTCCTTCTTTTTTCTCCTTCCTTCCTCTCTTTCCCCATCTGTGTCCCTCCGCTCCATGGCTATCACCGGGGTACATGAGAAATATGTTCCCAGGTCCGATACAGACGGGGTTGGGGCGACGGAAGAGGGTTCTCGACCTCCTGTACCTTCTCTACTTAGAGTGGGATGGAGTGTCCCCTTCGACTCGGGGAGGGGCCCGGGGACCTCCCCACCCTCGACCCCGTTGACTCGTCGGACGCCACGCCGGAGACCCCAGACTCGGTCCTACCGGTACCGAGGGAGGGACCGGCCGAGACTATGGGACCTACTACTTGGGGGGAGAGATTCGAACGCAGAGGCGAAGAGGTGATACCTTTATGATACCTCACGAGTGAAACGCCCCGGAAACCTTCCGACTCGTTAGTACAGACATCTCCCGGACCATACATTATGAGTATGAATTAAAGTGAGTTTCCTCCTGTTATGGTGTGGGTGTGTAATCCTTGTGTATCAGAAACCCCCAATACTGAAAAAACTCTTAGTCTCCTTTCAATACTTGTGACCTCTTTTTCATCTATGTGTTTAAAATGTGTACCAAAGTCCCCTAAGAACCTAAGAACCCTAAGTGCGTCTGATTCTTGAGATCTAAACCCCTCCTTATTATTCTGTGGACGCGTAGGACGGGAGTGTGCGCTTTAACCCTCCACTTCCTCATTCTTCACCCAAGTCCTACCCTTTACTTTAGGACTTAGGGAGACGGGAATAGTCCAGGGTGACCCGGTGGTTCAGTGGGCCGAGGACCGTTAGGAGGGAGGGTGATTCCTCGTCGGTGAGTGGGACACTTTAAGTAGACCGGGTTTCGACGACGGTCCTATTTCGACGTCTGGTCGTCACAGGTGGACGAGTGTCCCCTGGAGAACGCTTGGTGCGGAGGAGGTCCCCTTGAGACGTACGAAGAAGGAGGTCCGCTTGAAGTCCCCAAAAGGAGCGTGTGCCCGTACCCGTCCGGAGTCCTGTCGTCTCATGGATTTTCGGGCGTCCGGGCCGTCTCCTGCACGCAATCCGAGAGAGACCCCTCTGGGACACACCCTGAGGGTGTACAGTCCGGAAGGTCTTCACCCGCAGGGAGGGGTGCAGATCCGTTCAGGAGAGGACCCTTCCACGTCCCCTGTCCCCATCCCTTTCTCCTTCAGTTCCGGAAATCGACAAAAGGAAGGGTCTCCAAATGACCCGGTCGGAGAGCACTTATAGCTTAGGAGGTAGAGGTCTCTTTCCGACTCTCTTCAGTATCCGGGTTCCTTTAGCGAGGAAAGGTCAGAGGACGATTAGAGAAGAAACACGAGGAAGAGGGAGGGGTAGGTGAGTGTGTATACTAGGAACTTGTATTCCCACACCTTCGGTAACTTTGTTGTGACCCAAATCTGTGTCTCGACCCATGAGTGAAGGACAGATTTCCTAGGCCCCGTTGACTGGATCAGAGAGATTCAGAGTTAAATGAGTAGTCAGTTTATCCCAATTATTATAGAGAGGAGGGATGGAGTGTCCCAAAAGACCCCCTATAATCTACTCTGTTGAACCCACTTAACCGAACCGTTTCGGACGTTTTATTTTACAGAAATAATAGAGTTTCGTAATCGAGAATCAGTGTCGACGTAGAATCCAGTCCTGAGATCGACGTCACCTCTCTTCCCCTCTCTTCTTTTACCTCGCTTCTTGTTTCCTTTACAGATAAGACACTCTTCCTTAAGTCACTTCCCAGGGAAAAACGACAGAAGTCCACCAGTGGTAATACGGACCTATCCATCACGTAAAAGACGATCTGTACTTCCAGTGACGTCAGTAATAATATCAAGAGTTGTCTCTCGTCTCAGTTAAAGAGTCAGACGACTTCGGGGTGTGTCGGGGGAAATACCAGACCCTTGTCATACTTATTTCGTCTCAGGTCGTATGTTTCGTCAGTATAATCTTCCTCTTTCACTTTCTACTACGGACTTACCATTTACTACTTAGATTGTCTTTTAGACGTCCTCCACCTCCTTTCCGTCTCTGATTTAGGTTGTTTCAACAAGTCGTCTCCTGCAGTTGTTTTCCGGTGAATTGACAGTGGCCGCTAAGAGTCTTCGGGGGGAGGGGTAGGTACGAAAGGGTCTTACCGGTTAATTGGCCGGTACACACGTCTCTCCTCTCGAGAAAATAACTCTCTTACGGGACGAGGGTGTGGGGCGGCCTGGATGAGGTAATAGAGCGTCAAGTCGACAAGTCTGTACGGTTTGAGAGGATCTTGGGACCGAAACTCTTGAGAGTCTGACTTTGTAATCGTTTCTCAAATTCCTGGATCTTTTCTTTCGTTAATCCGAAAGATGAGTTCATTATAAGTCGTAGTCATCTTTAAACCTTATTTTCTTATATGATCATTTGTTATCGAGTCCTTAAATTTTCTTTTTGTCACCCTACCATGATCAGTGGGTTTCATGGGTCGTAGAAGAACAAGTTTTCGTAGTAACATTCAGTGATTATTATTCTGTTGGGGACGTGAACGAAATCCCCACCCCTTTCTCTCTATCTAGCTCTCGTTCTCGTTTTCTCTCTGTCTCCGTGTCAATTCTTAAGAACTCTTAAGATGCCGTCGTGTACGTCATCTTGAAAGACACTATTACCTTTACAAGATGCAGCCGTCGTAGGTTATCCTATTGGTGGTCACCGATCGTACTGACTCCTTAAAGTTAAAAATTAATCGAAATCAACTAAATTTATTAAATTTACCGGTGTACACCGATTACTCACGGTATAATATTCTGTCGTGTCAAGACACCCTTAAGTGGTCGGGATTCATGACTGAGGTACCGACCTAGACTTCGTCTGTGTGTGTCGACACAAATTATGGATTGTAGCGAAGAGTGAGTTTTAATTAACGAGTAATTAATTAAAAATAAACATCTGTAATGAATCTGTAATCTATCACAGATTAATTCATCTGTGATAAATGAGTCATCTACGAATGACTTCTGGATGATACCCGGTTCGTGAACGATTCCACACCTTTATCTCACTATGTCTAGACCGGGAATCCAAAGATGACCCCATTCATCTGTTAACTTTCTCGTATGTTTATTTACACTTTTATATCGACTACATACACAATGTTCCCCTTCCATGTCACACGGTCTTCCTGTCCATTGTATCTAAGGTATATCTGACTTCTACGTTCCTCTCAATGAGATTTCTTCAACAATCTTCCTGAAAGTGGAGGACAGTATATGGACTGGTTAGGACGGGTTTACTTTATTCATTTCACGATCTATTTTATAAAAATTATGTTACGGAGTGACCCAACCGTACTTTCATTCTTAGGTGTCTAGGGTTTTCTTCATTTTCGTTCTGGGTACTCTCCATTCGTTTGAAAAGGGTACTGCTCATCTCCAGAAAGTTGAGATATCTCAAGAACTAGAAGGAGGAATCTTCTTATATGGAACATAGATCCCAGTAAAAGGAGGATGGACTTCATATATAAATTTACAAAGGAAATCACTTTTTTTTTTTTTCGAGAGACAAAAACAAACTTTTAAGAAATAAACGAAATTAAGAACTTTCTCAGAGTGACTCATATTTAAGATCCAACTAACAAAAAGAGAGTTGTGTAACTTTTGTAATAGGGGGTCAGAAGATCGAAGGTGAAAGTGTCAATTTTCCATTAGTTAATCAGATAAATGACAAGAAATCATACACTAGAATGGAAACCAACGAAACTTCTGGAGAAACAGAAACTACAAGACGTCAAAATAGAAGTACATAAGAAGTCTATGTGTTATTACACAGATCCATGTTCAAAGAAAACCAAATAGGACGAACTCTAACCTAAGGACATAGACCCCCATCGATAGAAAGGTGATAAGAGTATTTAAAAAGTCAGTAATATGAAAAATTGTAACCGAAAATGGGTTAGAGAAATAATGGAAGACCTTAAAATAATCCATATACAAAACACGAGAGTAAGATAGGAGATTCTACATCAGAAAGATAGTATAAAGATAAAGTAACAGAGCGACCCGATGTTAGACCTGTTAAATGAATGTGACTTGTGACAAAGAAATCAGGTCAATTGACTAAGAGAGTAGTCGACTCGAATTAGACATTAAATTAGTTAGACGATCTAAAAATTGAAAGTTAAATATATCAAGTAGTTAAGACTTTGTTGAAAGGAGAGTCTAAATTTGTGGGGATGTCGTCAGGTCCTCGTAGAATATTAGTCACCATAGAACTTACTATTGACCGTCACAAAAACTACCGGGTATTTTAATACGACCTAGAATGTTAGAATAAAATATCAGTTGTGTTATACCATAAGGAAAAAGTAAAAAACCTTAAAGATAAACTAAGAAAAACTCGGGTTTTCTGAACGTTAATAATAGATAAAATAAAATAAAATAAAAAAAATGTACCACTTTACTAGAAAAAAAAAAATTAAAAATAAAAATGAAATAAAATGAAATGTTGTGACATAACCAAAACGGTATGTAACTGTACTTAGGTGGTGCCCATGAAATAAAATGAAATGTTGTGACATAACCAAAACGGTATGTAACTGTACTTAGGTGGTGCCCACATGTACGCAAGGGTTTGTACTTGGGGGGGAGGGTGGATGGAGGGGATAATAGATAAAATCTTGGAGAACAAACAAAAAAATTTGAATATTTTAAATCATTAAAATCTGAGACACAGTCCATTGACGTCATAGACTTCTGACATTCAGATACAGATGGCGTATAATAAAGACGACCAAGAATAAGTTTTTCACGTAACAAAAGAACACGGTAAATAGACACTCAGTTAGTAAAAGAAACCTGGAAATAGACACCTTAAGGAAACTCCGGATCTAACTTCAACTCAAGGAGGTTTCTCCTAAACATAAATGAAAATACTCAACGGCCACCACCCCCGCGTCCCCGCCCCCCCCCCCCGTGATGGTTGGACTCTAGTGAGATTTAATAAACGAACTCAATAAAACCTGTCGTATCAATCGTATTTAAATCTGGTGTCTGAGTACATCTCCGAATGAATAACAATACTTAAGAATCTTTTATGAAAAGAGACCTAACGAATTGTAGTTATGAAATTTAGGACGTGTTATTTCGTTCAATGAACGTTCATCTATTAGTCTCAATCACAAATTCACAAAATTGGGTCTTGACAACCTTCTTTCCTATCTATCACTATTAAAAGATCTGAATCTAATTCATACATACAAGTTAAACGATTTCGTCATTGAAGGTTTGTCCATCTTTCCCATTTCTACTTTATTTTATGACCCCCTTTTTATTTAGTTTTCTACTCTTTCCTTTCAATTTTTCCGTCCCCCATTTTCATACTGTTTCTCTCGTATTTTTCTTCTTTGAATGGATTTATATATAAAGTCAAATTTAAATTTACTAAAATTGGGAGATCATGTCTGTTTTTAATAGTCTTATCTAAAAAAATTGGATCGATATACGCAAGTGTGCTCGATACGAATTTCGTATTCTTGATTTCTTTGATTTTCAGTTTTCACCCCCTTTTTTCTATACAGTCCATTTACAATTGGTTTTCTTTTATAGACATCGAAATAATTCTTTTATAGACATCGAAATAATTATACCCTATTTTTATTTATAGTTCCGTTTTCCGTAATAGTCTTTGTTCTGCCAGTGACGACGACGACGATTCAGCGAAGTCAGCACAGGCTGAGACACACTGGGGTATCTGCCGTCGGGTGGTCCGAGGGAACAGGGACTCTAAGAGGTCCGTTCTTACGACCTCATCCAACGGTAAAGGAAGAGGTTACGTACTTTCACTTTTCACTTTCACTTCAGCGAGTCAGCATAGACTGAGAAACGCTGGGGTACCTGACCTCGGATGGTCCGAGGAGGTAGGTACCCTAAAAGGTCCGTTCTCATGACCTCACCCAACGGTAACGGAAGAGGTTTCTCCCAGTGATGATGAAAGTTAAAGGGTTCTTAAAAATTGTATATTTTTATAAAACCTTAATAAGATCGTTTATTACACGTTAGGAGGGACTTCTATTAATATTTCGAAATGACTTTTTACGATTTTAAACTTTATTTAGATTTCTATATGAAATAACATCCTATTCCTTAAAGTCAAGAAGGGTTTAAACCCTTACATTAAACCCTTTTAATGTAAGAAGGGTTTATCTAAATCTCTAAGTTATATTAAGGTTAGTTTTTGGGTTGTCGGGTATGTTGAAGTATTCGACTACATTTACATATACTTTTTCATTTCCGGTATTCTTCTCAGTCCACTTAGGACCTCTTGATTAATCTTGAAAGACATAGTCTGTGATCATGTATAATATTTTGATATACTTTGAGACGAGACGACGACGACGACGACGACGGTTCAGCGAAGTCAGCACAGGTTGAGACACGCTGGGGTATCTGCCGTCGGGTGGTCCGAGGCGGCAGGGACCCTAAGAGGTCCGTTCTTGTGACCTCACCCAACGGTAAAGGAAGAGGTTACGTACTTTCACTTTTCACTTTCACTCCAACGAGTCAGCAGAGGCTGAGAAGCGCTGGGGTACCTGACCTCGGATGGTCCGAGGAGACAGGTACCCTAAAAGGTCCGTTCTCACGACCTCACCCCACGGTAGCGGAAGAGGCCTTTGAGACAAGATCTCGGACTCTTGGCGTTGATGACTTCGGGTACACGGGTTCTCGGACACGAGACGTTGTCCTTCGGGGACGTTACTTTTCGGTCCCACGGCGTCGATCTCTCTTCGGGGGCGGGCGGGTCGTTGCCTCGGGGCCGTGTCGGCTTTTGGTAGTTCGTTCGCTTTTAAATTTTTATTGTGTCTTGATATCATTAACTCTACCGTACCATAACCGTGTCTATTTGTCTTGTATCGTCTTTATGTGGGTTCGCATAAACCTTTGAAACCAAAAAACGTCTGAACCGGGACGTGTAGTAACACCTTGTCTTTCTGATAAGTCATTTACAACGACTCTGTTGGTATCTAGATATACTCCTTTTACCGTAATTTAGAGTTAGGATGGTGTTTGTTTTTAGTCAAGGTCCATCTAATTTTGTGAATTTACATTTCTGTTTAATATTGTGAGAGTCTTCTGTTGTATTTGTTATAAAATACTGTAACCTTATCCATTATTAAAAAGATTTATTCTACACTTTCCGTTTTTTATTTTTTGTATTGATATTTCAAAGGGTATTTCCCTTTTTTACTCATTTTAGTTGATGTAATATTAATTCTTGAAACGTTGTCTCTTATCTTTTATTTGGAGTTGGACTCTCCTAAAAAACCATTATGTATTTTGACCTTTTGTTATAGGTACTATATTTTTCTTACAGACACTTAGTAAAAAATTACCCGTTTCTTGTGTTTTTAGGTAAAGAGTTTTCTTCTGAGTGTTTACTAGATATTTGTATACTTTTAATATGAATCATAAACCCCTTTTCTTTTAATTTTGGTGTTACTTTAATGGTATAGTATGGTGGTTTAACAGTTCTCAATTTACAGTCAGTTATGGTCCTCAGCTCCCGTTCTCGTGGAGAGTAGTGAGGACCACCTCGAAATTTCACCACTTTAGTGAAGTCTTGTGGCAACAATGGATCGTTTCGACGTATATGATGTGGGCTTGTTAAGGTGTGGGTCGATATACGGTACTTCTTCGAGAACACGGGCACGTCGTTCTAAATACAGGTTCTAACGTAAAGATTTTACCTCTGCATCGACATTATGTTGTTTCCTCTCTTTTACTTGGTTAATGTCGATGTACGTAGGTCGTCTGTTTGGAGTTTTGTCGCTACAACTCACTTTCTGTGGTTTAACCTTATACGTGACATACAAAGGTAATATATACAAGTCTGTCCATTCTGTCTTGTTATGTAACAGGTCCTTATACACGTGTCGACTATAATGTTCCTTTTCCTTCCTTTAATAATAGTACCTAAACACCAAAGTAGACCCCTTCCCTTCCCACACGTTTCTCCGAAGATTCCACACAAACAAGAACAATTACGACTTACCACCCATTTTCTCAATTAAAATTGTCCGTTACTTTCAAAATGTGTCCGAGAACATGTATATGAAGTATCATTTTGGATAGAATTCCCATTATACCCTTTCGATTTAAGAATAAAAAGTATCACTCTTTAGTTATCGTTTACGGATTTTGAATTTTTTCGTTCTTCATCGTTATATTTGTGGTGTAGTTCCAAATACCTACACTTACAGTTCCAATTTTCTTAAGTTAAACCAACAGCGACCTCTCGTTCTGTACTCTTCTTCCTTTCCCCTCGCCCTGAATCGACGAAAAATGTTCAGAAATGTCTTGATGAACTGAGAACTTTGGTACACGACACTTTGACTAATTTCATTTTTACTTCAAAATCTTCACCGTAAACTATGGATCTTATCAGTTTACGTATCACTGTCATCTTACCACCAATGACTCCCGATCACCCCCATTTCCTAGTATCCCCAATCACCAATTACCCAAGTCTCAAAGTCAACCCCTTCTACTGTCCAAGACCTTTATCTACCACGACTACTAACATGTTGTACACGTACATGATTTACGTTTATTTGATATGTGAATTTTTACAAATTGCACCATTTAAAATGCAATACGTATAAAATGGTGTGTGTTTTTTTAAATTCGAGTTTTGTTTTTCTTTCTGACCTTAGACTCGATTCAATCCGTCTCATACTTCCTCAATTGGTAGGTTCCGTCCCACTTCTCCAACATCCTTTAGACTAAGAACGGGGCCTAGAAAAGAAGTAATTTTCATAATTAAGGGTGAGGACCAATCTTTGGAGGGATTCTTAGAGGTCTCTAGTGTACTCCACGAGGTTGTATTTTGAGTGTTTGATTTAATACAAATTAAAGGTTTTAAGGAGGAACCCACGAATTACCTTTATTTATGTAGTTTTCATTAGAATTTTTTGTCTTTTTGAGCTCATAGTAATAAGTGTCATGTTTTCCTAAGAAACTGATTGTTCTCCTAAATGATGTCAGAGAATTATATTGAGGGGGTCCTGTGAGTTTTACACTAAATTAATTGTGTTTTGTGCGAATAGGGTGGAAAGTCTTTATGCGGTTTGTCCACGAAAGTTTCCTTTAACTCTTGACTTTTAGGTTCTTTTGTTACTTGGTGGTATGTCACCCAATTCCGACGAGATCGGATCTCAAAGATTTAGTTGAAATAATGACTTTTTAGGGTGTGACCCTAGTAGGGGTGTTCCCTTCGACATCGACTGGTTGGTATAGAGGTTAGTATGGAGTACGGAGGGAGATAGTAATGTGTGGTAAATTTAAGATTAAGAAGTGTTCTTAGGCAGATTATACTCTGTTCGAGTAGCACCCGACCCCGACACAGAAGGTAGACATACTGGGGTCCTATAAACGTATGTCGGGTCCGTGACGGGTCCTGGATGAATAACTAATACAACTAGGTGAGTAAGATGGTTGACGGGTTTCGGATCCTTTTGTTTGGGAAGAAAGAGCCGGAAACAGGAACGGACGTAGATGGTCGAGACGTAGGTATTCGAGTCTTGGATTTAGACGAGACAAGACGAGGGGTGAACTTCAATGACCTGAGGAAAGAATAGTACGTGTCAGTCTCTGGAGTGTACCATAGTATGAACTCATATTAGGAACCTATAGTCCCAGAACGGAAGGGAAGGGGGTCTTGCCCACCGGTAGGGGTTTGGATCCAGGTCGTCAATTGTCCGAGAACCCAGTAGGAGACGGCGTGTCGACGGAGGTGAATCCGTGGGTCGACCGGAGGAGAGATAACGTCATGTGGGAGGGAGACGGAATGGTCAAGTCGGTGGATTACCCCTCTGGGGTCGAGATAAGGTGGAGGTGAGTCAGGGACTTCCCCTCTCCCAAACGGTTCACTGTAAGAGACCGGGAGTCAGGTGTCCAGAGTGGTGTGACACCGGCTCCCAGACCGGTGTGGTACTGGTGGGTCGTTTACTACTACTCCACAGGGTCTAGTGTCCTGTTCTCGAACGAGGAGTCACTCCGTCTCCCAACCGTCGGTGGTGGGTTCTTGGGTGAAGGATGAGAAACCTCCTTTCCGTAGACGTCGGTCCCTGGTGGGGATGTCGACCCCTCGGGGGATATATCGGGACCCTTCTCGCCCACTTCTGGGATGACACACCTTCTTTCCGTTCCACTGGTCTGTGGAAGGGATAGACGCCCGGTCGTCCTGGTTTATCATTTATAAAGTCAGAAACCGTCCCACCCCTCCCCACCCCCTCCCGTACTCCGTTCTGTCTCAGAGTGACTTATCAGAAAGAATATACATTTTGAGATTTTTTCAAAACCCCGACATGTTTTGATTCATCTTGATCTAAACCGGACGTCCGACATCAAACGGGTGGGGGACCACACCAACTTCTCCGTTCTTAAGTAAATGTTCTGATAATCTTCGATAATCTTTCGAGTTCCCTTTAGTCTCTACACGCAATCTTGGGAAGAAGTTAGTTTCGGTTACTAAAGGTTTCGATATCTTCGGAAGAAGTTAGTTTCGGTTACTAAAGGTTTCGGTCCGTAAGTGAGGATGACCCCTCTTTCCTTCTTTAATTACTGAAGATCACATAAAAATAGAGAATGAAAAATAAAGTTAAAACCAAACACAAAATATTTTATGTACTATTACGTTACCATACATATGTCTTAAATATCTATACATTAATATAACCCACACTACATGATTTTTGAAAAATTAACATCCTCCCGTCCCCTTTTTTTAGACTTCTTACGACCGGATTACTAGACCGTGATTAACTAAAACTTTTTAGAGTGTGACAGTACGGAAATAAAGATACTCATGGATAAAAGATTGTATCACAACTCAAAAAAAATTTAATTTTAAATAAATTTAGTTACAACTGTCTATGATCTCCTAAAGGGACAAAAACTTTAGTTGTATAATGCTCTCCCCCTTTCGATAAACTCGTGACGATACTCGTTCCAAACCCGAAGGGTCCACCGTGAGGACCATTTCTTGAGCGGACGGTTTCGACCTGGACTCTCTGTGCTCAAACTAGGGACTCAACCCTTCTAAGGAACCCCTTCCCGTACCGTTGGGTGAGGTTATAAGAACGGACCTTTTAAGGTACCTGTCTCCTAGCACCGTCTGATGTCAGGTACCCCAGTGTTTCTCAATCTGTACTGACTTCACTGAATCGTATCGTGTCGTATGTAGTTGTTCCAAGACGGAAACCTTAGGTTACACACCAGTTCTATAACTTAGAAGTGACGAGGAAAAACAGCACAACGTAATCTTGGTAGAAGGGGATACCGTCCGGAGCCCTAGTTCTGAAAATTCTGATGAAGACCCAGGTACAAATGAAGTACTTGGAACTTCCTGACACCAGTTCCTAGTACGAGAGGAACTGAATGTGGTTAATGTTTCATTGTGAAGGACATACACGACTTAAGTCGGAGAAAACGTTGTCTTCCACAACGACCCCCACCTCCACCACGGACGTCAAATCGAGGAGTGGAATGGACTAAAATAGGTTTACCGTAGTAAACATGTAAAACGGGTGTAAAACATTTTTACCTTTTATTGTTTGACTTTTAACATCACGGTTACTAATTTATCACCTCTATTTGAACTACGTTGACTCTATTTGTACTTATTTTTATTTGTAAGACCTTTGTTTATCGGAGTGAACCTGTGAGTAACGTATTGGTTCCATCGATCCATAACTAAACCTGTCCTTTTCTAATTTTGATATCTTCTGCAACAGTTCCTGTGACTTTCCGGTTTAAAAATGGGGTTGAAGTTTAATTGAACCGAACGGTGACAAAGTACCTACGGTCGTTTTCTGTGTTTTGGGACCCAGTGTCTCCTAAAATAAAGAGTCCCATTATAGTCGTGAGCACGGTTAAGGGACTCGGGACAAAAGATGTTTCTCTCAGTTCACTGTAGACGGGTCCGTTATGTAGTTTAATATCCTCTCCTTGGGACTCACATCCCTTGGACTTTAGATACTAAAGATCAAAAAAATTAAAAATTTCAAAAAATTTTAAAAGACCAGTATGGTACCAAACGTCCTAGAATCAAGGGACTAAGTCCTAACTTGGAGACAGGAACCGTCACTCTTGTATCTCAGGAGCGGTGTCCTGGTGGTCCATTAAGTGGTCTAAAAAAAAAACATATACTGGGTCTTACACCGAATAGAATCACTTTCAAGTACTCTTGAACCCTTCTTACACATAGGGTAACAACAACCTACTTCACAAGGTATTTACAGTTAATCTAGTTCAGTTAACTACCACGACAAATCCAGTTAGTATAAGAAAGACTAAGAGACGGACCAATTGGATTTTTAATGACTTTCTTCTCAAAACTTTAAGGGTTGGTCTATCGTCTAAAAAGATAAAGAGGAACGTCAAAATATCAAAAACAGAGCAATTAATATTGTGACAATTCCCTCTTCCGTTACCGTGGGGTGAGGTCATGAGAACGGACCTTTTAGGGTACCTGCCTCCTCGGACCTTCCGACGTCAGGTACCCCAACGACTCACAACCTGTGCTGACTCACTGAAGTGAAAGTGAAAAGTGAAAATACGTAACCTCTTCCTCTACCGTTGGGTGAGGTCACAAGAACGGACCTCTTAGGGTCCCTGCCCCCTCGGACCACCCGACGGCAGATACCCCACCGTGTTTCAGTCTGACTTCACTGAATCGTCGTCGTCATTCTCGTTTGTACAATTCTTGATATTATATCAGAACCTTTCAATTTAATAAATAACAATATATTACGGGGAGAAATTAGGACTATTCAAAGGAAAAAGACTTCAGGCGAAACAGACATTAATTCTGTCGATGATGTTGAAAGAAAAATTGATCACAATTGTGCCTTATCGAAAGAGGTAGTGATATGAAAATTGTATAGACTTGGAAATATAAATTTCCCTCCAAGAACGTCCATTGAATTTTCAACCTAGAAGAAATATGTCAACTGTTAAAACCAGAAAGTTAACTACATAATCTGATAAGTGTAAATTTAAATAATGACTATATCAACCTCAATTATAATGAGCTTGATAGTAACCTCACTTGATAATGACTATATCGACCTACTTAGTGTTTGACCTTAGTTCTAACGGTCGTATTTATAGTTGTTGGAGTCTATACGTCTACTGTTGGTGGGAATACCGTCTTTCACTTTTCCTTGATTTCTCGGAGAACTACTTCCACTTTTTCCCCTCACTTTTTCGACCGAATTTTGAGTTGTAATTTTTTTGATTCTAGTACCGTAGACCAGGATAGTGAAGTACCGTTTCTCTACCCCTTTGTTACCTTTACCACTGTCTGAAACAAAGGAACCCGAGGTTTCAGTGACGTCACTGACGTCGGTACTTTAATTTTCTGTGAGTGAGGAACATTCTTTTCGATAGTGTTTAGGTCTGTTGTATAATTTTTCGTCTGTGTAGTGAAACGGTTGTTTCCAGGTATATCAGTTTCGATACTAAAAAGGACATCAGTACATACCTACACTCTCAACATGGTATTCCTTCCGACTGACGGCTTCTTAACTACAAAACTTGACACTACAACCTCTTCCGAGAACTCTCAGGGAACCTGTCGTTCCTCTAGGTTGGTAAGTTAGGATTTCCTTTAGTTGGGACTTATAAGGAGCCTTCCTGACTACGACTTCGACTTCGAGGTTATGAAACCTGTGGACTACTCTTCTCGACTGAGCTTTTCTAGGACTACGACCCTTTCTAACTCCCGTCCTTCTCTTTCCCCACTGTCTCCTACTCACTCTACCAACCTATCGTAGTAACTGAGTTACCTGCACTCAAACTCTTTTGAGGTCCTCTGTCACTTCCTGTTCCTTCGGACCGAACGACGTCAGGTACCCCAGTGTTTCTCATCCTGTGCTGACTCGTTGACTTGTTGTTGTATCAACATCACTATAGATGGTAATAACATTGGTAAAAGATACACAATATGAACAAAAACAAAGAAAACAAGGGGAGAAATGGACGGAAGAGACCAAAATTTTTATATATAAATAAATACATAAACCGACACGACCCAGAGTCAACGTAGGACGCTCTAGAAATCAACGCCGTACATTTGAGAGACGACACCGTACACCCTAGACTGAGGATATAACCCTAGTGGCTGGTGACCTGGCGGTCTCTACAGAGTGGAAGAGAACAAAACTGACTCGGAAAGTTTCTCGATAGGACTACCGAGTCTACTAGTTCACAGACGGATGTTGCGTCCTCGAGTCAAGTCAAGTCAGCGAGTCAGCACAGGCTGAGAAACGCTGGGGTACTCGGTGTCGTGTGGTCCGGAGGGACAGGTAGTGACTGAGGGTCTTAAGTGGGTTTGGGTACAGGTAACTCAGCCACTACGGTAGGTCGGTAGAGTGGGAGACAGCAGGGGAAGAGGAGGACGGGAGTTAGAAAGGGTCGTAGTCCCAGAAAAGTTTACTCAGTCGAGAAGCGCACTCGACCGGCTTCATAACCTCAAAGTCGAAGTTGTAGTCAGGAAGGTCACTTGTGGGTCCTGACTAGAGGAAATCCTACCTAACCAACCTAGAGGAACGTCAGGTTCCCTGAGAGTTCTCAGAAGAGGTTGTGGTGTCAAGTTTTCGTAGTTAAGAAGTCGTGAGTCGAAAGAAATATTAGGTTGAGAGTGGACCCAAGTTAGGGACCAAACCCTTCTAGAGGCCCTCTTCCTTTACCGTTGGGTAAGGCCATAAGAACGGACCTTTTAGGGTAGCTACCTCTTCGGTCCATCCGATGTCAGGTACCCCAGCGTTTCTCAGTTTGTGTTGACTCACTGAAAGAAAGAAGTTTTTTAAGGTGAAATAAGAAAGGGAATCGTAATAGTTCTTACGAAGAAAATTTTTAATAAAATCATTAACGGGATCTTAAACTTTACATGTGAAAATTAATAAGATACAGACGGAAGTTTGTTGTACCGAAGTGTACACCACACCTATGAAATCTTATAAAAGTCAAAGAAGGAGAACGGGGTATATTGTAACGACTTTATATCATACAAAGTGTATAGGTATTTGACATTAGATTAACAATGATAAAAATTTCAATAGAAAATCTAGTGACATTCTCATTCTTTTTATTTTATAAAATAAAATGGAAGAAAATAAGGAGGGTGAAAGAAATATATCTATGTTGCAAAACTGGACAGTAAAAGGATGAGGGACTTTTTGAATTTTTTTATAAAAAAGGTCTCGGTCGGACGACGTTACTTAACGGAGTCTAAAACAAACAGACTTTTTCATAAAGAAGAAGTGAGAAAAAAAAATTTCTTTAAAAGTAGAAATAAATGAATAAATTACAGAATCCGGTCCGAGACGTGCCGTACGTCCTAGAATCAAGAGGTTGGTCCTTGACTTGGTCACGGGGACTTGACCCTTGAGTCTCAGAATTGGTGACCTGGATTTCCCTTCAGGGGAAGGACAACACAAAAAAAAAAAAAAAAAAAAAAAAAAAACGGAGAGACGAACAGTAGGGGAGTGAGAAAAAAAATTACAACTATAAAGTAATAATAGGACTTCTTCCTTTACTGTTGGGTGAGATCATAAGAACGGACCTCTTAGGGTACCTGTTTCCTCGAATCGTCCGATGTCAGGTATCCATCCGTTCTCAGTCTGTGCTGAATCACTGATTTGGTAAATTAATAATATATTCAAAGTCCACATGTCGTAATATTAAGTTAGACATATATGGTATTTTATTTATGGTGTTTAGATCAATGGTAAGTAGTGGTATGTCAACTGGGGTAAGGGAGATAAAATGGGTGGAGAGTTGAGGGAAGGGGAGACCGTCGGGGATTAGACTAGACAAAGATACTCAAATAAAAACAAAATAAACAAGTAAACAAAATAAAAAGTCTATGTTATATACTCACTTTAGTATACCATAGATAGAAAGAGACCGAATCAAGTGAATAAAGTATTATAGATAGATACAACAACGTTTACCGTTCTAAAGAGAAAAAATACAGACTCACATAAAGTAAAACATATGTGTGTAGAAGAAATAGGTACGTAGGTAGTTACCTGTGAATCCAACTAAGGAATAGAACCGATAACATTTATTACGACATTACTTATATCACAACGTACATAGAAAAACTCAATTACAAAAGTACAAGAGATTTTATTTATGTGTCTTCACTCTATCGACCCAGTTTACCATTAAGGTCGGAATTAAAAAAAATCTTTGGAGGTATAACGAAAAGTACCACCGACATGGTTAAATATCAGGGTGGTTGTCACATACTCCTAAAGGAAAAGAGGTGTGGAAGACGTTGTAAACAATAAAGGACAGCAAAGTCAGTATCGGTAAGATTATCTACCCTCTACTAGAGAGTAACACCAAAACTAAACGTAAAGGGACTATTAGTCACTACGACTTGTAGATGAGTACGCACAACGGGTAGACACACGGAAGAAGTTTTTTTAGAGATAAGTCCAGGACACGGTTAAAAAATTAGTTCTAACGAACAAAAAACAACTTAATATACTCAAGAAATATATATATAACCCAACCGGATATTCAAGTAAGTCCAAAAGGAAATTCTACCATGTCTTTTGAACTTACTTGAAAAACGGGTCGGGTTATAAAACGTATAATCTGGGAATAGTCTATATACTAAACGTGTATGGCAGAGGTAAGTTATACAACGGAAAAGTTACATTCTGTCAAAGGAAGTGATATGTCTTCGAAAAATCAAACCACACCAAGGTAAACAGATAAAAACGAAAACAAAGAGAACGGAAACCTCAGTCTAGGTATTTTGCAATGACTCTATGGTGATGTACAGAAACTCCAACTCACAATTCACAATGAGCGAGTCAGCAAAGATTGAGAGACACTGGGATACTTGACACATCGGTCAGTCCGAGGAGACAGGTACCCTAAGATGGTCGTTCTTATGACCTCACCCAACGGTAAGGGAAGAGGTCCCCTTGAAGGTCTGAGTCCTTAGCTTTAGCCTAGAGATCGTAACGTCCGTCTAAGAAATGGTAGACTCGGTGGTCCCTGATGGATGGAAAAGAAGATCGTTAAAACACCAAAATCCAGAATGTAAGTTCAGAAATTAGGTAAAACTCAGTTGAAAACACATGTCACATTCTGTCACTCTGGTGACAAAGTAAGAAAGTAAGAAAAAGTACACTGGTAGATCAAAAGGGTTGTGATGAATAACTTCTCTGATAGGAAAAAGGTAACATACAAGAAACTAGGAAACAGTATTTAACAGGAATATGTATATCCAAATAAAGACTCGAGAGTGAGACAAGGTAACCAGACACACAGACACAAACGGTCATGGTATGACAAAATAATAATTTAGAAACATCATATCAAACTGTAGTCCGTCGTCCTATAGAGGTCGGCACAGGAAAAGAGTTCTACATATCGGAAAAACTCAGAGAAAGTCAGGACTTCCTATTAGAGTGACCCATCCTTAGGACAAACAGAATTAAAGAAATTTTAAAATTTACAAAGTGAGGTGTGAGAAGAACGAAAGTGTCAAAGACTGTTAAAGTGACATTAAGAATACGAACAACGGGACATTCGTCATTCCAGTAAAAGGAGTAAGAACGAAAGTTCTAAAAAACAGAAATAAAAATACGTCAAACTTGTACGACTGATAAGATGATATGACTTGTCATTTGTTGACAAAGGAAGTGAGGTCTTCCTTGTAATAGAGGTAGGAGGTTTCGATAAATGACAAGATTGTAGGAACTTTTCTAGTAGACCTACACGTCTTTCTATTCTCTAGGTACCTCTTAAATAGGTACACATTTTGTAACACTTTTGACGTGACCTTTAACACAAGTTTTGTCAAAGGAGTCCCTCTTAAGGGACCAACGGGTTACCAATCCTGAGCCACGAAAGTAATGACGCCAAGACCCAAGCTAGAGACCAGTCCCTTGATTCTAAGGACGTTCAACGTGCCACGTCGACTTTAAAATTTCACGAGAGTCGGAACCAACAGGTAATCATAGTCGACTCTAGAAATATTCGGTTACAAGTGTCTAAGACAAAGTTAACCGGACTCCACCTTGGGTTCGGTAGTCATCAAACGTTTTGGGGACCCACTAAGATTACATGTTGGTCCCACCTCTTGTAGACAGATTTTCTACGACTCCACTCCATATCAATCATTTATATAAAAATCGAGTCACGAAGAGTTTCAAATGACCCGTACACTTATTGAACTCTTAGTACAAGTTACGTCTGAGACTAAGTCATCCAGACCTCACCTCGGTCCCTAAGACAAAGACTGTTCGAGGACCTATATCGGATTACGACAGTAAACTGAGACTCATCTTTCCAATGGCCCTAAGGGACGAGTCTGTCATTTAGTAGACGGGCATTACACCCTTTGGGCCCAAGTTAGGGACCCAGTCTTTCCAATAGTGATCTTATACACAGATGACATTTGAAAACATATATATGTACAAGTCTTTAAATGGTATATACTTTCCTCTTCCGTCGAACTGAGACCTTCTACCAAAACGTCATTCTCACTCTGGAAAACCAAGGGTTCTAGTGTCTTTGTGGAACCCACAATTCTAGAACTTTTTAAACTGTCTGTTAAGTCCCACAATTGTTTTTGTGTCTCTAAATCTTATGTACCGGTAATTTAGGATTTGTTGTTGAAATGAGACTTAGAGTGTAACGAGTTTATACCTACCACGATTATCGACTCCTTACCAGGTGTTTAACCCTAAGTTCACAGTCTCTTTAAGACTATGATGATCTCGTTTGTCAGGTAGTCCAAACTCGTTGGGTCCCTTTGTGACTAGTTACACAATAATAAAGAGGAAGATACCGTCATACTTTTTAATAGAGACCTGACGGAGGAGAGTTAGAAAGTCAAATTAAAGGTTTCCAATACTATGGTGACTGGAGACTCGGGTGTCTCGACCGTGAAAATAGAGAGGGGGTGGGACGTCGGGACCGTTTCTCATCGTCCCCTTTAGGGAGAAGGTCTCGGTCACGATAATCAATCGTCCGGAAGGGGTCGGAGTCGTCATTTGTTAGACGGATGTTCCGTCCTCAGAGTCCTCTGTACCCGAGTTAGGGACCCAGTCCTTCTAGGGGACCTCTTCCCTTACCGTTGGGTGAGGTCAAAAGAACGGACCTCTTTGGGTACCTGTCTCCTCGGACCGTCTAATGTCAGGTACCCCAACGTTTATCAACTTGTGTTGACTTCTCTGAATCGTACGTGCGTAGGGTCAGATCGTTAAACAGGTGAAAGTCGGACTTGTTCATAGAAAGACCGATGTCCTCATGGAATAAACATAAGGACTTATTTGTCTTCCGAGGATCTGAAGGACGGTCCCGAGTTCCTCGGACCTCCTGTATTTCTTCGTACGGATATTCTATAAATAGGATAACTACCGGGACCCCGTTCTCCCTCTCTCCTTCTAAACCCCGGAAGAAACTGTACGGAGGAATCGTTCAATTATGGACGAATGGTGGTTGACGACGATCTTCATAGATCTTTATGATGAAATCCCTGAAAGGATCACCAGGTCACCAATCCTTAGTCGGACGGTTACGTCCCCTACACCCATGCTAGGGAGTGCCTCCTTGCTTCTAGAGTATACGACGTCCCGTTGATTTGGGCACGTGGTGTTGAGGTCTTGGGTGCACGAAGTTGATTCTGTACTGTGTCGGTTTTTGTTTATTATTTTATAACTTTATGTATATATAACAAAATTAAAATTTATTTCTTTATTATGGTGAAGTGTTGTTACTCTATCCAGTAGGAAGGAAAGGGTGACTCGGACTGAAGAGACTCAAAAGAGTATGTCTAAACGACTTTACTCTCGTCCTCCAGAAGCGAAAGGGACTGGAGACCCGAAGAATGTAGGTAGTCTTCTCTTTTTATGGTACCGTTCCATGAGTCTCGGTTCCTTCCCTCTGACGGAGTCGGGTAATCGGTTCACCTAGTCTACACTTTTACTGTGACGACATCCCCAGTGGTCAAAAACGAGTGCATGATACCTGGGTTTTATTTATTTTGGAACCGAGACGGGAACTCTCAGGTTTTAGACTCAATTACTAAAAGATTCCAATTCAGTTGAGAAACGTACTCCACCGGTTTCATGACCTCAAAGTCGAAATCGTAGTAAGGAAGGTTTCTTGTGGGTCCCGACTAGAGGAAATCTTACCTGACCAACCTGACGGAACGTCAGGTTCCCTGAGAGTTCTCAGAAGAGGTTGTGGTGTCAAGTTTTCATAGTCAAGAAGCCACGAGTCGAAAGAAGTGTCAGGTTGAGAGTGTAGGTATGTACTGGTGACCTTTTTGGTATCGGAACTGATCTGTCTGGAAAGATCCGTTTCATTACAGAGACGAAAAATTATACGATAGATCCAACGAGTATTGAAAGGAAGGTTCCTCATTTACAGAATTAAAGTACCGACGTTAGTGGTAGACGTCACTAAAACCTCGGGGTTTTTTATTTCGGACTGTGACAAAGGTAACAAAGGGGTAGATAAAGGGTACTTCACTACCCTGGTCTACGGTACTAGAAACAAAAGACTTACAACTCGAAATTCGGTTCAAAAAGTGAGAGGAGAAAGGGAAAGTAGCTCTCTGGAAAGTCAAGGAGAAGTGAAAGACGGTATTCCCACCACAGTAGACGTATAGACTTTAATAACTATAAAGAGGGTCGTTAGAACTATGGTCGAACACGAAGAAGGTCGGGTCACAAAGAGTACTACATGAGACGTATATTCAATTTATTCGTTCCACTGTTATATGTCGGAACTACATGAGGAAAAGAATAAACCTTGGTCGACCCTCCCTAACCCGTGTCAACCTCTTCCCCTGCTGTCTCCTACTCTACCGACCTACCGTAGTGACTGAGCTACCTGCACTCAGACTCACTTGAGGCCCTCTACCACTATCTGTCCCTCCGGACCGTACGACGCTAAGTACCCCAGCGCTTCTCAACCTGTGCTAACTCGTTGACTTGACTTGACTTCCAATCCAGTTCAACAAATTTATGAGTTTATCTTACATAGACAAACAACTCTCGTCATCCGTAAAACAGTAGGTTCCAAAGTTCTCCGATTATCAATTTCTACCCTCATCCATCAAGGTATCCGACAGATTAGAGATACTTTCACGTGCTTCAGGGATTACATACCTTTATCACAGAAACCAGGTAAGGTCTACAAAGTATTATTAATTTTATAACAGGGAACTACTGTTACAATCCACGTCCGTGTCCCCCGTCTGGGTACCCTTGGTGTGTTACGGGGAGTTAACACCCACAGTAGTCGGTCGTTACCATCGGTCTCTCCCTCTTACACCGAGGACAAAGAAGGGATTTGAGGGAGAATAGCGACGTTTGGATCTTTGAGTTTCGATAGTCTCCAGTCCTTCCATCATATCCCAACACTCTGGTTTTCTCGACCTCCTTGAGACACGTAAAATTTTCGTAAGTTTAACGAAAGAGTCGTTGTTAAAGATCTCGACCGGATCTCTTAGACGAAGTGGTAAAGGTAGACAAAAACAAACCTGTCCAATGAAGTGGAGAAATTAAGAAACTGAGGAGTAGTCATTTATCCCTGTCCTTATGGGTCGAACGTACATAGGGGTCCACCAACACTATTAAATTAATAGGTCATATTTATTTTCGTAAAAAATTTATATTTAGTAATGTTTTTACGTTCGTTGAATTGTAGTTCAGAAGGAATAGAGACTTCCGAATTAAATACAAGACAAAGAGAATCTTGACTCCCTATATGTAAGGATAGATAAAAGGTTCTTAAGGTGACTATTATAAACGACCTTTTTCATGAGAAAAAGACGACGGACTTGAACAACTCTCATGTCGAATACGTTAACAATTGAACGACGGGATGTCGTTTAGTTTAGCTGTTTATAAATGATCGACGACTCGAGTCGAAACATTCTTTATGTTTTTGATACTCTAAGTGAAAGACTCAATTTCCTTGTTTAACGGGTCGACGTGTACCATGGGCATATAAGATTCCTCCTTTTTTGACGGATACGAGAGACCTACGGTGGTCATGTGGACCTCGAAATGAAGTTTATGTTCTTTGTCGACCACGAGTACTAAATTCCGAGTTATGTTTGTCATCTCTCTTAAATAAAATGTTCGACAGACCAAACCGTTTTAAGGTCTTAAGTAGTTGATCTTTCTATTCCTACTACTACTATTACTATTTTTACTAAGAAGTATCAACCAGACTTCTATCACTGTATTTTTTTCATGTTAGATGTATTCTGTAAGGTTTTGACCTTGTATAGGAGTTGAAGTGGGTTTTATCTGAATATTCGTCCGTCGTGGACATTTTTGGTTACCATTGGGATGTGTGACCTGTGCCGACACGCACCTTCGACCTGGATACCTTCAAAGTCCGGTACAAGGAAACTGATTAGGAAAATGAATTTTCCCGTAGTTATAGACAAATTGTGTCTTTTCGAGGGTCTCTTTCTTGGGGCGTTAAAGTTTTGGGTTTATTATGAGTTTTAGTAGGTTGGTCACGAAAAGACACTTAATAACTCTAGAAATTCAGAATTCTGATCAGATTTTTTTTATATACCGAAGATACCCTGAAAGGACCGTCAGGTCACCGATTCTGAGACACGAATGTGACGTCCCGTGTTACCACACTAGGGACCAATCCCTTGATTCTAGAGTGTACGGTGCTCCACACCGGTTATTTATTTATTCCCAAGATTATTCCCTTTTACGGTTACGGAGTAAGTATTTACTTAAAAATTGTAAACCACTCTTATTATTAAGTTCGATTGTGTATACCTCATGAAGGTGGACATCCATTTCACGACTTCTGAAAGTACGTAATCGAATGACTTAGGAGAAGTATTCAATGATATTTATGTCAGTGATAGGAGTAGAATTTCTTTTCCTTTGATCCCGAGGGTCTCCAATCTCGTTCCGGGTTCCAGTGTACTGACTCACTTCCTCAACCCGATAAACCGACGGGGAACGGTACACATTGTGTCTGTTCACCTATACCAGACGGAACTTCAGGGGTCTACCGACGTCAAGTTATTCGTCGAGACCAAAGTTCATCGATTAAGGTAGGTGTCGGTACCTGATATGGGGATGGGGTAGGATAATAAATGAAGTGTCTTCCAGAAGAAAACCAGGGGTTGTCCTGACCCATATTCTGAACTTTTACCGAGTTGTTCGGGGAAGGGTCATGATGTTTTTTCTCTTAAATTTTATGAAAAAAAGGTAATAGTTACCTAATAGGGAAAAGATAGGAGAAGGTACAGGAATTATCACTTTTTAAGGTACCTCTGACCAAACTACTCCATACTCTCGGAAAACTTGACTTTACACTAAGTTTTTAAGTTCAACACAGGTGCTTACAAATACTAAATCGAGAAGAGAAAAAGTCACCCCAGAAGTGTATCCCTTGTTTTCTATAACAAAACCCGTTCTTGGAATAACGAGAAGTCTAAAAGGTGGACATTTTACACCCATTGTAATCGGGTGTAAAAATTGCACCAAACCCCCTCATATTTTCTTATGTTCCTTCTCTCCATTCTTATTATAATATTATAATATGTTCGGTCTACGGTAGAAGAGATTGTAAAGGTTAGATCTCCGGGGTGGTGGTGGGTAGAGGACTGTCGTCGACCAAAATAAATATCGTAGAGAGTAATGGGTTTAATTTTAAATAAAATAAACCGACACTGTCCAGAATCAGAGTCGTGTACCCTAGATCAAGTGGTTGGGTCCGGGGGACGTAACCTTCGTTCTTCGGAATCGGTGACTTGGTAATCCCTTCAAAGGGTTTAATTTTAAAATTATATTGTCAAGAGAACTCTTGAAGGACAGAGAGGTTGATGTCACTTTAAGGTACGTTCTTCCCTAAAAACAGAAAAACAAATTGTAACGTAACGGTCGTAGATTTTAACAGGGACCGTATGTAATCTAAGAGTTATTTACGTACAACGCACATACGACGTAATCATTTTGGAATTTTTTTTTGTGACATAGAAACATTTGTAAAAATTTTTAACCTAAAGTCCAGGTACGTACGTACGAGTCAACACAGACTGGGAAACGTTAGGATATCTGACATTGGATGGTCCGAGGAGACAGGTACCCTAAGAGGTCCGTTCTTATAACCTCACCAACGGTAAGGTAGGAGGTCCCCTAGAAGGGTTGGGTCCCTAGTTTGGGTGCAGAGGACACAGAGGACGTAAAGACCGTCTAAGAAATGGGTGACTCGGTGGACCCTTCAGGATCTTTATCTAACAGTCAAGTCAGTGAACCAACACAGACTGAGAAACGTTGGGGTACCTGACGTCGTACGGTCCGGAGGGACACGTAGTAGTCGAGGGTTTCGAATGATTTTGAGTACAGGTAACTCAGTCACTACGGTAGGTCGGTAGAGTAGGAGATAACAGGGGAAGAGGAGGACGGAAGTTAGAAAGGGTCGTAGTCCCAGAAAGGATCACTCAGTCAAGAAGTGTAGTCCACCGGTTTCATGAATTAACATTAATTAGGTTTAACTAACGTTAACATTAATGTTTAATTAACATTAATTCCTAATTAACATTAGGAACCAATTACCGTACGGAAGAAAACAATAAATCGACAACTTAATCCAAAAAATGGACTTTTTTTTTTTTTCCATTGGATTTTGTTTTCGAGTCCAGGAAGTTGAGTGGTTTCCCGAAACTGGGAATAGAGTACAGGGTTGGAGAGGGTTAGATTCCATTAGTAGTAAGTTTTAGGGTCCAAGAGGTAAAGGGATGTTCATCTCGGACTCTACCCTAAGAACAAATCTACTAAATGACTCCCTCAAGAGTCCTCTTCCCCTCAAACCCTTCGTCCCTACCTCTCCCTTTTTATCGATTCGTTCCTACGCCTTAGACGACTTCGGACCTAAGTCTCGAGAGTCCGTATGTCACTTCGTGTCGTAACTGAGGTGGAACTTCGTTTCTGATGGACAAACATGGGTCTCAGTCAGTCACTACGTGACTGTAAACCCCTTCACTATTTACCTTTCGTCCACGTACCAAAGGACCCATTCCGTTGGGGGTAAACCGATTACCGTTATGAGGTCTCTCCCTACCCCGGACTATACAACTGTCGGTTGTAAGTATCATCGATCCCTATTCGCGAGAACTGGTCCTTTTCCCCAGACCCACACAGATGACATAGAACGAAGGGAGGATAGGAAAAATAACTCAATATCGACTAAATGTTATAACATACAAAATCCACATGTTGTTTCACTAAGTATTAAAAATTTCTAATATAAGGTAAATATAAATAATATTTTATAAACGATATAAGGGACACGACCTGTTATATATCGGAACATCGAGTAAACAAAATATGTATCAGCAAACATGGAAAATTAGGGGATGGGGATAGAACGGGGGAGGTAGAAGGGAGAGGGGTGATAATGCGTGATCAAACAAGAGATATAGACACTCAGACAAGGAAAAACAATATAAGTGAGAAAATAAAAAGTCTAAGATGTATATTGACTATTGTATATCATAGATAGAAAGAGACAGACTGAATAAAATGATAACGAATGAAAAAATGTATCAAAATAGTTTAAAACATACAGAAGGAATATTCACACACACATATACACATATATATTTAAAATATATATAAATGGAGGGTTAATAAACCTTGAAAGATCTTTCCTATAGTGTGATTTAAAACAAGACTGACATCATTTTATAAAGTCATACACTTTTATGGTATGAATAAGTGGGTGACAGGGTGACCACCTGAAAATTCAACAAAAATCCAAAAACGACAATACTTGTCACAACGACACTTCTAAGAGTATATACAGAGGACAATGTATAACGTTCTTAAAGAACCCAAACATTGAGACCCTCTGTCACTTCCCGTTCCCTCGGACCGTACCACATCAGGTACATCAGCTTTTCTCAACCTATGTTGGATCGCTGACTTGTTGTTACGAACCCTACCTTCTCTACCTTCCCTACCTACCTTCACACTTTAAATCTTCTATTACGGTTTGATAAGAGGTCTCACTTAAACGATTAAGTGTGTGGGTGGTTGTTCCATATTCTCTAGGACAATAGATGGAGGAGAGGTTGAAAGGAAAAAAAAAAAAAACCGACGTGACCCAGAAGTGACGACGAACACCCGAAAGAGATTCGCAAGGCCGATTGTCCCCGACGAGAAGCCGTGTGGCTGAAGTCATCAACGTGGTGTGACCGAGTCATCAACCTCACGCTTCCAAGATCTCTGTTCGAGTCACTACACCACGTGTCCGAACCACCGAGGTGCGGTATACCTTAGAAGGGTCTGGTCCCTAGTTTAGTCATAGGAGACGAAACCATCCGTCTAAGGATAGGTGACAGGTGGTCCCTTCAAGAGGTTGAAAGACTGAATATATTTGACTTACTCATATTTTACCGAAAAGTAAAACCAAAACTAAATATACAGAAGGTAGTCATTAGTAGAGAAGGACTTTCACAGTCAGTGAGTCAGCACAGGTTGAGAAACACTAGGGTCCTGACATCGGGTGATCCGAGGAGACAGGTACCCTAAGAGGTCCGTTCTTATGACCTCACCCGTCGGTAAAGGAGAGGTCCCCTAGAAGGACTGGGTCCCTAACTTTGGTACAGAGGGCGTGACGTCCGTCTAAGGAATGGTGACTCGGTGGTCCCTTGAGGTGGGAGACCTGACATCGGACGGTTCAAGGAGACAGGTACCCTGAGAGGTCCGGTCTTATGACCTCACCCAACGGTACCGGAGGAGGTCCCCTAGAAGGACTGGGTCCCTAGTTTGGACGAAGAGGACGTCGAGGACGTGACGTCCGTCAAAGAAATGGTGACTCGGTGCCCCCTTCGGGGTTAGTAGAGAAGATACAATAGTCTTATGGACAATGACGAAGAATTCACTTCCCGAACGAGTATAGAAAATAGGTGAAAAGATAACCTAATAAACAGGAAGAGAATGATTAGCCATCCTCAAGAAACATACAGGAAACAGAAAACTCACGTAATACTTATAATACCGATAGAAGATTAAAGGTTGAACGAAGGAGTAAAATATCGCAGAAAATTACTATAGAGTTACAATAATATCAGTGTCCATAAGAAAATACCAAAAATTACGGAACAAGTTATTTAGAAAGAGAATTCCTTGGATTTCCTGGTAAAGTTAGAACCCCCACCCGTTCCCCAAGGTGTTTGTCTCCAATGTCCGTTCAGTGTCTCCGTTCGTACAATATAGATGACTCCGTAACAGACCAGACTTCGTCGGGACTGATCGGTCGTGTTCGCTGGTCGACCGACCGTCCACACGAGACCAATATCTTAATCTACAAAGTACGATAATCTCGACCTATGGTAATTTTTAAGATTAGTATCTGACATTAATTGAAAGGAACGAGACTGCGGGGCGAGTGATTTGTTGGAAGACTAATATTAAACCGAAGGGTACATAGAAACGGATGTCCCTCTCTTACATGACAAGTCCGGCTGCACTCCTGGGTTAGGTGATTTGTCAATGTACGGTACTACATTTAATTATTTAAACATAAGACTAAAATAGTACACGGAGTAGACTCGAGACATCCGCACTCAGTCGTAGGGGTTCAGATTAGTTATGTCTGTGTTTTTTATAGTTCGGAGACTCGACTTTTTGATTCTTAATCTGGGTCCTGGTCTCGCGTCAGTGGTTCCATTGTAATGGGACCTCCGGGGAGTCGGACTACCTCTTCCTATACAGTACACTATACCTGTCCCTAATTTTAACTGAAAAACTGTAATATTTCTCGACGTATAAGTTTTGGTACCGAACCAAGGTAAGTCCACTTCCGTTTCTTATCTTCTACTAGTCCTCTGAGTATAACTTATAAATAACCGAATACTCGTGTATGGTCTACGACGTGTTTAGGATCCGTCTTCCCATTCTAAATGTCTGTACAAACTTCTCTCGTTTAAATTATTTTCTCTCTCTCTTTTATTTTCTCCGTCTACCATATACGATTCCTTCTTACATTGTTCTCCTCGGACTGACTACTTAGAAACGAGGTGGAACGATGAGTTCCAGGTCCTACGTTTTATCTTTTTCGTTGAAATTTCTAGTTTTGGTTTTTTACTTTTGGTCCTCTTCCTTTGTGTTCCATGTGGTCTCTTGTTTATCCCTACACGTTCACATCATTCTAATGAGTTCGGTCTTCGCACTAAATCCTGGTTGTCCCACTCTCCTTCTAGAGACTTCAAGTTTTCGGTTTCATCTCCACTCGGGTAGTCCTGTCTACCCCTATTAAATCGATAGGACGATAATATAATCTAGTCGTGAATTAGGTCCGAAAGACTCACTCGTCATGGATGCTCCTGTGTCTAGTGGAAGACCTAGGGTCAATGTGACTTATTATTTCCCCTCTTACACTAGTCTTAACATTATAGACCCTTAAAAACTGGGTCACTACTCTACACTCAGATGTAAAATATAAGTCTGATTCTCACTTGTTTTTGTTTTGTTCCCCTACTGGACATGACTACTGGGATACCCTAAATAAAAAGTTTCTTTTTATACAAGTTCTTCCTCACTCTAGTCAATTTCCTTCAAGATAATGTCGACACTCTGGTCAGATTTTCTGTTCGTAATGGAGGGTGTCGTGAAGGGAACCCCGGGGGTGGTCTCGTTCCGGTACCCACACCGATCTAGTCTACTTTGATCTCTTGTTAAAGTGTGCGGAAAACTAGATTTGTACTCCATCTCTGTACGGTGGGTCGTTCCCAACTAGGATTCACACCGAACGGGTGGGTCGATGCACCTTCCTTTCCGTATGTCTGCCGAGTCACTTTGTCGCCTTGGTTTTGTGTCGTCCGACCGTCTTCACGAAGAGAGTCGTGTGCCGGTCTTACGTGTTTGATGTTCCTTCCCCCGACCGTCCACCGACTGGACACAAGAGATGTTTCGGTCTTCTGAGGCTGAGTGCACACTTCCTCATTCGAGAGAAATTATTACCGGAGACACAGACACACCTGTTCTCTTATATTTTACATCTGTCTTGTTCCGAGAGAAGATCTAAAACAAGACGTGTACGAGGTACTACCAGAAGTCGGGGTCGGTCCAGAGGACACGTCACCCCTATTAGACCAGCCGACCGTCTCACTTCCGTATCTTTGGTCATAGAGAGTTGAGTTTTCACTTGCGTATGAACTACGGTAATAGTATACGGGTCAGTTGTGACAAGGGTGACCTATGTAGACAATTCAGTTTTTCTCTTTTGTGAAACTTCGGATCAAGGAAAGTCCCAATCTACCCTACCCCGATCCTCGAGACGGTTGGACACCAAGGAATACTAGACATCAAGAAAGACCTTCAGTAGTCCGGATGTTGTGTGTTTACAACTGGACTAGGGATACAGAGTCTGACAAGACGTGGTACTTACAGAAGTGATCAGAGTTAGGTTCTCTAAAATTTAGGAGTAAAGGTAAACAGTGGTTAAGTGACAAACCTGAGGAAGTCCAGTGATCTTCGGTTAGAGACGTCTCACACCCTCCGTCGGAGGTTGTGTCGGTGTTACTAGGACTAGAGGATCATAAGTGAAGGAACACATTACGGGAGGATGTGACCTGTCCCGGTTGTACTAGACAAACTGACGTCTTTCCTTTCACACGCGGGAAGTTTCGATCCAGTATTTATAGTACCGAAGACGGGAACGAGAGAGAACCTAATGACCGAGACAATGCAACATTCTTGTGAGTTCGTCTGGAAATATTTCTCCAGATACACCACTTTTTGAGTGACGGTTGTTAATCGTTAGTGAACCGTCCGTGGTCTCACTCAGACTCTTCGTCTTGGGAGTCGGGGTAATTCGGAGATCTACTGACATTGGGACCTTCTGTAGAACTGACGTTGGAGGACTCTCACAGACTTGGTCTCGGTGGGTCGACCCGTCGAGAACGCAAGGACCTGTGTGTCTTTGACATATTCTTTTAAATACAAATAACAAAATTCGACGATTTAAAATCCTATTGAAAAACGTAGAGTTCTCCATTGATTGTTGGGTCTCCTTTCCTTCGTGAGCCCTGAAGGGAAACAGTTTTCCGACTCCTTTCCGTTTTCCGGACAAAAGGACAAAGAAGGTCAGTTTGAGATCGTCTTTGACCTATTTCCACATCACATCTAGTATGGCTTATTATTTTATCGTTACAGTTATCGTCGATAGTAAACAACTTGTAGATGGTACTCGGTCAGTAGTATGACCATTCAAATGTAAATTAGAAATTATTTGGTTACTCCACCCATAATGATAGGAACAAAAAGTCTACTCTTTTTTTAGGTCCGAGTCTTATCTTATGAAACAGATTCTTTTATATCTACCTTTTACCGTCCCGACTTTAAGTTTAGGTAGACTACTTTTTCGGGTACGAAAGAAGTTGGATGAACCCCAAGTCAATCTTACAATATATACATATATATATATATATATATGTATATATTGTATACCACCACCACCAAATCAACGAGTCAACACACGTTAAGAACACCGGGGTACCTGACATCGGGTGGTCCGAGGAGACAGGTACCCTAAAGAGTCCGTTCTTATGACCTCGCCCGACGGTAAAGGAAGAGGTTCGCTGGAAGGACTGGGTCCCTAACTTGGACACAGAGTACACAACACCGTCAGAGGACGTAACGTCCGTTTAAGAAATGGTTGATTCGATGGTCCCTTCGGGTATTATATGTGTACAGACAATTTACTTTTATACTCAGGGAAGTAAGAAAGTAACAAAGACTTGCAACAAAGAATACTATGGTAAACACTAAAAGATCTCTACGACGAAGTGCCTCTTACGTTACCGTAGGGTGAGGTCATGAGGACGGACCTTTTAGGGTACCTACCTCCTCGGACCATCCGACGTCAGGTACCCCAGCGACTCAACCTGTGCTGACTTACTGAAGTGAAAGTGAAAAGTGAAAGTACGTAACCTCTTCCTTTACCGTTGGGTGAGGTCATAAGAACGGACCTCTTAGGGTCCCTGTTCCCTCGGACCACCCGACGGCAGATACCCCAGCGTGTCTCAACCTGTGCTGACTTCGCTGAATCGTCGTCGTCATCGTCTCTACGACGAAGTCGACGGTAATGTACAAGGGATTCCAATACCTTATCCGAGAGGATTAGAGAGACTTTAAGGACATATTAGGGATGTCTAAAAGAGATGGAACTCTTTTTACGACTTATTCTTTGTCTGATACCATGGTCGTTCAATGTATCGTTCGAGTTCATAAAATCTTGTCCAAAATTTAAGTCCTTCTCCCGTTCTCCTGGAGACGACTTGTTTCACTAGTCTAAGTTCTTGAAGTGAAATGAACCCAGGAACGATTCAGATGGATGGATGAGAAAAAATTTATATTGACCCTTGTATGATTATTGTGACCACACGTGTACGATAAAAAGTTAATTGTTAACTTCTAATAAAGGATAATCGTATATGTCTAGGTGGAGTAAGTGAATTCCCGACGTATTACAAAGTGACATTTACTCTACTTCAACGAATTAGTATAGGTTGAGAAAGACTGGGGTTTGTGACATCGGACGGTCCGAGGAGACAGGTACCCTAAAAGGTTCGTTTTTATGACCTCACCTAACGGTAAAGGAAAAGGTAAAGTGACATCGTTACGTGGTTTATGTAAAAATAAGTCATGAGATGACTATTTGTAAATCCACGAAGGGTCAGAAGATATTGATTTGTTGCGACAGTACTTGTAGGAATTTTGAGTGTTAGATGGGTACTCGGTTTGTTCGAGTTTCTTAAACAAAGATTCGGGAATCATCTAGTCTTAGAGACTTCTCCTCCCCTTTCCCAACGATCTTCTTCCACCGGATTCCTTCCTCTGTACTTTTAAGATCTTTCGTCTGTGTTCTTAATTTCTTCGTTTTGTTCGAGCCGACAAATCGTTTTCCTAACTTGTCAGGTTATATCGTGTCTTCCGAAAGTTCTATGTTGTTGACTGTAGGTCTTCCGGTGAGTCAGTACTTCTTTCCTTGAATTTAGAGAAGATGTACGAGTTTCTTCCGTCCTCTCACACCTTTAGGTAAAATCTTAATAAATATAAATGTGTTTATGTTTATTAAACATATTAACTTATTATATATGTTTAAAATATTAAGTAGATTTTACATATAATATTAAGTAGATTTTCCTAATTAGACTCCTTTCCCAGTCGTGAACTTCCTTGTTTATAGTTCATAAATATAGGATGTGTGGGATTGGGTCTCTCAATCACAAAAATATGTTTTTAACTAAAGTAAATCCCCTTCTTTCCTCCCGTCCGTTTCGGATAATTTTTATGTCTTCTACCTGAGAACTTTCTCCATCTTTTATAATACAGAGAACTATTGTGAGTCCTCTCGGAAAGAGGATAAGACAACCTCGTTAGACTACTCATAGAGAATGAAACCCGTGTCGACCCTTCTTCTTACAAAGAACTATACCCTCCTTTTCCGATAAGAAATTTGACCGTAAATCTGGGTTTCTGGTCCTGAGACCACTGGACGTCTCTAGAAACCTCTCCTGGAGGAGTTTTCCGAGGACGGTTCGAGGAAATCGAGAGAAACCGCATCCCGAGTCAAGACTGATTAATTTATCTCCCACCACTTGGAGAGGACTATACAAACAAGAGTCTCCACAAGGGTAAGTTGTTGATCATTACTATTTGGTACTCATTAATGTTATCGAACAACTACGTTAATCGTTGTGTTTGTAGTTGTAGGACGATTCACGAAATACGTCGAACCACCGTACACTTTATGTCTGTTCTCGCGACTCCAGTCTCATGTCTACTCCTGGATCCTCCACCCTACCTCTTAGAATCGTCTTCTCCTTCTGACTCTTGTCGTCAACTCCCGTTTCATTCATCCTGCCCTCTTGTTCAATGTCATACCTTTTCCTTTCGTTATAGCCGTTCAAAAGTCCCCGAAACTCCCGTCTGGTTGACAACCTTTTGATAAATGTCCCCTCCGTAGTCTGTCCCTCTTCTTCCGGTGAACAAACTTTCCTCGAATCGAGGGGTACAAAACACAAAGATAAAGGGTAAATATCGATCCCGGAACCTTTTGTTAGTATAGGAAGTTAGACTAGATTTTTAAATTTCTAGTCTAGTGTCTTATTACCTTGATCTTCCTAGAGTCGTCCTTGTCTCACTTTACGAGTCTACTTTGTGAAGTCGCTCTTTGGTTTTGTTCCCATAAAGGACTTTGACTCCAACTCAACATCCACTATCCAGAGTTCTGGGAACAGTCCAGACCTCAGAAGTGTCAAAAAAACAAAAAGGTCGAGTTACGATTACTGACGACCCTCCTGGAGGATTTGGTTCGGACGATACGTACACAAGTAATGTCTGTCCTTCCACTCCCCCAGGGGAGGTGCGGGACCATGGTGGTGGGGTCAAACTACTTCTACCAACGGACGTTGTTGATGGTGGTGTGCCTGAACTGTATTTAAGTCGGATAGTGATCGTTGTTTTTGTCCAATGTTGTATTTTTTTTCCGACAGAACGCCGAGAAGAGGTCGAAGTTCATAGGAGAGGTTCACAAGGGATCATTGGTCATTTGAGTCCCTCATGAATGTCTCTCACCTCGGCTGTCTTGGGTGAGCCATGACTCACGGGCTGTTCCTTCGGTATCGTAACCGACGTAAGACGCGGTGATATAGGATCCTCGTCCCTCTAGTAATCTCACTCTTTCTTACCTGAGACTTCGGTCTGTAAGGAGTCGACAAGACATGACGTCACCTGACCTTCTAAGGGCTTGGGGGTGGGGGTTGGGGAGGGGTGGTGGGTTTCAAGGGAAGACCGGAGGAAGAAAGGGTAGACTGGTCTCGGTTCCGGGTTGATATTTCACTCTTTTTGCATTACCAAGGAGGTTGAGGAAGATAGTGTAGGAGTCAAGAAATGAAGGTCAAACCCTGGTCCCATTCCTCTCTCCACCTTCTTCCGGTCTCTTCACGAGACTTTTGTCCACATAATAGTTGAGTTCAACCCCACGACATGACTCGAGAAACGTCTAGACCTCCCGACGAGTGGTCGGGTAGTCTTTAGATCATTTCCGTAGTGGTACAAGTGGATTGGACTGCCTTCCCTGACAGTACAAGTACTTCTGTTCCCTTTCCGTTCATACAAGTTCTCTTTTGGAAAATTCTCAAACCCACAAGAGTCTCACCTCCACCTCTGTCCCGGTGGTATATGCCTACACGGGATGTGTCTCCTGGACGAACTCTGGTCTTAGATCGGGTGTGGATCAGTATTCGGGACGTCGACACTGGGGGCCGTCTCCCCGTGTGAGGTTGTGTGGTCGTCTCTCTCTCTCCGGACGTCAGTGAGACGTCCACAGTCCGGGTGAGGTCCCTCAGGTGGGGTTCGCAGACGAGTGTAGGACCCCACTTCGTGACGTACGTCGTGTCTCGTGGGGGCCCTGGTGTGGGGCTCACTCCTCGTGGAGGGGGGACGGGTGGTGTTACGGCGGGTGTCAAGGACTGCTCGTCACCTAGACGTTATGTAAAACCAGTCTTTCTGTTCACTTTTCCTTTTTGTCGTAGGTCACACCTAGAACCTTGAGTGTCGTTTGTGTCTTTCTTCCTCCTAGTAGAAGAAGGACAAGGGTCATCCGGACTACCGTGTAACGTCTCTTGTCTCTCTCTTGTGACCCGGGAAGACCTTTGTTCGGGTCGAAGACCTGAAAGAGATGTTTCGGACTCTTGGTGGTGACATCGTCGTGGGTCTCCTTTGTGTATATGGTGAATGGTCAAGTAGTCGTAGGGGCCGAGAGTATCAGTATATCGGTATACCTATGTAGTGGTCGACCCTCATCGACACGTCCAGCTACTTCGTAAACTTCAGGGGTACTACACGTTACTTTAGACGGTGGTTAAAGTGGAGGTGAAGACTTACCCCTACCCCAGGTACTATGTACAGTCTCGTTCCCAGGGATGACCAAGGGCGAGGACACCCCTCACTGGGTTCGTCTTTGCAATTGGGTACCCGATTCCTTTATCTTTACGTCCTAAGACGTGGGTCTCCTTTCCGTCTTTCGCACGTGTCCGGCGACCGATGGGACTATTAGATCAGACGTTACACATATATAACACCCCTCCCACACCTTCACCCCACGACTTAGACGGTCACAACTCGTCCTTTTACCTATTCTAAGTAAATTTACCTATCTCAACTGGAACATGACATAGTGGTTGTTAATTACAGTATAAAATGTTACTCATTAAGTATACATAAGAACTATTAATTATACTTATGATTAATTATTACTTTTACTGAGGTAAATAAGAGGTTGATTAAGAGAACCAAGTCTAGAATTACCGGTTCACGACGGTTTTTATTAGATAACAACACCGATTTTAGAGAACTAATAAACTGTCTAAAAATTTTAATAACGGAAGACATAATGAAGTGTTATATCGGGGGTTTCCATAGACTGTACACACACTTTCGTAGGGACAACACTGAATCGAAACTACGGGAGTCAACGGTGTAAAAATAGTCGAGAAAAGGGTGTTAGTGTAATGAAAAGGGGGTTACCAAACACACCATAAAGATACGTTCATTCTTTTAATTTTGGTAATGTAATTTTGTAGTGTAGTTTTCGTTTTGTAGTCATGTCGACACCTTGTCACTTTCTCTTGGTGGTCTTAAACCTTACCTTTTCACTCAAATCAAGGATTTAAAGTAGTTGGCATACGAGAACTCTAACAGTGACTCGAAGGTAACAGGGTAAAGGTTATTCTTTTGAGTGAGAGATCCAGTCTTCTTATTCATTCTATTATATACCCTTCGATATATCGTATATCAACCGTGATGACACCCTCACTAAAAATGTATCGACCTTGAGTCTTGGGTGTAGAGGATTAAGAGTAAGAGAAAGGTATTGTAGTTTCCCGTCTCCAAGTATAAATATATAGATTCCCATTTGATTGTGGATTTTCTCTACAGGAAAAGTAATATCCCCTGACCTTACGTTTCGTCCTTCAGTTCTTTATAGACCTCATTGTCCGTTTAAACCGGAACCTTATGTCTTACTTCGTCCCGTTTCTGATTATCTTAGAACGGTTCTTTTACGTGACCAGTATCGTTTGTGGGAGAAGGTTGTTGTGTTCTCTTCTGAGATGTGTACCTGTAGTGGTCTACCAGTTGTGGTTTTAGTGTAACTAATATAAGAAACGTCGGTTTCTACCTCTTCGAGATATGTCAGTTGTTTTCGTTCTGGTCCTCGACTGACACCGAGTCTAGTACTTGAGGAATAACGGTTTCAGTCTGAATTTAACTTCTTTCATCCCTTTTGGCGATCTGGTAAGTCCGTACTGGATTTAGTTTAGGGAATACTAATATGTCACCTTCACTCTTTATCTAAATTTCCGGATCTAGACTATCTATCTCACGGACTACTTGATACCTTACTCAAAGCACTGTAACATGTCCTCTGTCCCTAGTTCTGGTAGGGGTACCTTTTCTTTACGTTTTTTCGTTTTACCGACAGACCCCTCCGGAATGTTTATCGACACTTTTCTTCTCTTCGTTTTTCGTTTCCTCTTTTCCTTTCTATATTCGTAGACTTACGTCTTAAGGTTTCTTGTCGTTCTTCTCTATTCTTTCGGAAGAAGTCACTAGTTACGTTTCTTTATTTCTTGTCTTACCCCTTCTGATCTCTAGAGAAGTTCTTTTAATCTCTATGGTTCCCTTGTAAAGTACGTATCTACCCGAGCTATTTCCTGTCTTTACCATACCTGGATTGTTTTCGTCTTCTATAATTCTTCTCCACCGTTCTTATGTGTCTTCTTGACATGTTTTTTCTAGAAGTGTTGGGCCTATTAGTACTACCACACTAGTGAGTAGATCTCGGTCTGTAGGACCTTACACTTCAGTTTACCCGGAATCTTTCGTAGTGATGCTTGTTTCGATCACCTTCACTACCGTAAGGTCAACTCGATAAAGTTTAGGACTTTCTGCTACGACACTTTCACGACATGAGCTATACGGTCGTTTAAACCTTTTAAGTCGTCACCGGTGTCCTGACCTTTTCCAGTCAAAAGTAAGGTTCGGGTTTCTTTCCGTTACGGTTTCTTACGAGTTTGATGGTGTGTTAACGTGAGTAGAGTGTACGATCATTTCATTACGAGTTTTAAGAGGTTCGGTCCGAAGTCGTTATGCACTTGGCACTTGAAGGACTACAAGTTCGACCAAAATCTTTTCCGTCTCCTTGGTCTCTAGTTTAACGGTTGTAGGCGACCTAGTACCTTTTTCGTTCTCTCAAGGTCTTTTTGTAGATAAAGACGAAATAACTGATACGGTTTCGGAAACTGACACACCTAGTGTTATTTGACACCTTTTAAGACTTTCTCTATCCTTATGGTCTGGTGGACTGGACAGAGAACTCTTTAGACATACGTTCAGTCCTTCGTTGTCAATCTTGACCTGTACCTTGTTGTCTGACCAAGGTTCATCCTTTTCGTCATGCAGTTCTGACATATAACAGTGGGACTAATAAATTAAATATACTTCTCATGTAGTACTCTTTGTGACCCGACCTTCTTTGTGTTCGACCTTAGTTCTAACGGCCCTCTTTATAGTTATTGGAGTCTATACGTGTACTGTGGTGGGAATACCGTCTTTCACTTCTCCTTGATTTTTCGGAGAACTACTTTCACTTTTTCCTCTCACTTTTTCGACCGAATTTCGAGTTGTAAGTTTGTTACTTCTAGTACCGTAGACCAGGGTAGTGAAGTACCCTTGATCTACCCCTTTGTCACCTTTGTCGCAGTCTGAAATAAAGAAAACCCGAGGTTTTAGTGATGTCTACCACTGACGTCGGTACTTTAATTTTCTACGAATGTGGAACCTTCTTTTCAATACTGGTTGGATCTGTCGTATAAGTTTTCGTCTCTGTAATGAAACGGTTGATTCCAGGTAGATAGTTCCGACACCAAAAAGGTCATCAGTACATACCTACACTCTCAACCTGACACTTCTTCCGACTCGCGACTTCTTGACTACGAAAACTTGACACCACAACCTCTTCTGAGAACTCTCAGGGGACTTGACGTTCCTCTAGGTTGGTCAGGTAAGACTTCTAGTTGGGACCCTAAAGAAACCTTCCTTACTACGATTTCGACTTTGAGGTCATGAAACCGGTGGAGTACGTTTCTCAACTGAGAAACCTTTTCTAAGACTACAACCCTCCCTAACCCCTGTCCTCCTCTTCCCCTGCTGTCTTCTACTCTATCGACTTACCGTAGTTACTGAACTACCTGCACTTAGACTCACTTGAGGCCCTCAACCACTACCTGTCCCTCCGGACCACACGACACTAAGTACCCCAGCGTTTCTCAGCCTGTGCTGACTCGCTGACTTGACTTGACTTCCCATTTGACGATATCAAATTAGAAGTATTGCAGTAGGACGGACAACCCCATTATCACGATTAACTAGAGAAGACAATGATGGTTCTCGGAAAGGTGGTAAGTCATTGAACGGGTCCTTGGTCCTGTCGGTCCATCTTTCAGTCGGGTACCTAAACATATTCTATCTTATCAAAATTTCTATTATCACAAGAGAGTCCTCCTGTCTTTGACGAGTCAGTAAGGGAAAGTTTTAATGTCACTTGTTATTATATCTCACTATGTGTCTTATTCCCTAAACGGGTCAAAGAGTCACTTGGTCGTTACCTCTATCGGATGTTTGGTCAAGGGAGTGACGGTCGAGTCTCTGGACTCCTGGTCCGATGGGTCTCCATAGTCCTAAATTATTGAGAGAGGGGGTGGATGGAGGTTTTACTCTTAAGGTTAAAGATAAACCTAGTCATGGTTACGTCCACGAAGGTCCTAAATGTCTGGCACAGAAGGAGGTATTAGCCAAGACTTTTTAAGTGGTTCCTTCTTTGTCGTAAGTCTCTAACCAGTCCCGTGTCTTCTCCACTTCTAAAAGAAACCCCCCGGATAATATCTCTACCGTGGTACCTACCCCGTTCGACGGACTTCAAGACCTCCGTTGAAGTCTCTAGACCTCCTAGTAGTCCCAAAGTCGGAAGAGATTGACGTCTCAGAGGAGAGGAAGGGGTCTTCCCTCTTAATCGGAGGACTAGTCCTCTTTTCCTGAAGGGGTTTTACTGGACTACGGTGGACTTAGGTAACTTATTAAATCCCGAAGTCAGTTTCACCTTGTTTACCTGTAATAGCCGGAGTCACTATTGACTACACTATCGTTCACGTGTCGTTGATAAATTGGGAACGGATTTTTTAACTGGACTGAGGTTGACTCGTAGATCTAGACTGGTGTTCACTTGTCCTTTGTGTCCGCTACTCCCTTATTTAATTTACCGTGTCTTGTTTCTTCAGTAGTCCGTTTAAGTCTTACATTGTGTAAGATGTACTGTTAAATGAACCCAAAGAGGTTGTTTACTTACAGTAAGATTTTCTGTACACCTCCGTCCCGTCCCCACCCCTTCTGCAACATATTAATTTTTCGGACGTATCAACATTGTTGGTTTATGTCCATGTCTGGAATACACCTAGGATTAAAGTTGTTTAACTGAGTTTTCTGTAAAATTTCTATTAATCCCTATAGTCTAATGTAACTTTTTGAAGGTAAGTTAAGAAAAATGACAACTATCACCATCACAAAATTAATAGTAGTTGATCTCTACTTCTGATTTCTTCAAAACTTACTTCATTGGACTACAGTCCCTAAACGAAATTTTGTGCAATCCTTTTTTTTTTATACACCCTCCCTTTCTTTACTTTTCTTCTAACCATTTCACAACTATTAACAAGTTCTAGGTATTATCCCTCAAGTAATCTACTAAGAGATATTCCTTTTTTTTGTAAGGGACCATTGGGAGTCGGGTCTCTTACTGACCTTTTACTCTGGGGGGTTCCTTCGAGGATTTCTCGTGTAAAATACCTTAAAAATAGATTCCAGTATCTATTTCCAGATATGTCAGTGTTTCGTTCCTTTAGTTGTTTGTCCAGAATTGAGGTTCGGGTCGGGTGGACAGTCATAATGAGTGCACTCATACTCACATGTGTATAGGTAGTCCTAACCGGTGGCCGTTGTTCTTTTATAGGTAAAAGAAATTCTACCTCCACTACTGGTCTAGAGAGGGTATTAGTGTACGTTAGATTCGTTTCTGTTGTACGAACAGTCGATACAGAAACGTCCGACCCAACGATCTAGATTCAGTCTCATAGAAGGGGTCTACGGGCCGAGGATCTTATCGTAGATGGGAGACCGTCAGAGGGACGGTGGGAACATCCACGTCGAGAGACGTTTCGGGTGTCTCGTGAAGTTTTAGACTCCCTTGTACCGATGGACTACTGTAGTTGAAGTTACTCAGGACCCGACGGACCAAATAAGAAGGAAGGTCCCCCATCCTCGTTCCCTTCCCTCTTAGTGTGTAGTATTATCAATAATCCTTATACTCGGGGACACGATCCCAACCCCTTCTGCCTAGGAGGTGAGTGTGGTGGGGAGGAGGGACCTTGGCCGAATTTGATCTGAAAGGTCTCCCTGTCTCGTACCTCTGTCGTACTCCAAGGACTCCCGGTCCCCTCGGACTTTCCCTGACTTCCATTTTTAATAGACTCGGAACGACGACTCTTCCGGGACCAGGGAAGGACGTCCTGACTGATACACAATCACTAAGTCCCGGTGGTGATGTCGAGTAATAATCATACGAGTGACGATACTCGCCTGTAACGGTAAATCGATTTGATACTCCGACTGACACCCCAAGACTAGAAAACAAAGCGGTTAAACTTTTCTGAGGGGGTCGGATGACAAGGATACTCTCATGGGAGGATTGGATGGTATGGGGATGGGGTCCATGTCGACGTATCATGTCATGTCCCGTGGGGACCGGGACGTCTTAAGACCCGATTATGCTGTACTGGAAAGAGCGTTAGGTCTAACGGCACCGGCCACGCTAGGTGAGTGCCCGTACCTCCGGACGTAAGTCGGTTTACCGGCCGGCGGCCGACGGAAAAGGTCACGACTTGACCTTGCTTTTTCTCCGGTCTTTTAATGGTAAGACAGACCGACACACAGATGAGTGGAGAGAAGAGAAGAAGGGTCGAGCGGGGATAAGTAAATTTGGTAAATTCTAGTAAGTCTCCGGTTTATAAGGACTCCCGTGGTAGGTAAATAGTCCGAAGAGGTCCAGCTCCTCGAATTAATCGACTGACCGTCCCGGGTTAACGTCGTGGTGTCGAGGTCCGTCGAACTTGGTGAGGTTCCAACCTTCGTTTACCCTTCCCCTTTGTTAACGATAGCACTTAATATTACAGTCACACTAATCTCTATTATAATACAGAGAATTTACCTGAAGGGACCACCGAGTCTACCATTTCACAGACGGATGTTACGTCCTCTGGACCCAAGTTAGGGACCCAGTCCTTCTAGAGGACCTCTTCCTTTACCGTTGGGTGAGGTCATAAGAACGGACCTTTTAGGGTACCTACCTCCTTGAACCATCCGATGTCAGGTACCCCAACGTTTCTCAGCCTGTGTGGACTCACTGAAGTGAAAGCGAAATACAGAGAACTTACTGGAGTTTACCATAGAGTTGTCTCTCTCTGTGTTTTCACGTACTTGGTCGGACAAGATCGACTACGGTATTTACTTTAGTCAAAATTTTACTCCTTCCCTCCCAAGTGACAACGAGTGACGTACTTTGCTTAAGACTGACGAGGGAAAATCACAACCCAGGGGAACCCAGTCTCAAACCACGATTACTTCGTTTCAAGAGGTAGTCAACCGTTTATTAGATTTAAATACATCTAATAAACTGTCGTTGGTCGAGTTTCCGTCCCGAAGAGGGTGACCGTTAAAGTGGTGACGACATTCGGACCTAGGGAGTCCTGGATATACCTAGATTCCCAAACTGTTTAAGATCCGTGGTAGTGAACAAGGTACCAAATATAGAGGTTTAAGGAAAAATAAGTAAACCGACCTAATAAATACATTAAATACAGTGACGGTATTTAAGAAACGGAGAAAACGGTTATATCTGGATTTTAGACAATCTTTATAGACCTTTAATCAGAACTACGTCGGTTCCTAGTATCTGACCCGAATTTTAATGTGGTTGGGGTTTTAATGGGAGGATCTAACGAAAAGGTTATTCATGGGGATTTTTCATCTTACCTTAAAAATCTGGGTAGGGTTAAACAGAAGTATAAATGTCTTCTACCCTTACCTCCGTTTTCTGACACCGGTTAGACTTTCGGAAGACTTTGTCATTGGTGGAGGGTGAAGGAAGTAAAAAGTTCAAAACATCTAAAAGAACCGACGGGACCCAGAAGTAACGAGACGCACCCGAAAGAGATCAACGTCACTGAAGAGAACAACGTCTCGTTCCGAGATCCCGAGTGTCCGAAGTCATCGACGTCCGAGTCATCAACACCGTGTGTCCGAGATCTCGTAACCGAGTCATCGACACCACGTGCCCGAATCAACGGGGAGTCGAACACCTTAGAAGAACCTGGTCCCTAACTTGGGTCCAGGGGACGTAACTGTTCACCTAAGAATTGGTGACCTGGTGGTCCCTTCAGGTGAGTGGAGAAGAACTAGGACGGAAAGTCGGTTTTGAACCTTTCCCTACACGAGGAAGATTGAGGTAAGTGTTGTTCGTCTTCGTCCCCTGGGACACAGTCTTGTTGAAGATTGGGCTCGTCTCCACAGGGGTGGAGTGGGAGGAGGGACTTCAGTTCCTCCAGGAATGTTCGACGGAGAAAGTTTTCACACTCCCGACTCAGGATCTGTGTTCCTTGGTCCTCGGACTCAGGTCAGCCCGGGAAGTTCTACGTACCTTGGAGTGGAAGTCATGTATGTAGTTGGCCAAGAGTTTACTTACGGGTTAGAAGTGGCGCGAGTGGTTCGCTCCTATCCTAAACTGTTACTTCAGGTAGAGAAACACTTAGACTTCGCACTTTTTCATTTGTGTCCCCGTAAAGTTTTTAAACAAGTCGAGATCTACCCATAGACACTTGAAATAAAACAACTATAATTACTAAAAAAATATCAAGGGATTGGAACCCCAACTGTAATACTTTACGAATAATAATGTTCGTCTGACGGATTCTTAGGTAGAGATACTAAAAGATCTCTTTTTGTGTAAAATAAACAGGTGTTTTAATATCAGGTAATTTATTCTCATCTTTGTGAATATGTCTATGACGAGGTTTTCACACCGGGAAACGTGATATGATCAGATCCAGTATATAATAGTGGGACGAATAAATTCAATATACGTCTCATGTAGTACGTTTTACGACCCGACCTACTTCGTGTTCGACCTTAGTTCTAACGACCCTCTTTATAGTTATTGGAGTTTATACGTCTACTGTGGTGGGAATACCGTCTTTCGTTTCTCCTTGACTTTTCGGAGAATTACTTTCATTTCCTCCTCTGACTTTTTCGACCGAATTTTGAGTTGTAAGTTTTTTTGATTCTAGTTCCGTGGGTCAGGGTTGTGAAGTACCGTTTACCTATCCCTTTGTTACTTTTGTCGTTGTCTGAAATAAAAGAACCCGAGGTTTTAGTGACGTCTATCACTGACGTCGGTACTTTAATTTTCTACGAACGAGGAACCTTCTTTTCGATATTGGCTGGATCTATCGTATAATTTTTGGTCTCTGTAATGAAACGGTTGTTTCCAGGTAGAACAGTTTCGATACCAAAAAGGTCATCAGTACATACCTAACTCTCAACCTGGTGTTTCTTTCGACTCACGGTTTCTTGACTACGAAAACTTGATACCATAACGTCTTCTGAGAACTCTCAGGGAACCTGACGTTCTTCTAGTTTGGTCAGTTAGGATTTCCTTTAGTCAGGATTTATAAGTAACCTTCCTGACTACGATTTGGACTTCGGGATTATGAAACCGGTGTACTACTCTTCTTGACTGAGTAAACTTTTCTGGGACTACGACCCTTTCTAACTTCCGTCCTCCTCTTCCCCTCCTGTCTCCTGTTCTACCAACCTACCGTAGTTCCTGAGTTACCTGTACTTAAACTCGTTCGAGACCTTCGACCACTTCCTGTTCCTTCGGACCGTACGATGTCAGGTACCCCAGTGTTTCTCAGTCTGTCCTAAATCGTTGACTTGACTTAACTCAGATCTATTGGTCGTTCCCGGGGTAAATCGGTTCTAAGAACTTTCTTGGGGGGAGGAAAAAAAAAAGTAGTGAAAGGGTAGTCAATCTTACTTTTAAGTCGTCCATGATATTTATATATATTATGGTGTGTTCATATAATACATGTAATATTTTGTTTTTTATCTTTGTTTTCAACAATGTAATTATTATTTAAGTTTATATACATCTTTATATTTATCTTTAACGTTGTCAAATAAGGAGGTAAGGTCACCTGATAGAACGAATGTGGGGTGACATGTTCGTGAGGTGAAACCTTCACTAAGAAGATTTCTGAAACTAGAGAGTCAACTTCTCGACATTATTTCGTTCCAATACTTACGAAAGTAAACGAAAGTCTTTTTTCTTTTCCAAACGAAATTTACCTTAAGTAGGTGGAATCAACAAGTTTGAAAAACTCCCGACTTTATTCCTTTATTTACTTAAATATAAATCTGGAATTTAAACTTTCTTCCTCGAAATGTCTCTTCCTTTCACACGTTAGTTATGTGTTATTTTAGTTCGAATTTCCCAAATAGTCTGAACGTCTGTAATACCGTCTGACTCGTTCTTTGAGCGAGAGTTTATATGTCCGTTCGGTCTATTTTATGATACTTTTACTCAGGGTCGGTTTAAATTTTCGGTTTTTTTTTTTCTCCTTTTTAACACGGTCTTTACTTCTCTCTCGTTCGATTGTCTCATGTCCTGTTTTCTACTTCGGGGTGCCGATCTATAGGCAGAATCCAAGACTCCCAAATGTCGTTGGTCCTTCTCCTCATCTCCCGTTTCCTGGGACGAATCTCGTTCCTCGTTCAAGGTTGAACCTCGACCTTTCACCATTAATACCGGTACTTTTCCCGGACCTTTGAGATGGGTGGTTGGGATCTTTCACCTCGTTTTCGGTCTACGGACGGACCTCAGTACTCTCCTCTTAATGAGTCCTTTTCAATTTTGTTGTTCGACACAGGTCTGTACCCCAACGTTTAAGTGTCACGGTTGTGTTCCCCTTTCGAATGGGTGTTGTTATTGTTTTCATTGACGGTGGTGTTGTTATACGTGTTTCCCAGAATTTAATCTTTGGGACCGTCTCTGTTTGTACCTTAGGGGAAATCTCTGGATTCTTCCAAGTTCACTGACACCCTATACACGAAGATTTTCGACAAAAATCTTTCTTGACTTATGCTCGTCGGAAGACGACGTTCGGTCTACTGTTACTATGGAGTTCAGTCTCTTGTTTTAACTCACCTATCCTTACACTCCTAGGACGTTGTCAGTCCACTCCCCTACCACAAAGGTCTTAGAACCCACTGTAAACGTTGGACAATCGAGTCGAGTCCTCACAGGGTACAATTACTCCGATAGTAGTGCCCAACCTAGGGACACACCCGGAGTCGAGGTAAAAGTAGGTACCGGAACCTGACTTGAGGACTGAAATAGGTCGACACAACGTCTACATACAGTGACCAGTGTTCTCCCTAGTTCTCCGTCTTACCGGTTCACATGTGTTATTTGTTTCGATGACTGTTAGGACCCTTTCTTCACCTTTTTTTCGAACCCTTTTTTTGGAGTAGACTTTCTTTTTATTAAGTTTCATATACGGAGTACTTTTCGTACGGTCCTTGAGATAGAAACCTATATATAAGTCGATATCCTTTGTCTTATGGTCAAATCTAAACCCCAAACAAGGACTCAATCGTCTCTTAAAGGTCTGATTCCTTTTTTTGTGACTCGCCGGATTCTTTTGGTATCCGATGCACTAAGTCAAGGTAAGGTCAGGAAGAACCAAGAAGTTTAAGGTTATAATGTAATTTAATAAGACAAGGTTTAAAGAATAAACTTCCCAACCGAATGGAACTTTCGGTAAATATATTCACTAACGATTGATTTGTGTCGTGGTTGTACATAATACCTTGTTTATATGTAATATTCATAAGTACTATTTACTCACCTTTATAAACCAATTGGAACCTTTATTAGTGAACAGATAAACGGACCCTATTCATTGTGAAATTAGACCCACTTATTTCATGTCCCTAAGACCACCTTATATTGTTCCAACTTAATGCTCCTGACTTTTACCAACGTTAATGAAGTACCAAAAGAAACTCCCCAACGAATTCTTTTCTTCCTACGTACACCCTCATTTACAAGTCAAACGTAAAGTGAGACGAGAATCCTCTATTTGTTGGGTTCTCAATCTTTCTTTAACTTCACATGTGTAAAATTGGGGAGTAACATCCGTATGACATGATCCCTGATTGTGGAGGACCTTCATTCCTCTCCCCAATGTTTTGGGTCTTCCGGTTACTAGACTAGAAGTGGACGAGACTTTATGAATGTCGAAGGTCCCACACTATCCGGGGTATCAATTTCGTTAATGACGAGTCAAGAACCGCATGTGACGCAACGTCAAAAGCCAGAAGTGATAGATTTTGCCAGACTTTGTCTGTACCGTTGTAATGTTTCACTAAGAGACCCCTGTCTCCAAGTACAACAAAGGTGAGATGGAACCCTATACCCGACCGGTTCTACCGTCGTGGGAGTCGTGTGTATAGTTCTTCGTGTTTACAGTTCCACATTTTCCCCCAGTCTAAAGAAGGGGCATAGATATTTTAGAATGAAGAACCTCGGGTTACATATAGTGGAGTAAGTTTTGAGTGAAAGAGGGACCTTCGTTGTATACACGGTAAACCAATAAGATATGATGCTTAAGAGATCTGCAGTCGGACGTAGACCATAGGTCACGGAGACTTTATGGGTCGAACCCTTTGGTAAGTCTTTGTTTCTTTAAGAATGTTGGTGAGGATGAAACTTCCAAGGACCGTCTACAGACACTGTACACTCCTACTAATTATTCGAGTGTCGACGAGTGTGGTAGTCCTTTGAGGGTCCGGTTTAGTGGTTAATCGGGTGTTGGGTGGAGTCACTTCCTCTCTTGCACTCGGTCTGTGACAGGACGACAAGTCTATGTCAAGCACTCCGACCACAGACTAAACCCGTCACTGCGACTGAGACGATCCCCGACGACCATTGTAAGAGGGAAAGTGGTTGGTACGAATAAATAATAAATAAATAAAAACGGGTACGGTGTACCGTACACCCTAGAATCAAGAGACTGGTCCCTAACTTGAAGAGGGGGAACGTTACTTTCACACTTCGGTAACCTGGTTTGTAGGAAACTTTCTTAAGAGTTTCCTATAAAAAATACTGACCGGAAGTCGTGGAAGGGTGGTCGTGTGTAAGATAAGAAGGGAGAACTAAAGTTTTTTCTTTTTTCTCTGAATTATGAACACTCTTTCGGTACTGTATGGTACGTGACAATCTGTAAAATATATGTAAATTCGTGAATTAGAGTTAATTAGCATACTTCATCCATATTGATAATGGTAAAATGACTACTTCCTTGTCTCAGAGTTCTCCCATTGTCAAACAGGTTTTAGTGTGTCGATCATCAATCGTTTTAGTCCTAAACCTAGGTCTAGACTGACCAAACGGTACATTCGGGAAAACGGTACATTCGGGAAAGATCGTGTTGTACAAGGAGATTGTTCAGTGACGTGAAATGAAGGTATATGGAGTTACAGAAGTAGACAAGTGACCTTTTCTTACTCCGGTCTTGAACTTTTACAAGGTTCAGGTGAGACCGACGAACCAGGATACGTTCTGGTCACCTCCCTGGAACCGGATGGGTGGACGTCCAGAAGTTGTCAGTGACTCATGAGATTCGGTACCAGGAGGTCCTTCCTAAACTGAAGGGCGTCTGACTTTCTTCCCTGGTCCTGTAGACGTCCTACTGGCTCCCATCTCCCTCTAAAGGTGTTCAGCTCGACTTCTCTTTTCTTCACTTTGGTCCAATTTCCTATCAAGTCCATTTTTGGTGTTACTTGAGTAAGAAGATCTTGTTGACGGTTTTCCGACCCACCAGGGACTCTTCGACTCAAGACGTGTTCCCGTTTGAAGACGACAAAGTGTCAAAATAGACCAGTCCGGACGGGTCGTCCGTTGTGTGCCGTTTCGAGTTCCTCATTGTTCAGTTACCGTTTTTCTACTTCGGGAGACGACTCCTGGGGTAGAGGGACCTCTCGTGAAAGGGTGGTTGAGAGAGGTAACATATTTCTGCACAACTAATTATATCCTAATATGTGTCTTTGAGAAGTCCTTATTGTTACGGTCACGACGTTCTCAGAAGAGGGTGGTACCAATTGATTATGAGTTCTCTTTCTCTTGATCCATGGAATTCCAACAGACTTAAGTAATCGACTAACTCAAACGACTAGAGTAGAAGTAAAGACTGCAATTAAGACTTTTGAACCACGGACCTTTCACCCCCTTTTTTTCGTTTTTTATTACCATTTCGAAAGTCGACCGTTTATTTGGGGTCCAGATGATAGGGTCTGTATTACTTTCCTTTACCAGATCAGAAACCAATATTATATATCGGTGATTTTTGTTCCGATGCACCGTTTATACTTTTTCACGAATACCATATATTGAAAGTCCCTTTATAATTCACTTTCTCGTCCTGTGTTTTAACATACATACGGTACTGACATTCATACCTTTTTCGTCTACGTAACCTTCTTTTTGTCTGTTGCCTTTATATCGTTTACGACTGTCACGAATACAAGCCCAGTACCCTAATACCTACTGAATGAAAAAAGGGGAGCATAGACAAAAGACATTACACCAGTATAATGAAATATTACTTTTTGTATATATAAAACGTCTTTCCTTACAAGGACTCGATGTGCGTTTCGATTGAGTTCTGTATTTCTCCGTGAAGAAGTGACAGTTCCAGATCCTGACTTTGACCGACTTACAGGTGCGACCTTTCTCGTTCCTTTCTCTTGTCTGGAAGGTAGGACCCTCCCAATCAATAAAAAGGAGAGTCGTTTCTCCCCTCTCCGACCCAGGAGAGGTCCGGGAAGGTCGAGGTCTCGGGATGTGTTTACGTACCACGACCCCGACTTAAACCCTAAGTAGGAGGGTTACCCCGAGACTGTCCCGGGTCTTCCTTCGACCGGTCAGGGTTCAGGGGGAAACAACAAGCAGGACGTGAACAAAGGATATGTAGTAAATCGAGGGCGCCGTCGTCGTCCCCATCTCCGGGGGCTTCAGGACACACACCCACCCTCTTCCGGTTCGGACTTTTCGACGGAAACACGAGAGTCGGCCGAGTCTCTCGGTCCCCTCGGTAATCCGGCAACGATCCACTGCCGGGCTTACTTAGCCGTGAGTTGTGACAGTGTACGCAGTAGGGAAACTGTGTTTACTTACGCCCTTCTCGACAACCTCTGCCGACACCCGACTTCCTGGACAACTGTCTCTTTTACCAAGACAGTGTCCCTCGATTTGCACGTCGGAGTGCACCGTCTAGTCGTAGAGGAGTAGTCTTTTGGCCAGATTAGGCCTACTTGAGCGTCTCGAATTGAAACAAGACCCTTGAAGACCCCCCCAGAGGTCCCCCAGACCAGATCGGAGATTCCTCCATTCCAGGCGACGTCTCAACGAAGACAACGTCCGTCGTTTAAACTTCCCTTGCGGTAACGACTTCGGAGTGAAAGGGGGACGAGTAGACCAGAGGTGTCCCAGGACTCTCCACCCGTCGGTTCACGTAGGGTGCCCTCAGAGACTCCGGTGTCACCTCTTCGGTGACCGACCGTCCATAGTCAGGCTTGGACTGTCTGAACGATCTACAACCTGACGTCGGGACCCTTCTACCCCTTAGTTCGGTGATAAAGGGACTATGTCCGTCCGTCGGAACGTTTTCATTGTCCAAATTTTGTTTTCCCTTTGGGAAGGAGGATCGACTCATGGTCCTGGATAGACATCTTGAGTACGAGACAGTGTTGGACAGGAGTTATGAGGTCTTTTTCTCCGGAGAATTTTTACCCACAAGACGGATAAACGTCCCGTCGTCACCTCTATATCTGTATCTTGTCTGAACACCTATGTCACCCTCTTCCTCTCCCTTCTTTCTTACCTCCCGTCGTACCTTTGTATGCAATGGTTTACATTTTCTGTCGGTCACCCTTAAACAACAAACTACGTCCCTCAAGTTGTCCCTGACACACTATTGGATCTCCCCACCCTACCCCTCCTCCTCCCCACCTTACCCTCCCTCCAAGTCTCCCTCCCCTGTATAATATAGATACCGACTAAGTACAACTACATACCGTCTTTGGTTATGTTATAACATTTCGTCAATAGGAGGCTAGTTTTTATTTATTTTTAAAAATTTACCCACAAGACTTTTCACGGACACGTAACCGTAGAAACAATCGTTTTACTCCGTAGCCATTTTATGTCGTAACTGATCTCATAGTGTTTCTCTTGTTCCTCCCTCTTCCTTATCCTTCTCTTTTTTTCTCCTTGTATTCTTATTACCCGAGAATTCTTATAATTTTAGTACAATGTGTAAGTAGGTGTGGTACACGAAATTAAGAGGGTTTCACTATTGAAGTGTCGTCTTGAAAGTATGAGGACCCGTGTCAGGTGTTCCCTCATGTCCCTTAGATTAACCGGGACTACTACTAATTTGAGTGTCGAGTAAAGTAATGCAGGATTAATCGGGTCGAGGTTTCCTATTTCTGTGTAGACATTGTACGTCTGTCCGTCCCGCCTTCTCGACCATGTCTTATCTCAGAAAGGGGTGTACAGAGAGGAGGCAGAGAGGGAGGATGTGTAAGAACCGAGGTCGGAGTGAGTTTAGGGTTTAAGTGGTATGTAAAACGGGAGGATACGGAAACGTGTACGACAAAGGAGACGGACCTATAGGTCGGGAAAAGAAATAGACGGATCGGTTAGAGAGTGGGTCCGAAATCCTGGTTGGAAGTAGTGGGTATTCCAAAAGGAGTTGGTCTTTTCTGTTACAATCCCTGTTAGAAGTCTACCGTGATTTTTGACCGTCCTCCGTTCCTCCTAGATTGTAATAAGAGTACTTGCATTCAGGTAGGTATGGATCTTCGTGTTTTTTGCATTCACCCACGGTCCACTTCCCGTCGGAAAGAGAACGGGAGTGACAGAAACAGAGATAAACCTTTTACGTGGGACTCTCACACCCACCACCTTGTATTGGATAGAGGTGGTAGACCTTTAGAAAAGTTTCTAAATTCGAGAAAGACTTCTACCTTTTAACCGGACCCCTCCCCCTGTACGACCCCAAACGTCCAACGGTAAAAATGGGAAGGATGAGGGGTATCCATCCACAAGGATGTCGAGAAGAATTGAGACCACGAGAGGTTATGGACCTGACCGTCGACGACGGTTGTGTTACCAATCACTAGGTGAGAGTCAGTGAGAGTGTGAGTAGGGTACAAGACCTGTCAGTCATCAGTAGAACCAAGACTCGAAGATAGGGAGGGACGAAAGTGGTACACCCACCGGTTCGTCGTACAAGAAACACGGAAAGAATGAACGTAGGGGTCGGTCAGAATCTTCGGTGGTGTAGACTCTACTAAAGTACCTTGAGAAGTTACGAATGGTCAATGACGGTTACGCTGTTCAAGACGTTGATAAAGGACAAGAGACGAACGACATGTGGAAATCCGTAGGACCGGTGGTAGGATAGGAATTCTACTAGCCTCGGGTCCTGTCTTCTGTGGTCGTCTCACTCTCTCTGACCCCTCCATCCACTCTAACCGCCTTCCTCGTCTCTGACTCCCACATCCCCCTACTTTGGTAGTGGAGGTAGAGGTAATCGTGACAAGGGGGTATTGGGTTGGACGAAGGACCGATAGGTTGGTGAGCTTACGAGTCTCTTGTTGAAGGGGAACGAGATTTACAAGTGGTTCAACCCACAGATCCGATACAGATACCTGGAGTCCTTCTTAAGGAGGTGGAAACGACCCAAGGGATGATATTCCGCTCTTTCTAAACCCCCATTCCTATTGTGGTAATTAATTTTGACAGACGTTAAACGAGTCCGTGTGTCGTGAAAAACACATTCGAGGATACCACTCGTGAGGTCTGGGGTCCGTTCGTCATAGTTGGGTCCACAGGTGACGTAATATACTCTTCAGACATAGAACTCTTTATTTCTAAAAAAAAAGTCGGTACACTTATCCACGTCGCCCTCGGACTCTCGAGATACGCAGTCGGGTGTATCGTCGTTTACATCCATAATGTGTGAATGACGACTCGACGGACACCTTTTTGGAGGAAGGGAATGGTGGACAATGCGGATTCACGAGACTCGATAAACCGTCATCTCTGGTCCACACTTGCCTTCAGTAGTTGTATTTTTAATGAGTTAGTGTGTATTCATTAATGAAGTTATTTGTTAGAGTTTCAGGGAAATCGGTCTATCATATTATCTCTCATTTGATTGTCTATATCTGTTTAGTCAATCTATATCCTAAGAAAGACCTCTAACAACAAGTCAACGAGTCAGTACAGGTTGAAAAACACTGGGGTACCTGACGTGAACCCAAAACGTCTCAAGGTTGAGGGGACGAATGGTCGATTCATCGGAACCCGTCCAAGGAATTAGAAAGATTCCGACTTAAAAAAAGTACAAATTTAACTCCTTTTATTGTGGGGACGGACCGTCTTAACACACTAGGTTTTCTATTACATGCACTGTCGAGAAACGTTTACCGTTTCGTAATACGCCATTACTCAATAATCTTAAGTTAGAAGGTCATCCCATGGTACCGTAGGAAAGTAGAGAGGATGGAGGGTTTACAGGAGAGGAAACATTTGGTTTTCCGTAAGGTGCACCTCGTGTACACGCACACGTACACGTGTGTGTCTTACTTGTCCACATGCCAACGGAAAGTATCGATTCCGATTCGTTCTGGGTAGTTTAGAGGTATACGATCTACGATGGTTCTTCCCAGACGGTTTGGAATTGGCAATTGTCCTTCCACTTCGGTTCTTCGGACACTGGGTCCAAAAGGAGATTCATACTGTCTTTGACCCGAAGGGACCTCCAAGTCGCCATTTCTTAGGTGGACCGTTACATCCTCGATGCACAAGTTAGGGATCCAGTCTTTCTAGGGACCTCTTCCTTTCTCGTTGGCTGAGGTTATAAAAACGGACCCTTTAAGGTGTCTGTCTCCTCGGACCGTTCGATGTTAGGTATCCCAGTATTTTCAATCTGTGTTGAGTCACTTATTAGTTCTTGTTTCGTGTCGTCTTTAATCTTTGTTAACCATTCAGAATCATCAAGTATCGTGTCCTCATTGTTTCATCCTCTACGGACTTTGACTGGAATCCTTATTTGGTCCTTCTTTCTTGACCGTCCTTAATGACCCGACCCCTCCCTGGTTTCTGGTAGATCAAAACTGTTCTTTCGATTTTGACTCGGACTCTTGCTTCATTAACCAGGTTCTACTATGTCCCCGTGTCGACCCTGTCCTTAGGTCCAGAAGGGAGGGTCGTGGTATGGTGGACTCCATGTTAGTCGGTAAGTACAGGTTTAGATCATCCAAGGACATAGAGACTTGATTCATTATTCAGGTTTTCCTTGAATGGGTCTCTTACAAAGAACCAGTGTCTACGGTCTGGGTTATTCCCGGGGTTTCTTGTCATAGGTGACGTACAAGGTTCCTACGGTCAGTATCTCACCAACTCAGTTCGACACAAATATTTCTCAGACTCCGTCTGAGTACAGGAGTTTTTACGATTATACTAAGGGTTCGTGAGAACGTTGAGACTGTCATGTAGTTCACCCAGAAACTACGGAGAAGGTAAAGAAAACTCACTATTTCCGGTTCGGAGAACTGGATGTTTCAGTCCTTAGACGAGGAGTCCAACCTTTTCAGACACTGTTCCCAAGACATAACGAGTTGTGAACCAAAATATCATAGCAAAAAACTCACCTCTTCCGTTACCGTGGGGTGAGGTCGTGAGAACGGACTTTTTAGGGTACCTACCTCCTCGTACCATCCGACGTCAGGTACCCCAGCGATTCTCAGCTTGTGCTGACTCGCTGAAGTGAAAGTGAAAAGTGAAAGTACGTAACCTCTTCCTTTACCGTTGGGTGAGGTCACAAGAACGGACCTCTTAGGGTCCCTACCCCCTCGGACCACCCGACGACAGATACCCCAGTGTGTCTCAGCCTGTACTGACTTCACTGAATCGTCGTCGTCCCTTCAGGGTGTCCCGACCTATCTTGAATGTGTCTGTCTTCTCCGGTCTAATATTTGGACTCTACCACAATCGAGATCTTATTTTTATTTCTGATAGTTTCTTTGGGGTTCAGTTGGGGTTCTAATGTGTGAAGTGTGTGAACTGTTCGGGAAGAGACCACTCTCATCTAGTACTACCTTTCAAACACCGAAGACAAAACTTAGACTGTGGATTAAAAAGACTGAGGTGATTTTTCCGTTTTTATATACTCCATGTGCCATATCCTCTTTACACAATCAGAATTATTTAATAGTCAAAAGGAACCTTAGATTTTTCTATTCCGAATTACCATAATAATTATTATTCTGAAGAATGTAAATGATCTTAGGCTCAGACCGCAGGAAAGATGGTTCAGTGTCTTCTTATTCACCTTCTGTGAGTACTAGAGGTGAAGAATTCCTGAGACCTCTGAAAGTCAGGAAGGTTCCACGGGGTCTAACGTGTTCGGAGGGGTTAAGATGACAGGGGGTAGGTGTAAGAAAGACATGAAAGAGTTCCCTTCGCCTAAGTTAGTTCCCAGTGTCAACCCTCACAATTTCTTTACAATAAGACTGTAAACAATTGTTGACATTCCCTCTGAAATAAGTTCTAATAACGTTGTTCTGAAGGGACCACCAGGTCACCAATTCTGAGGTACGAAGGTTACGTTCCGGGTGTCCAATCTCCGGACCAACCCCTTGATTCTAGGGTACACAACACGTGACACCGGTTTTTCTTTTTTTTTTACCAATAACGTTCTCTCCAGTACGTTGTCCTCTCTAATTAACACAAGTTGAAGTTTAGATAATTTATATCGTCTCGTTCCTCCAGCCATCTACCTTTTAACGACTCTCCTCTGTGTTTCATATCCCTCTTAAAAACGAATTGACTGGATTGTCCTAAACACGTTGTCCGTCCGATGTCTAAATCTGTAATTACCACCTCTTATTACTTGGATTAGTCTATAGTTCCTGACTCCCTACTAAATAGTCATAAGAAACGATTCTGACTGAATCTCAGGTTCCTATTTCGATTCATCTTTTCTCCCGAGTCCCTTCGGACAGATTCCAAACCAGTTCTTCTCAAGCAGTTCTCAACACCTCGACCCTCCGGAGATAGCCCCGAGAAAACAGGAAGGTTGTGACTTTTACTTGCGGATCCGGGTGGAACTAGACAGTTTTTGGACCCGAGATGAAGTGGTTCTATCTCAAGTCGAACTCTTCGACTCTAGATTTAGACGTTCTTTAGACTTGATTCATTAGTTCGTGAGTCTTAAGGTCCGTTCGACTTTAAGTGAAGGGTGGATATAGAGGGTTCCTTTCGGTAATTGTACTTCTTTTAGGTCTAGAGATTACCTTCAGTTACAGATTTCTCTTTACTATACCTTAGACTCTGAGTCTAACTGCCTCGTCGGACCTCCCTCCTTACAGTAACCAAACGGTAGTGATCGAAAATAGTACGTCGCATAGTCTTTGTCTTTGGGTTTTCAGTTGTTACCTAGGTCTCATACGTCGTGGATCGTACTATGAATCGTGTTAGTTCAACGAATTGATCATAAATAACTTAATTATTTGAGTCTTCAGGGAAAGATCGAGATTTTACAATGAGAGAATTCTACTTCCTCGACTGTATATGGTGTTGTACCCACTTAGAGTTTTTATAATACGATTCACTTTATTCGGTCAGTACTCTCCTGTTCATGGTATACTAAGGTAAATATACACCACGGATCTTATCCATTTAAGTATCTCTGTCTTTATCTTATCTTAATGGTGTCCGACCTCTCTCTTTTTTGTCCTTCAACAACGAATTACCCATGTCTCAAAGTCAAACCCTACTACCTTTTAAAGACCTCTAGCTACTACCACTACTAACATGTTGTGACACTTACGTGGATTACGGTGACTTGACGTGTGAGTTTTACCAATTTTAGTGAAATACTATACATATAAAGTAGTGTTAAAGAAAATTAAAAATTTCCTACAACCATCGTAAACGAAATTTACCCTAAAATTTTCTATTTCCAAAAAATTTTATCGTCAAGCGACACAAAGTCCCGTTGTATTTAGTTTCTATATTACAAGGATATAGTCCTAATCTTTTTCTTTATTAGTATTGGGTTAAAACGAAGGTTAGTTTCTCGAAAATTACCATAAATCAGGGGTCTCAGGATTACCCCCGCCAGAGTGTGTACGAGGTACTGACAGAAGTTCGGTTCGGTTCAGAGAAAACGAACACCGATTCTAGACTAACCCGAAGGGTCCACCTTGATCACCATTTCTTCGACGGACGGTAACGTCCTCTATTCTCTTCTAGGGGACCTCTTGTCGTACCGTTAGGTGAGGTCATAAGAACGGATCTCTTAGGGTACCTGTCTCCTTCGGTATGAAACTGGTGAACTACACTTCTTGACTGAGTGACCTTTTCTGGGACTACGGCCCTTTCTAACTACCGTCCTTCTCTTCCCCTACTGTCTTTTACTCTACCAACCTACCGTAGTGACTGAGCTACCTGTACTCAAACTCGTTCGAGGTCCACAAACACTACCTGTCCCTTCGGACCCTACGACGTCAGGTACCCAGCGTTTCTAAACCTGTGCTGACTCACTGACTTAACTGATTGACTTGATTTCTAGACTAACCGACCGTTCTCCTTCGGTACAGTTGGACGGACAGAAAGTCAAGTTTCCGTTTACTCATAAACTACGGTCTCAGTATCCTGGTTAGTCATGAAAGAGGTGACCGAACCAGACTTCTCATTTACTCTTATTTAAGACCAATATGATAAGGGTGATCGGAGAGTGTCGATATGTTGGAGATATACGTTAAGGAAGTAATAGTTTTTATTCAGGTCGGGGATACACGTACTTGGAACTCTTGTCCCTATTGAATCATCTCCCGGTACTAATATTTTTTTTTTTTTTTTGCTCTAATTAAACTTTTCTTTTTTTCCACAATAGTTTATCTCTGATATGAATCGGAAGGAAACCATAAGAATCCTCGAAGACCGAAGTGGGTGGGTAAACTTTAGGACGGACGAGAGGAGTGACCGTAGAAGATGTAGAATCCCTCCGATGCGGTGAAGGAAGAAATCAACCCACGATCCATGTTTATAAAAAAGGAGACCACCCTCTCCTCCTTAGTGTTTGTTTCCTTCTCTCCCTTAAGGGACCGTCAAGTAACCAGACCTGATACAAAAGTGACGGATCTCACGTCCAAGTTAGGGACGTGATTTTAGGGTATTCGACGTACCATAATGGTTTTTATTTTATTTTGTAATTTTTTTTTATCTCCTTCTGTAAACCGGGGATGGGAATCTCCTGAAAGTCGTATTCCTGACTTGTCCGAAACAAGACTATAGTTTATTGCACGGGTCGTGGATATACGCACTCACCTTAGTTCTTACACGTGGACACATTATACACCTGTGACTATACACTGTGTACGATTTCCTTCCTTCGTAATCGGATGTTTCTGAAGACCGTTAGTACTGAGTCTTCCCGACTCGTTACCCGGTTGAGACTCCGGGGAAGGTACCTCTCGACCATCTCCAGTTTGTCCTCTACCGACCCCTTCTCTGCCTCCTTCAGTGGATCAGGGATTCTTACTCCGACCCGTTTCCACTTCTGGTCCGTCCAATATGGTCCCCTTTCATCCTGATCACCGATTATGACCCTTAATTGTGATACTTGAGAACAAAGAACTCAGAAACGGAAGTGGGTGTCTTCCACATCATCGTGGACCAATAATTGTTAATGGTTTATACAACGAACGAACTTGATAGAAGGACCCATGGTTTTAATGAATGAATGGGTAAAGTACACCGGTGTACTGTGTCTATTAGGGTGATTTTGAAGTGTCACGTGGTTTGGGACCGAAGTCTAAGTTAGGACTAAGACGCAGTAGTCGACCAGTAGTATTCACTAGATGCCGTTAGTGAATTAGACTCAAGGTTTACGAAGAAGACAGTTTTTTCATATCATTATGTTGAATAAAACGTCCCGTCACTCTTAATTTATCCTATTATATTACCAATACTCAGATAGTGAACAACTCACGAATAATTTACACAATTTGTAATACGATTTAACCAAACAAATTAGGAATGGTACAGTGTTCCATCTATAATCATAATAGGGGTAAAATGTCTACTCCTTTTGACTAAAGGAGAGAGACTCCTTTAGAGTCTTTCTAATTCACTTCCTCGACTCTAGTACATGTATCTTATCCGTAAGTTATTTACGGTCAACCCTAATATTAGTAATTGTTTACTGATTCTAAGGTGGTTCCCTGGTATAATGTCTAGTCTCCATAGACCTAATCGAGGTTCCTTCGATTAAGTGAAATTAAGTGAGTCAGTACAGACTGAGAAACCTTGGGGTGCCTTACATCGTGTGGTCCGGAGGGACAGGTAGTGGTTGAAGGTCTCGAACGAGTTTGAGTACAGGTAGCTCAACCACTACGGTAGGTTGGTAGAGTAGGAGACGACAGGGGAAGAGGAGGACGGGAGTTGGAAAGGGTCGTGGTCCCAGAAAAGGTCACTCAGTCAAGAAGTGTAGTCCACCGGTTTCAATACCTCAAAGTCGAAGTCGTAGTCAGGAAGGTTACTTATAAGTCCTAACTAAAGGAAATCCTAACTGACCAAACTAGAGGAACGTCAGGTTTCCTGAGAGTTCTCAGAAGAGATTGTAGTGTCAAGTTTTCTTAGTTAAGAAGCCGCGAGTCGAAAGAAATACCAGGTTGAGAGTGTAGGTATGTACTGATGCCCTTTTTGGTGTCGAATCTGATCTACTTGGAAACAACCGTTTCATCACAGAGACGAAAAATTGTACGAAAGATCCAACCAGTATCGAAGAGAAGATACCTTTCACTTTCACTTCAGCGAGTCAGTACAGGTTGAGAAACGCTGGGGTACCTGACATCGGATGGTCCGAGGAGACAGGTACCCTAAAACGTCCGTTATCATGACCTCATCTAACGGTAAAGGAAGAGGTCCCCTAGAAGGGTTGGGTCCCTAAGTTGGGCCCAGAGTGTGGAACATCTGTCTGCGAGATGGTAGATCCGGTGGTCCCTTGAGGAAAGAAGATTCTTCGTTTGTTGAAAATTAAAGTACCGACGTCAGTGGTAGACGTCACCAAAACCCCAGGTTCTTTTATTTCAGACAGTAACAAAGGTAACAAAGGGATAGATAAACGGTACTTCACTACCCTGGTCTACCACTGACGTCGGTACTTTAATTTTCTGAAAAGGACACCAGTACATACCCACACTCTCAACCTGACACTTCTTTCGACTCGTGTCTTCTTAACTACGAAAACTTGACACCACAACCTCTTCTGAGAACTCTCAGGGAACCTGACGTTCCTCTAGGTTGGTCAGGTAAGACTTCCTCTAGTCGGGACCCACAAGAAACCTCCCTTACTACGATTTCGACTTTGAGGTTATGAAACCGGTGGAGTACGCTTCTCAACTGAGTAACCTTTTCTGAGACTACGACCCTCCCTAACCCCCGTCCTCCTTTTGCCCTCCTGTCTCCTACTCTACTAACCTACCGTGGCGGCTGAGCTACCTGCACTCAAACTCACTTGAGACCCTCAACCACTACCTGTCCCTCTGGACCGCACGACGCTAAGTACCCCAGCGTCTCAACCTGTACTGACTCACTGACTTGACTTGACTTGACTACCCTGGCCTACGGGACAAGAATCAAAAAACTTACGACTCAAAATTCGCTCGCAAAAGTCAAGACCTGACCCAACGGTAAAGGAAGAGGTCCCCTAGAAGGGTTGGGTCCCTAGCTTGGGTTCAGAAGACGTAGCGTCCGTCTAAAAATTGGATGACTCGATAGTCCCTTCGGGGGACAACGGGAGGGAGTAACGTTTGGGGAAGGCGACGGATTGTAGAGGGAGGGTAGGCGGCGGGTCCCGAAAAGGATGAAGTTTACCAGAGGAATAAAAGGACAAGGTTGATGGGATAGATACAGTTGATGGAGATTCAGAGAGACGTCTTAGTGTCTCGGTGTATCGGGTTGTGAATGTCCTGTAGTGGTGGACTTTTTGTGGTGGTAATAGAGTTAGAGTTATTAGGTTTCAGCTTGAGTAATAGAAAGGTTGGAGTGGGGAGGAAGTGGAAGGACCTATAGGGGGAGTCAATTACCGTGGTAAGTCACTGGTAGTCACTCTTTTTGAGGTGAAGATTGTTTACTGTTTTCGGAAAACTAAAATAGGAGATTTACAAAGGGAAGGTAGGTGTGACCGGAGTCTTTCAGATTGTCGTTCGAGGGTTCGAGATAAGGACGGTGACAATAATAAGGACTGAACAGGAGGAGACAAAGGGGATTGAGAAGTACCTGTTTACCGACGTTGTCTTAGAAAGGTGACTTTAGAGACACACGAGAATTTCTCGGTGTCGGTAAGACAGGGATGTGTCAGGTACCCAAATAAATCCCACACTCGGAGAAAATCGGTTCGGTACACATTGATTATTTTTCACTAATAAATCCTGGTTCAGAACTATTTGCGGGTAAGAGTCCGTTCCTCTATGGTGTATTACTCTCACTCGGTATTCTTAGTGCTGTTTGTCTCGTCCTTTGTGTCTTGAAACGAGATTTATGTCCCATTGATCGTCCTTTGGGTCTTGAAACGAGATTTATGTCCTTTTGATTGTCCTTTGGATATTGAAACGAGATTTAAGTCCCTTTGATCGTCCTTTGGGTCTTGAAACGAGATTTATGTCCCAGTCAAGTCAAGTTAAGTCAGTGAGTCAGTGCAGCCTGAGACGCTGGGGTACTTGGCGTCGTGCGGTCCGGAGGGACAGGTAGGGTCTGTTGAGGGTCTCAGGTGGGTTAGGGTGCAGGTAACTCAGCCACTACGGTAGGTTGATAGAATAGGAGAGTAGGGAAGAGGAGGACGGGAGTTGGAAAGGGGTCGTAGTTCCAGAAAAGTTTACTCAGTCGAGAAGCGTACTCCACCGGTTTCATAACCTCAAAGTCGAAGTTGTAATCAGGAAGGTTACTTGTGGGTCTTGACTAGAGGAAATCCTACCTGACCAACCTAGAGGAACGTCAGGTTCCCTGAGAGTTCTCAGAAGAGGTCGTGGTGTTAAGTTTGCGTGGTTAAGAAGCCACGAGTCGAAAGAAATATCAGGTTTAGAGTGTAGGTGTATACTGGTAACCTTTTTTGGTATCAGAATTGATCTGCCTGAAGACAACCGTTTAATTACAGAGACGAAAAATTATACGACAGATCCAACCAGTATTGAAAGGAAGGTTCCTCATTCGTAGAAAATAAAAGTACCGAAGTTAGTGGTAGATGTCACTAAAACCTCGGGTCTTTTTATTTCAGTCGGTGACAAAGGTGACAAAGGGGTAGATAAACGGTACTTCACTACCCTGGTCTACGGTGTTAGAATCAAAAGACTTACAACTCGAAATTTGGTTGAAAAAGTGAGAAGAGAAAGTGAAAGTAGTCCTCCGAGAAAACAAGAAGAAGTGAAAGACGGTATTCCCACCACAGTAGACGTATAGACTCCAATAACTATAAAGAGGACCGTTGGAACTAAGGTCGAACACGAAGAAGGTCGGGTCGCAAAGAGTACTACATGAGACGTATAGTCAATTTATTCATCTCACTGTTATATGTCGGAATTGCATGAGGAAAAGGATAAACCTTGGTCAGACAACAAGGTACAGGTCAAGATTGACAACGAAGGACTGGACGTATGTCTAAAGAGTTCTCGTCCAGTCCACAAGACCATAAGGGTAGAGAAAGTCTTAAAAGGTGTCAAAGAACACTAGGTGTATCAGTTTCCGAAACCGTATCAGTTATTTCGTCTTTATCTACAAAAAGACCTTGAGAGAACGAAAAAGGTACTAGGTCACCTACAACCGTTAAACTAGAGACCAAGGAGACGGAAAAGATTTTGGTCGAACTTGTAGACCTTCAAGTGTCAAGTGCATAACGACTTCGGACCGAACCTCTTAAAACTCGTAATGAAATGATCGCACATTTGGGAAGATGAGGAACCTTCTTTTCAATACTGGTTGGATCTATCGCATAAGTTTTCGTCTCTGTAATGAAACGGCTGATTCCAGGCAGAGCAGTTCCGATACCAAAAAGGTCACCAGTACATACCTACACTCAACCTGACACTTCTTTCGACTCGTGGCTTCTTAACTACGAAAAACTTGACACCACAACCTCTTCTGGGAACTCTCAGGGAACCTGACGTTCCTCTAGATTAGTCAGGTAAGACTTCCTCTAGTCGGGACCCTAAAGAAACCTTCCTTACTACGATTTCGACTTTGAAGTCATGAAACCGGTGGAGTACCCTTCTAAACTGAGTAACCTTTTCCGAGACTACGACCCTCCCTAACCCCCGTCGTCCTCTTCCCCTACTGTCTCCTACTCTACCGACCTACCGTAGTGACTGAGCTACCTGAACTCAGACTCACTTGAGGTCCTCAACCACTACCTGTCCCTCTGGACCGTACGACGTTAAGTACCCCAGTGTTTCTCAGTCTGTGCTGACTTACTGACTCGACTTGACTTTGGAAAGAGACCACCGAGTCTGCTATTTCGCAGACGGACGTTACGCCCTCTGGGTCCAAGTTAGGGACCCAACCCTTCTAGGGGACCTCTTCCTTTACCGTTGTGTGAGGTCATAAGAACGGACCTCTTGGGGTACCTGTCTCCTCGGACCACCCGATGTCAGGTACCCCAGTGTTTCTCAGTCTGTGCTGACTCACTGAAGTGAATGATCGTACACTCTGCTCACGTTAACACGCCATCAAACTTGTAAGAAACCGTAACGGAAAGAAACCCTAACCTTACTTTTGACTGGAAAAGGTCAGGGTACCGGTGACGACTCAAAAGGTTTAAAGGACCGTATAACTCACGTCGTGAAAGTGTCGTAGTAGAAAGTCCTAAACTTTATCGAGTTGACCTTAAGGTAGTGGAGGTGATCGAAACAAGCATCACTACGAAAGATTCCGGGTGAACTGAAGTGTAAGGTCCTACAGACCGAGATCCACTCACTAGTGTGGTAGCACGAATAGACCCAGTACTTCTAGAAAAAACATGTCAAGAAGACATACAAGAACGGTGGAGAAGAATTAGAGAAGACAAAGACAATCCAGGTATGGTAAAGACAGGAAATAACTCGGGTAGAAACATATTTTATAAGGGAACCATAGAGATTAAAAGAACTTCTCTAGAGATCAGAAAGGGTAAGATAACAAAAGGAGATAAAGAAACGTAACTAGTCCCATTGATCGTCCTTTGGGTCTTGAAACGAAATTTATGTCCCATTAGTCGTTCTTTGTATCTTGAAACGAGATTTATGTCTCTTTGATAGAGGACCTTCTCTAGATCGGAGTGTCTTCTTATGACCCATTCCGCCCCAAAGTACATGAAAATTCCATATAAGATAAAATATAGTCACGTAAATTTCCGAAAATAGCATTTAATGTATCACGGACGATCGAATCATCCGTTTCTGTGTAAGACAAGTCAAGTTAAGTCAGTGAGTCAACACAGGCTGAGAAACGCTGGGGTACTTAGCGTCGTACGGTCTGGAGGGACAGGTAGTGGTTGAGGGCCTCAGTGAGTCTAAGTGGAGGTAGCTCAGTCACTACGGTAGGTCGGTAGAGTAGGAGCCAGCAGGGGAAGAGGAGGACGGGGGTTAGGGAGGGTCGTAGTCTCAGAAAAGGTTACTCAGTTTAGAAGGGTACTTCACCGGTTTCATGACCTCAAAGTCGAAGTCGTAGTAAGGGAGGTATCTTTAGGGTCCCGACTAGAGGAAGTCTTACCTGACCGACCTAGAGGAACGTCAGGTTCCCTGAGAGTTCTCAGAAGAGGTTGTGGTGTCAAGTTTTCGTAGTTAAGAAGACACGAGTCGAAAGAAGTGTCAGGTTGAGAGTGTAGGTATGTACTGATGATCTTTTTGGTATCGGAACTGATCTACCTGGAATCAGTCGTTTCATTACAGAGACGAAAACTTATACGATAGATCCAACCAGTATTGAAAAGAAGGTTCCTCATTCGTAGAAAATTAAAGTACCGATGTCAGTGGCAGACGTCACTAAAACCTCGGGGTCTTTATTTCAGACTGTGACAAAGGTGACAAAGGGATAGATAAAGGGTGCTTCACTACCCTGGTCTACGGTACTAGAAGCAAAAGAGTTACAACTCGAAATTCGGTTGAAAAAGTGAGAGAGAGGAGAAAGTGAAAGTAGTTCTCCGAAAAATCAAGGAGAAGTGAAAGACGGTATTCCCACCACAGTACACGTATAGACTCCAATAACTATAAAGAGGACCGTTGGAACTAAGGTCGAACACGAAGAAGGTCGGGTCGCAAAGAGTACTACATGAGACGTATCTTCAATTTGTTCGTCCCACTGTTATATGTCGGAACTGCATGAGGAAGAGGATAAACCTTGGTCAGACAACAAGGTACAGGTCAAGATTGACAACGAAGGACTGGACGTATATCTAAAGAGTTCTATAGATGTAAACTGACTCCTGTATCCAGGGTGAAACATAAACCTCGACAAGTCCGAACGGTCTCAAACACGACGGAAACCCCGTGTCCAAAGGGGACTCCCTTGGTCCCTTTTCCACCCACTTATCACGAACAAAGAACCTTTTTGTCTTCGGGTTATCGTCCTACATTTTCCCTGTCAGACTACTTGACCTGAGACCAATTAATTCGTATTGTAACAAAAACAAAGTTAGCAAAAGTGACCCTTCACTCGTGTTCAAATGCAGAAAACCGAGACTTTCGCGTTATCTGGGAGTAACAAATAAACTAGTAGGTCCACAAACGTTATTTATGTGCTCAGTAATAAAACGGTAAGTCCTCATACCCTCCTTTCTGTCACCCTCATTCCCCGATTTCTCTTACACATGACTGGATTCCTACATGGGACCTTCAACCCCAAAAAAGGAAAAATTGAGTTAGGGACAACAACTATAAGTCAACGGTTCAGAACAGACTGAGAGACGTTGGGGTACTTGACGTCGTACGGTCCGAAGGGACAGGGAGTGGTAGAGTCTCAAACGGGTTCAAATACAGGTAATTTAACCACTAGGAATGTAACCGAATAAAGGGATACTAACAGAGAAAAAGGTTCTTCATGTCGAGTTGTTTCATAAAAGGTAATAAACTCCCAAGGTCAAAACTGACTGCCTCCGAAATGACAGGAAAGATCCCTATTAAGTTCCAGAACTTGAACCTAAGTCCTTTTGTTGACATGTTAATGGTCTACCCCCTTTGTACCGACCCGTCTTAGGAGTCTCTGGGACCCCCAAAGTCGACAGTTACTCGGGTCGTACTCAGTTACCGTACTGTGGTGACGGTTTTTTGCTTATACTGGGAGTTGACGTATTCGACCTACTCCCGTCAATACCAATACGAGACGAGACACGAACAATTGTGTGTGTTCAAGATGTAAGTGAAGGCCCTCGACGGGAACTTCTTATGTCTGTTTGGTTTCGTGTAAGTACTCTATCGTTGGTCTTCCCACTCCCCTCAATCTTGGTATAAGAACTCTCGAACTTCCCTGGTCCCATGAATCAATCCTATTCCTTTTTGGATCGTCTTCGTCAGATGATTAGAAATTCATTAATTACTTAAACAGAGAGTCTCCCTTTATTCGAACGAGAGACCTCGTTCTACCATTTGATTCCGACTATGTACTTTTTGTATTCGTCTCCCAAACTCGAGTGATACTCTGTCTTAAGTTTGTTAGAGTAGAAGGGTTGTACCTTGTCCGACGGAATCTCTGTCCCTCACTAGGCTAATACCCGACCTCCTAATAAACCATCTCTACTTTTGTGGTCCAAAGCTATTAAATTCCTATAGATCTCAATGATTTCCCGAAGGGTGCACTGAGATCAACATTTCTTAGGTGGACGGTTCCGTCCTCTGTATTTTTTGAGCCCAAGATAGGGACTCAACTCAGTCCTTCTAGGGAACTTCCTCCCTTACCGTTGGGTGAGGTCATAAGAACGGACCTCTTAGGGTACCTGTCTCCACGGACCGACCAATGTCAGATATCCCAGTGTATCTCGACCTGTACTGACTTCGCTGAATCGTGTACGTGTCTCGATGATTTTCATGGAAACTGAAAGTTGGGACTGTAAGAAAAAAGGGACTAAGTTACAACTCACCATTGTAAGTGGTAGTTTGGGACTTTTAACGTATTGTCTTGACTTGATGTTGATACTCTATTTTCTATGTGGACTTAACCTTATTAGATAAGGTAAAGACGATCGACGACTGTTGTTAGATGAACTTTGCCTTTCAGGTATTGGTCACAAAATTTAGAAACGGACTCAGTGTCAGAAGAGTCTCCAACCTGTATAATACAGAGTAAGTAGAAACATTGGACAGTGATCAGGTGGGTCTAGAGTTATGGATAGAAATACTGACTTTGAATTGGACAGGTGTGGTACCTACAAACAAAGGTCCGACTTTACTTCAAAGTCTTTGAATTGTCGAGCGGTTTCAATACACTGAACCGTGTACATATGAGTTTCCCCTTGTAGTCGTCGACACTTATCGACACCTTCCATTACTTCGGGAACTTAAAGGGTACTGAGAACTACTTCAGGTGATACCTAAAGTGAAGTTGAAGTCTCAACCGTGACCCAGGTACCATACTCAATCTCGGTTCTCAACAACGACCGAGGTCCAAGTCTATCCTACACCTTCTTCGGTTCACTTTTGTCACTCGAAATTCTCCTGTCACATACCTCCGTCAATGGTACGTAGTCAAGGAGGAGACCTTTAGTCGTTCTAACAGTACCATAATTTAACTCTATGATGGATTTCCGTGTCAGTCTTTTGGATTGAATTCTCTCAGACCTGTATAGAGAGGAGAAATTTTTGTACCAAGGAGATATACCGTCTTTCTCGTTCAATTTAGTAGAGGGGAGACACCCGCAACAACCTTCTTTTCGATCTAAATTGTAATATCTACCTTAAGGACGTAGCCCACCCCCAACTCGTTCGAGTAAAAGACCCTAAAGAAGGTTAAGAATCTCGGGTTCTCATCTTCTAAGATACGTAGACATGAAGATTCAGTGTTTGAGTGTTTACTTTCTTGGAGACTTTGGGAAAGACACCATTCTTTTAGTGTCGGTGGTAGCTGTTGTTCCGATGGAAACCGGAGTAAAAGAGTCGATGTCCTCAATGAATACTGGTGATTTGACCCGGGTGACACCGGACCGGTCCCAATTTCTTTGAGACTCCCCTGTCCATCTCCGACCCTGAGGGGTCCTAGAGATTTGTTATACCTGTTTCATATATACGTTGGATAGTAGAGTAAAACTCTTATAAATTATTCTTGTTGTAGGGTCCTTTTTCAGACTGAAACTTAACGACCTGTAACAAGTTGTAAAACCTAGACTACGAAACTATAAAAATAAAGACTGTGTTTTTTTTTTCCTCTCTTTTCTTTTCTTTTTTAACCATTTTTAACTACTGCAACGGTGAGTAGGTATAGGACAGTGTCGAGGAATCCCATAGGAAAGAACCAAGTTACTAAGAGTAATTAAGTACACAGAATGTTCATAAATAACTAACGAAAGATACACGGTCTGTGACACAGTCCACAATCCTTGTGATAAAGATTGACGTGATAATGTAGCTTACTCCTTTTTTGTTTGAGTCGAATTGACACTAATCTCTTTGTTTTCCCCAAAATTGACCACAGATTTTCGTTTTTCTTCGGGGGGGAGTTAGTCGGAAAGCCGTAATCGGGAACTTTTAGTCTCGATGTCCAGTTGTTTCCGTCTCGTCCTTCACTTATAAAAGAGAAACTTAGATAAAACTAAACATGAAGTAAAATCAAAAGGAAGAGCTTCGTAGGTACCTACTGCATCACAAAGAGGAGAAAGTCTAGGGTTGGGGGAGATCACCAACCAAGTCCCGACGGACTCGGAAGGACGGTCGTATGTTTCAGAAACGAGACCTTCGAGTCTTCGACTCGACCCTATGTCGAATACACTTTTGGTTCTACACTCTGCTTTGATATAATTTACGAGGAGTTTGAGTCACTGTCGGGACACTCGGACACTTGCCTTGAATCACTTCACAAAACAAAAAAAAAAAAAAGTCTACCTAAAAATTTGTCGAAGTTAGGACTTACCCGATTCGTCCGACTGTCGTTACGTCTCGGTACGTTTATCGGTCGACAACAGATACTCTATTGTAGACTGGTAGGGGCCCCCGTTCGGGGACACGAGTTGGAGGTTTGGACTCAGAGTCAAGACCAAACTTAGTCGTGGTTGTGAACTCCAAAGGTCTATGGAAGCTGGCCCAGAAGGGGGTGTATGTCAAGGAATTTTAGGTTACCTTTCTGTTATGTCCCTTTTTTTTTTTTTTTTTTCTACCGACAAGTCAGACCACTCTTCAAAGGAAATCTTAAGACAAGCAACGAGAGTGAAGGACGGACCTTCCGGGGAAACCTTGACACGAGTACAGGAGGAAACGGGTGTCTCACTGGTCATCAGAAGTGTGTCCCGAGACGAACCTCGAAGAGTCGGTACCGACAGAGTGGCTACGTTCTTCCTTTATTAGAGAGGTAGAGGAGTTTACTTATGGACGGAGATCGGTACAAGGCGTCTTGATATCAGACCGGTTTACAATTGTTATGTCATTGTTTTTTGTTCTCGTTGTCTTTTGTTTTATTAAAAAATTTTTTACACCCCTCTCTTGTTCCCAAAACACTATCTTGTAAAACCCTTTTATATCCCAATTTAACCGATTAAATGAAGTCTTGAGGATTTCCACTAAAAACAAAAAAATTACGAAATTTCAAAAATTACTTCGCGGTTTTCTCCCTGTGGCACCTGATATAAAGAGTTTGAACTGACGCCTTGGGAAATAAGAGTACTCTACTCATGATCACAAACATGTTCAAGGAAAACTTGTGCGTAACTTTTTGTGATACCATCAGCCGAGAGAGGTTTTTATTTGGACTTCGAGACTAAGTAAAAATTATATGCACCCAGTGTCAACGGTATTACCACAAGACATTACTCTAAAATTTTCCTTTTGATGTTTTGAGGAAAAACACTATAATGTCTCCTAAAGATGTCTAAAATTCATTTTACGGTCTACGTAACATGACGGATGCATTTAGGAATGTCGTTAGATTAACAGTCGTCCATTGTAGGCGGAGGAGAAAAGATAGTTAGGATGGTGTTTTTTCGTCTCTGTTACCCTTGTTTAGAGGATCCACTGAGTGTCACTTGTGACTTGAGATTATCGGGTCGGATTGTCGACTTTACCCGAGACTAAGTCCGTTATGCCTTTCTATAGTACACGATCCTTTTCTTTACTAATATTTATAGTGATATACGGAGTAAAGACCCGGTGTTGATTCTCTATTCCGTAAGACAAATCCCATTTCGTCTTTGTCTTTCTAGTGAAAATAAAACAAAACTTCAAGGATGTGTAGAGAAATCTAAGAACAACTTCTCTTTTTCAGTCCGAATGAAACTCTCTTGTGTATCGGTAACCCCAACCACTGGGCTTTGTCCTTCTATAGGTAGTATAGGTTAGTTTCACTACTTACCTAGTAAAGGGATTAGTCTCCGTTAGACTCGTCTCTGTTGTTGTATATACAGTTAGAGTATGAGGGGAAAGTGGTCCCTTGTCTCTTCTCTGATAATTCCGTTACGCAAAAAAGGTTTGTACTTGATAGTGATTTCCAGTTACTCTCAGAAGGTCCTGATGTCGGGTAGAGGTCAATTGTATGAATTACACGGTTTCAGCTATGAAGATGAAGGTCAGTCTTATTAAATGAATATAATTTATTTTTAGTCTGTAGTGAATAGGTAAGAGAGAATTTTCGTCTTAAGAAGGTTAATTAAAACCACTCCGTAAAACGTTACGACCCCTTACCACATACGTCGAATATCCCTAGACACTTGGTTTATTTAAAAAAGTCAAAGGATCAAAGGAATTAGTGGTGTGTCTGATATCGAAGGGGTTTCATGAGTGTTGGTTGTAGTCTAATGATTTTATACGTCTGAAAAGATTTCTAGGTCTCTTGGCCAATTTAAGGTAAACCCCTTAATGTAAAGATGAACACTAGTTAACGTCATCTCAACTTCAAAGACGACCTAATTTTAAATAAGTAAAGGACACGAGTCGGTAGGATTTCGTAATAATAAGTTGACAATTTATAGGTAAAGTATTATGGGATTTCCATTGGCTTAAAATTAACTTCCCCTTTTACATAGTCGGCCATACGTGCACCAACGTGTACGAACTTACTAGACTACACCTAACTAAAGGAAACGAGTACTTAATTGTAAGACTAAATATCGTACAGTAAAAACTTAATGAATTCTTTATGGTCTCATCCAGTGTGGGTCGTGCCACAGGACTGAGGTTACAGTTACTTGTACACCTTCTCTCCATAGTGATGTGGGATTGAAATTTAGTCTAAACCTTTTAAAAGTCTTGTTGGGCTTTTGGGAATTGTTCAAGGTGAAGTCTAAACGTCCAGTGTCATTTGAGAAGATCGAGGATAAATGTAAAAGATAGACTCGAGGAAAACACTAATATATGCAAAGATCATGTGACACGGTATCGGGAGGCTTGAGGTTCGTCGTTTCGTTAAAAGAGATCAGACAAGAATCCGACTTTAGACTGGGTGGGAGAATTAGAGAAGATCGAGCTAGAAAATTGTCTCGTGTACCACCGGTCGTCCCGTCTCCTTCTGACCCCACGTGCGATCCCACGACCCACCCCGTTATAGTTTAATCCAAACTTATTCAGATAAAGGACGGAACACTGTTCTCTTCTCCAACCCTACTGTCACAATCGACAATCCTGGTGTCTATAACGAAACTCAAATCCGCCCCGGACTGGGGTCTTTCTGTATTATTAGCCCCCTGACCCCCGTTTTAATGGAATAAACGTCAGGTGTCGTGTCATCGAACACATTGAGTGACCGCCCGAACCTAGGGCGCTTGCAGGAGGGAGGGCGCGACTCGACTTTTTCCTCGTACCTTTACCCTTACCGAAGTGACGACGTCTTGGGAACAGACAAGGAGAAGGACATGAACTACACCAACTCTTCCTCCACATCTGTCACCACGACGGCTAATTGAAAAGTAAATTTCACCTAAAAAAAAAAAACAGGGGAAGGAAATTACATTTGAATTTAAGACCGATTGTTCTCCTTGTAGGAAACTACAAGCATTTTTTAGTAACACCCTTTGCACTACTGTACTTTTATACAAGTAGCATACAAAATTTAAAAATTTTTATCTAATAGTTTATCACTTCACGGTAAACATTTTCCGATCGAGTACACATACATATATATATGCATGTTGTGTGTTTATGTCCTCCTTTTTCCCCCAGACCTTTTCTCTTCTTCTTTATCTATGTGTTGTTTTACAATTACCAATTGTTAGGGTATTGACATCTTAATCATTTTATCCATACAAAAAGTAAAAAAGAGATAAGATGTAAAAAACGTTACTAACATAATAAAGCATTATTTTTACGAAAGCTCAGGAAGTATTTTGGTCCTACCATTCGAGGCCTCCACGAAAGGTCTCAAATTTAAAATACTAGATTCACCGAGTCAAAATAAACCTTGTCACCGAAACGGTTAACCTAGTCATTTACCCCTCCTTTTCTAATAAAAACGTGGTAGTTGAAGACAGAAGCACGTCGCAAGATTTGTAGTGTCTATTCCATTTACTCTTTACGTTTAGGAACGATTTTTATTGAAAAGTGCGCGAAACCCTCAAAATCAAATTTTACAAAACGCGAAAAAGGAGGCTTCCCGAGTTTACGTTTTTTTACCCTTTGAAGCCCTTTGTTATAAAAGTTCCTACTTGGTTCCTTGGTAGGCCCTCTTCCTTTCCGGTGGCTTTCAAGTTCGCCCTTCTCTTAGACCCCAAAGAACTAGGGCAACATCCTCTTTGGCCCTTTTCCTTTGTCTTTCTTTTCTTCCATCATTTATACTCGTTTACACAGTGCCACAGTATCTCATCCGTTTCGTGAGGAGGCTCCGGACGAAAGACTCTTGACGAGACCTCTATAGGTAGACAGGGTCACTCAGGCAACCAAGAGTCGGTATTGCAAGGGTTTAAATCGTCCCTCAACACTGTAATAGAAAAAAAAAAAAAAGAATTGCTTGAGAAAGATCCTTTATTAAAAGTGAGAAAAATTTCCGTTCCACTTTTTCGAATTTTAATAGTCGTGACTCTGAACGGTCGCGAATGTCCAACCTCATTTTGGTATTGGAAAAGGCCGAGCGTGGATTTTTTACGGAGGCAAAAACCCGTCAACGGAAACGGTAAATCAACGGGCAGTAGGGCGTAGTGCCCTTCTTGAGAAAACCAAAATTTACGCCGAGCCCGTTCATGAACCTCGAAAAGAAAGAAGAAAGAATTTGAGGACCAACTTTCTTTTTTTCCCTTGGTTTTTTTTGGTGGGGTTCCATGTCTTGACGATGGAACTAATTAATGTCTTAAGGAAGGGGGTAGGAAGGATTGGGACCCCGAGGCGTGATGGAGAACGTAGGGGGCGAGTGCGCCCCCGGGTGTGGTGGAAGGGTCGAGAGGAGTGGGACCCCGGGTGCGGTGGAGGAGGAAGGAGACAAGGATAACCGCGTATGCGGGGACAAAGGGACTCTCGTTTAGATAGTTCTCCTCTCGTAATTAAGTGAGGGCCTCTGGACGCAGTCGAACGCGTCAATTCTCTTTTCTTTTCGCTCCCCCCGCCCCCATCATTCCTCCACTTATGAGTTTTGGTCGTTCCTGGCCAACCCCTCCCCCTCGCCGCCCCCCTTTTTGTCGAGACGTCCGCTTCGACCCTGACTGTCGAGCGGACCCTCCTCGTCCTAAGATCTTCGTAGCTCTCCTTTTTTTAGTCGGGACGTGGACACCTGGAACTTCGTACAAGTACCCGGCCAAAAAATTTTCTTATCGGTGACAAGTCAAACGAGGGATCTGATCCCACGAGTCGTTGGCTCCAATGGGTGAAGAACCCTTTAGACTTTACAAAATTCTACGTCTTTGTCTATAAACGTTTACTTATTAGTAATTTGCTGAAAAGAGAGAGGAGGTAAAGGTCAGGGACGAACGCCCTTACCTCTCCCGACGTGCCGTCTACGACACCCCGACCCCTGCGACCTCAGCTTCGATTCGCTGCTACTCAGTGGCCCGTAGGCGTCACCGACCCTTTCCCCTTCGGTAAAACGGCGTCGTCTCGGCCGATTAAGGTCAAAGCACGAAGTTCGTTCTACCATGACGAGCCGGATACCAAACGGAGTCCGGTCGAGCTCCACTTGAATCGGTCGGTCTTTCGGAAAACGGGAGTGATCGTCTTCTCGTGTATTACCCTTACCATGTGTGTGTAGGGAGGGGGGCGGGGGGGAGCGGGGGGGAGCGGGGGCGAGCGGGCGAGGTGTGTGTGGTGGTGGTGTTTTTTTTTTTTTCACCTAAATCTCCATACGAGACCGTTGGGTGGCGTCATGAGAACGGACCTCTTAAGGTACCTGTCTCCTCGGACCGCCCGATGTCAGGTACCCCAGAGTTCTCAGGGTGTGCTGAATCGCTGATTTGGTTTGGTGGCGATGTTTTGCGTGGTTCGGACCCAGTTCCGTCCCGCCGCCCCACGGACGGAGTCTCCGTGCAGACGGTGGTCGATGAAGTCGAGGACAAACGTCCCGACTAACGTTCAGACACGTCGACCCCATGGGTTCGACACAGGTAACGACTCTGACTCTGTACAGACCCGGACAGACTTATCCTTAGTCGTACTTCGCCGGCGACGTCGACAACGGTTGTAAACGAGAGGCGTCCTGTGTGTGTGGTCAAACAGTCCGGCCCGGCTCTTCTCTCGTGTAGCACAAAGGTAGTGAGGCAAGAAAAAGAGAGAGTCAGAGACATGACCAGGTATCAAGGATGAGACTTTTGGGAATCCAAAGTTTAATTCTTAAACCCCTGACCCACGTTAAAATCTTTTCATCCTCCTACATAAAATGTGTACACCGTCATGAAGTAGGAGTTTGTGCAATTATAAAGACCGTCACTTTGTTTATCACCGTTCAGTCAAGACCAGTCCAAAAACGGGGATTTAGTCAATCCAGTCCAGTCCCAAACGGTGGTTTATTTAGACCCCCTTTTCTTCACAAAAGTCTTAAGAAACATAAAATCTTAACGTCTAAACCCCTTAGTAAAGGATGGCGTATAGAGGAGAGATCGAGAAAGGACGAGGGGGTCGTGAGGGGAATTGCGCGGTTGGGGGGTAGAGCAGGGGAGGGGGTTGGATGGACCGTTTAGTGACGGCTAGACCGCGGCGGGGGAGGTCGGTTCTTTTCAAGACACAGTGTCTCCGTCCACGTCGTGACAGGTCCACTAGGTCTACTTCCCCCGGAAAGAAGTGTGGTTGTTTTGTCCTCTCTACCGTGTGTTGAACCGACGATAGTTCAGCTCCTCGGAAACCGTACAACCCTCTGAGGCGGCACCGACAGTCTCGTAGTTCCACAGGGACCTAAGATAGTAGTTACCGTCGGTCCTTCGTGTCGAGAGACTACCCAACACCCATCGTTCCAGTCTCAAGTCGTTCCCTTTGAACTCCCCTCTCCTATTCGTACTCTCCGACAAAACACGATTGAATTCGACGAGGACCTACGAAGATTTATTCCGTCACCGACGACCCTATCCGTCCACCCGAAGTCCCGGACTGAATTCCGTCACTGTGACTATGACCGACATTTTAGAATCCCTTCGAACCTCTTCAGTCTTTTATTATACTCACATTAAAGGTCATTTAGCACTTCACCTTGGTGTCCGGAATAGTCTCGGCTCGTACCGGGTAAAGAGACTACAAGTACAACTTTGTGGACGGAAAAGGTTACATACTATTCAAAGTCTCAACTTCAATGGTAAGGTAAGAAAAGAGATTCATTGTAAAGAAGTAAGACGAACAATTTATCTTGGATTCTATTCTAGTGTCAGTGTGCATACTCACCAAATATCGTTACGTAAACTTAGATGTTAACACTTCCTTTACCACTATGGGTCAGGGTTCGTAAGAAAGACAGGATATCCACAACCCCAGTGTAGAAAGGGTATAAGACCGTCGTGGGATTTTACCCGACCCTGTAATTACCCAGAATACCGGTCTGTCTACGACACTTATATCCTACTGTCTGTCAGGACACTAACAGAATACCGAATAAGAGGGAAAGGTCCTTGGGTCTCAGACTCTATTAGAGTTTTTGATTTACTCCCCTGAAGGCACCACCGAGTCGCCATTTCTTGGGTAGACGGTTACGTTCTCTGTGTCCAAGGTAGGGACTCGACCTTTCTAAAGTATGTATAGGACACCTCGTCGATTCGGGTCACACAGTGTTGACACCTCGGACACGAGATCTCGGGCCCTCTATGTTAACGACTCGGGTGGACGGTGTCGACTTCGGGTTTGCGCGATCTCGAGGACGAGATGTTGTTCTCTTCGGTGTCGTTACTCTTCGGGCTCACGATGTCGATCTGTTATTGGGGAGAGGGGTCGAGTGTTGATCTCTTTCGGACACACGTGGTTGCTTCTGGGTCGTGTCGGTGTTTATGTGATTAAGTTAATAAAAATTTTTTTTGATTTAATCCTGGAGGGACTACCAGGTGACCAATTCTTGGACGAACGGTCACGTCCCCTGTGACCAAACTAGGGACACACGGTGTCAATGACTTTGGGTCAGCGGTATCTCGATGACGAGACGTTGATCTCTTCGGTGACGTCACTCTTCGAACGTGTAGTGTTGATCTCTCATCGGGGGTGAACGACGTTGATCTCTTTCGGGCACACGTCGTTTTTTCTGTGTCGTGTCGGTGTTTATTTATGTTGATTTACTTATTGTAGAATGAAAATGGATGAAACTCAGTGTGAGAAGACTAACGTGAAACAAAAAGTACAGTCTCCGAGAAAAAACGGGAAAAGTATTGTGAAAAATAATAGTATAGGGTGAACGTGACACTTGAATCAACGAGTCAGCACAGACTGAGACGCTGGAGCACGTGACATTGGGTGGTCCGAGGAGACAGGTACTCCTAAGAGGTCCGTCCTTATGACCTCACCTAACGGTACAGGGGGAGGTCCCCTAGAAGGGTTGGTTCTCTAGTTTGGGTCCAGAGACTGTGACGTCCACCTAAGAAGTGGTGAACATAGTTTACTCTCTCCCTGTCTTTGAAAGATGGTGAAACGTCCCCACCGAGTCTCGAGTCTTCCGGGATCACCGTAGGTGTGTAGGGAAGGTACCTTCTTCTATGGGTCTATAACTTCTCCTACCTGGAAGTCAAGTATGCCTAGTCGTTCGGAGACCTTCTCACCCGACACCCTATTAATGAACTTGTAGAAGTCAGTACTACCTTATTCGTGAAGGGACCCTGAGATTTTATTGAAACTGACGGACCTACAACTGTTTCCCTTAAACCTGTATTCAACAGAAAGGATTCTACCACCCACTAAAGGTCTTTTGTTCGACTTTACCGATTTTCCAGTTCCGTTACTGACCCAATAAGGTCCCTTTACCTGTCAAGTCGTACCTATTTAAAGTCCTTTAATTAAGTATAGATAGAATTGAGTTCGGAGGTTCTGGTCTTAGTAACACTTTAGTGACACTCCAACGTTCTTCCCAAAAATTTATAGGTTCGTTGTCGTATACATAATATAGGGGGGGGGTATACCAATCTATAATTTTGACCGTCTTCCATCTCTAATAAAATTTGATACCGTCAAAAAAAAAGTGTCAACTGTAAGTTCACTAGGTTAATTAAAGTATTGTCTTATAATTGTGATATTTAATAAATCCCTTCTTTATTACGTAACTTCCACGGTTATTAAAAAGTTTTATTGAAAGTCTAAACTAAAGAGAAAAGTAAGAATATTTTGTGTACACTCTATGTTCTTACCACATAAATAGGAGTAATATAGTTTACCCTAGACATTGTGTCCCAGACATCGAGTCAACCATTTCTTAGACGGACGTCACGTCCTCTGGGTCCAAGTTAGGGTTCCAGTCCTTCTAGGGGTTCTCTTCCTTTACTGTTAGGTCAGGTCATAAGAACGGACCTTTTAGGATCCCTGTCTCTTCGGACCCCCCGATGTCAGGTACCCCAGTGTTCTCAACCTGTGCTGAACCGTTGATTTGGTGGTGATGTGTGACTTACCCTTTTACGTCTCTTCCATCTGTCTACTGAGTTACAGTATATCAACCCTGTTTTCGGGTCGACAAGACCCAGGGTCGAGGTACTCAATCGTGAGGTGTCAAGAGTAGTCTCTTTTGTTCAATGTTTAGGTTTTATTCTCTAGAGATAGTAGTGCAGATTAACACTTGATAAGTGAGACCCTTCGTCCTCAGGAGAGTCCTGTCTCTGGACTTTTACAAGAAGTAAGAGGTCAAGGTGGTCTGAAAAATAAAAAAGAAGTAAGAAAAGTACTAGAGTTCTTGAACCAGAGATTTTTTATAATTGGTGTCTGTACTGGAATTTTTGTTTTGGACCTGTGACAAAAGGCAACGAAAGACGTGGATATTCAGAGATTATATTTTCCAATTACGTCATCAGTTATTAGAGAAACTGTTAGTTCTTTGATTATTTATCATATGACTGGGTGTCGGAGTCTTACTCCTCAACTATCTTACCGAAAATGAAGGGGATTCCTTTATAATAAATTTACTATTAATTCTTGATATGGGTCCGGATCGTCCTTCAAACGGTTATTTTAATAGGAAGGAAATCGATTACTAATAAATGGTTTATTGTAGACGACGAGTATTTCGTAACCAAACATGTAGAACAGACAAGGACAAAAAGTCTTTAATCGAAGTTTTTCCATCTTACTAATTAAACCACAAATATTCACGAGTTTTTTCCTTAGTTTAAATGTAAACTCATCTAGATTCCACAAAAACAACAATTGACTTTACATAGTCATAAGGTAGAGGTTTGGGGTAAGTACGTCGGGTTTGAACCCCATAACGATCCCTGTTGACTCTGGACCTATTTTGTACCATACACACAGAGAAAGAGAGAGATGTGTGTGTGTGTTACTCCTTACTTCCTATAGTTCCTGTAGGACGGTCCTTTCTCTTCAACGTTTTGGTCATTTATATATGGGAGATTTTTTTACAAGTCATCATCTCGATCTAAGAATATCGGGAAGGAACCACTGTCTTCACAAAGGAAAGAGGGTAAGAGACTCATCCGACTGAAGGGATGAGAAAGACATCAATGACGGGACGGGTAAACACGTCTCCCCTTCCCTGTCCATGTTTCTCGGTATTATTCCATGGTCTTGGATCTGAGAGATTTTGGTTTGTGGTGGGTTAAAGGTTACTTGAAGTCTCCTTATGAATTCACTATCTTACACTCGAGAAGTTTCGAGAGGACGGAGGACCGGTGTCTACCAGACTTTCAAGAAGGTAAACTCAGAGTAAGGAAGATCGATTAGACATCTGAGGGCCCACAGGAAATTTTACTTTTCCGTGACCCTTTTATTATACGACCCGGTCATAAAGGACCACGTACAGGATTCCTTATTATCGGGAAACTCAACAAGTTGTATTTTTTTATTGTTATTTCCACCCCTTCTCAAACTACTAGTTCCTCTTTACCTATCGACGTCGTTGGATCTAGGGGAGAATATCTAAATGTTCCGTGTGATTAAATCAATTTCAAGGATCTTTAAGATACTAAACAAATTCGGGGACTAAGGGTTTAAATGAACTGGTGGAAACAAAACCCCGGTTTAAATAAACCGATAAAGTAATTAAGAGACTTTGTGAGAAGTTCTTTACGACGGATTTCGAGAAGTATCTTAGAACTTTCACTATATTAAACCTCGTTTTTACTTATGTTTCGGTACTCTCAACCTAAACCTGACTTCAGACTTCGGGACCAGGAGGGTGAAGTACTCGAGGGTGACGGATCTTTGATTTAGACTTCTACTCCGCCTGAACTCGACTGAACTTTCCATTTTAAGTCTCTCCATCTTTCCTCCTGTTCTCATTGGGTTAGTGAATGACTCTACTGTGACTCTATTTACTGCTTTGTCGAAATAAAAGCGACTACAGACAGTAGTGATGTAATGTTAGTAGTCTCCCCTTTTACTAATTCTTGTTTCTCTTTAGCCCATGGACACAAGACAAAATCGAAAAAAAAGGGGAAATTTAAGTACATAGAGAAAGAAAAATTAGTAAGTAAGAATAATAAAGGTAATGAGGGAGAGGTTTAGATTTTCTTGAGATTTTTACGGTTTGTGAATGTAAGTAATAAGATGTTGTCAAATTGTACTATGAGACACTTAGTCCATTTGTTTTAAGTTTATACGTGGTCTTTCGTATTGAATGGGATGTCTACAAAGAGCTGTCATCTATACGGGATTTTCCCGTGGTCTTTTGTCCTAGCTAGGGTATCGGTTTCTAGAAGGTTCTCAGGTCTTAATTCACAGTGAGGTCTTGAAATAAATATCTCTGGTGTCGATTCCGACTAGCCAACTGTCAGATTCTTGAGTTCAAGGGTTTACCATTTTAAGGATGGACGTCTAGTCTAAGAGTTCCAACGTCAGTGGGTGGACACACTATAGTGGTTAGGTATGTAAAATGCAAGGATGTTACTCTATTGTTTGAAACTCCCTTTCTTTTGTTTTAACGATCTCGTATAGTTCCTGTTTAATACGCAAGTACTAAATCTTGCATTTCACGGTGATTGATACTGGTCATTATCTTCGGTCTAATTATCTGGATCTCCGATTTCAGGAAAGACCCAGAGACTGTTTTTTTTCCTGTGTCGTAAATATCATTAATAAGTCCGTAGGGAAGATAGTGTAAGGTAATTAACCGAGTAAACAAATAAAAATATTACAAATGGGACTTTGTGATGTTAGTGAATCAGGTGTAGACGACTTAGAGGGACATCTATACCGGGTAAGGTCAGGAGTGAGATATAATTTTGTTTTGTCTTCCGGTAAATTATAAGTGAAGACTTGACAAAGATTTCATTAGGTAGACGTAAACATGGTTTAACTACAGGGACAAAGACACGAAAAAGGATTTTACTTTTACAGAAAGATTAATACTGTTACTTTAACGAACAATGTCTTTCAAACCTAATTTTCTTTCACAAAATAAATTAGTGGTTATTAAGGAGGTGGGAACTGAAGGATGAAACGATTTCGACTTCGAGGTTATGAAACCGGTGGACTGAGTCGGCTGAGCAACCTTTTCTGGGACTACGACCCTTTCTGACACCCGTTCTCTTCTTCCCTTGTTGTCTCCTATTGTACTAACCTACCGTAGTGACTGAGTTACCTGTCCTCAAACTCGTTTGAGCTCTATCGTTTCCTGTCCCTTCGGACCGGACGACGTCAAGTACCCCAGTGTTTCTGAATCCCCAGTGTCTGAATCGCTGACTTGTGGTGGTTTTTAAGGAGGTGGTTTTCTTTTGGTAAACCACACATAGAGAGGTTTGAAGAAAGGCACAAAATCTCGAAAAAGATCTTTTATAATCTGGTAGTGTACATAAGACTAAAAAAAAAGAAAAACTGACACAACTTAGAGCAAGGTCAACGTAACATCGTACGTCCTAGAAGGAACGTAGCACGTCCTAGAAAGCAACGTCCCGTTCCTGAACGATCAACACCACCCTCACACGAATCAACAAGGTTCCGTACATTCCAGAATCAGGGGGTTGGTCCCTAACTTGGGTGCAGGGGACGTAACGTTCCGTCTAAGAATTAGTGACCTGGTGGTCCTTCAGTGTATATAAGACTAAAAATTTGTTTCCGAAAAAATTTGTTTCCAAAAGAAAGGGACAGATATTTGTATGTAGATGTAATTAGACTGAAACAAGAAGTAACGTTTGTCTCTTTTATGTGAAAAGATAAAAATCCTTAGTATAAAATAATATAAAATCAGTAAGTATATGTAATATAATCGGATCGTTCACAGTTGGTTGTCTGTGTTCCTTTAAAAGTAGACAGGAGGTACATTGCTTAAGAAATAGACGTGTGTAAGATTGAGGGACCCAAACAGTTCCGATACCAAAAAGGTCACCAGTACATACCTACACTCTCAACCTGATATTTCTTTCGACTCGTGGCTTCTTAACTAAGAAAACTTGAAACCACAACCTCTTCGGAGAACTCTCAGGGAACCTGACGTTCCTCTAGGTTGGTTAGGTAGGATTTCCTCTAGTCAGGACCCACAAGTAACCTTCCTGACTACAACTTCGACTTTGGTTGTGAGACCGGTGGACTACGCTTCTTGACCGAGCCACCTTTCCTGGGACTACGACCCTTTCTGACTCCCGTCCTCCTCTTCCCCTGTTGTCTCCTACTCTACCGACCTACCGTAGTGGCTGAGCTACCTGTACTCAAACTCACTTGAGGCCCTCAACCACTACCTGTCGCTCCGGACCACACGACACCAAGCACCCTAGTGTTTCTCCACCTGTGCTGACTCGTTGATTTGACTTGACTTGAACTTAAAAGTTCATGGTTGAAATTCCCCTTTCTATATACAGTCCCCTACAAGTTGAAATTCCTTAGGTTATACAACGTGAAAAGAAGGAAACACACGGTAAAGAGTTCCTAAGAGACAAGGAATAGTCAAGGATAAGGACCTTGCTGATGTCGACGTACGTCAAGAGTCCTGACTCTGGTACCCTTTCCCATGGACGAATCTAAGGAAAGTCATTGAGGGAAGTCACTGAGAAAAGTCGTAGTCGTTGGAACATACATAATCTGATAGGTAAAACAACGTTGACTACCTTAAAGTAAGAAACATTATCGACTCATCAGTAAAATGATTTCTATATACTCGGACGTAAAGACGATTATTTTATGGGAACCAGGTGATCTCTGGACCCAGGGGCCGTAGGACGAAACAGAAGTAAGAGTAACCTTACACCTTTGGATGTCTCGAGTGAGAGCGCGGGTCCGAAAGTTCTGGAGGAACTCTCCTGTGGGACACGGAAACACTCACCATGTTGAGGACATTTTGGATACCCGAAATAACCAAAAGGTGTATTGGGCTCTCTATGACGAGAGAGAGAGAGAGAAAAAGAGAGAAAAGCAGTTGAGGCCAGATGGTCCAGGACCAGACATTTCTTCTGGTTGTCCATATATATGTCGCAAAGACAAAAAAAGTCAGACAACCCATAACCCCTCTTTTTTCTTTGGTTCTCCATCTTCGGTATTAAGTAGGAGTACACGGGTCTTGGATAGTTCATTTGTCATCAGTATACTTAACTTTAATTACATAACGTCTTAGTCATTTTTCGAAAAACCTTTTCTACCTCGGAATCGACCTAGAATCCCGTCCATCTAAAGCCCACCAACCCTTTGTACATTTTCCATCTCTTGACCCTCTTTTATCATATGTTGTCTTAACCCTCCTTTAAACTCGGACCCGTACCACCACTTCTATCTTATACTCTTCCGTTCCTGATCCACCATCTCCCAGAGTGTCACGTTCGTCTTCTCAAATATGAACTACTTTCCCCGTCTACCTCTCGGAACCTTCCAAAAACTCGACTGACGTCAGAACTCTTACTACTTAGAACGTCGTACCAACGTCCCGTCTCTTCAAAATTCGTCCCTCAGTTCGTTCCTCGAAGGCCCTCTTTAGATCTAAAAATTTACTACGTATGCCTAACCCACCACGGTCTCCCTTACGTCTTCTACCCGAGTTTCTCCATAAAACCACCTTCCTAGTACTCAGGGACCACTCACTGACCACGGACTGACTCGTATCTTCTTCAGTTCTTTTCTTATAAATCGTCACCCACCCTTTCCTCCCCGTCTCGGGTAGAGGTGGTGTCGGAGACTCGTAAAGGAATGGGTCGACAGTGTCATACCTCAAGGTGACATTCTTATATAAAACAGAGGGAATGTCACATGAAAGTTTCTCCTTAAAAACGACTCTCCATGATGGGTTATTCAACTCAAGTGATATTCTCAATCCCTGTACTATCGAGAGAAGAAAAGGACTTTCTCTACCACCCCTACTCGGATCTCTGTGTCATTTCAGGTTTACTTCGAACCTGGGGGAGCGAGGATTTGGAGTCCGTAAGGTTTTTTTCTCGTCCCTGACTTTCTACTACGGACTCTACTTCTTTTACTTGTAAAGGACCTTATCTACTTTTATCATTAAATTTTTTTATCTTCGACCCCCTCCTCTTTCGTGTTCGGTATCATCCTTCGATATCCCTTTTGAGGTCTTTAGTGACAACAAAGAGAGAGAGTGATTGTAATATTTGTCTACGAATAGTCTTATCTCATAATAGGGAAGATAACGGAGTAGTAAGATTTTCAACCTATTTTAATAAAATCTATCGACATAACTGTATATACACTGTATGTAATTTGACGTACATAAATTTTTATACGGTAAACTTTTCGAAACTGTATACTTTGGAAGTGGTGTTGGGTGTAGTACTTGGATAGGTAGTCAACGTTATTTAGACAAAAACTCTTAGTGACTCTTTTAGAGGTCTACCTTTTTCTAGTGACTTCAGGGGAACGAAACGCCTACTCCTTTAATCCGGGGTTCACCCCTTTACTGAATGTGTTTCTGGGTCCTCACTGGTCCCACCTCGTCCGTAGGAACCTGGGACTCAGTGACGAGTTTGTGAGACCCGACAGGTCAGCAAGTTCCATAAAGGTGAGTCAAGATCCTTTTGTGGTGAAGTCTGGTTTGTGGAGAAATAGTTGGGTAGGGACCCCTTCGACATTAACTCTTTCTCATTCTACTATCGACAGAAATCTTTTCACGGGAGTACCGTACAATGAAGAATAATTCTTACTACAATCCGTGTGAAAAGTGAAAACGGGAAATTGGGATCTTTCATTCATCGGACTATCATCCCTCTCATTCTGTGATTTACTTTGGTATCCTGTGTCCTGACGTTTAATTTAGGAAGTCATCTCAATGGTCTGAGGTTTCGTGAAGTTTTAGTTTTGAGACTCACGGAAACGTGCATCTTTGTAATACTAAGTATCATTTTTTTTTTTTTTTTTTTTTTTTCAAGATGTCGAGATAATCATTTGATAATTACTATACAAAGTCATGTAATATCTAATTATCTGCACGTACCTTTTACGTGTTTACAGACTTTTTTTCATACGAGGTTAAAAATTAGTTGGTTTGAAATTTGAAACAAAACTGGTTATAAGATACGAATATATGTCATCGAGTGGGAATAGACGTCAAAACGAAAGGTTCCAAAGTCAATGGGTTCCAGTTGACTCCGGGTTTTCATAATTTACCTTTAAATACCTTTATTTGTTAAGTATTAAAATTTAACACACGACAAGATTCGTCACTCTACTCAGAAGGAAACCCACTTTTTCATTTTCACTATAAAACTCTTTCTGATGTAAGGGCATTGAAAGTAATGTCATACAACAATATTGACAAGGTAAAGTGACTAATGACAACAATTAGAGAATGACACGGATTAAATATTTAATTTGAAATAGTATCCATACATACACATTCTTTTGTGTATGATATATTTCCCCAACCATGATAAATACCAAAATCGGTAGACAGGTGATCCATTCCCCCCCTGATGACATTCGACAATTGTAATCCCGTTCACCTCACTCTCCATACGTTCTTGAGAGACATGATAGAACCGTTGAAAAGACGTTTCAATTTAATAAGATTTTTAATGAGTTTTTAATTTCCAAATAATTTTTTTTTTTGGACAACTTCGGTGTATACTTTTGTTACTTTTCCGTTTATGACATGTTCACCCTTCATAAACATCGTATATAAAATTCCGAACTATAGGAATGATACATCTGTCGTGAATGTTTTGAGAGGTTCATTTATAGAACATCTTTTACCTGTCAGTGTTTTTATCCGTCCAGTTAGAGTGTGTGTATGTTTATTTACCGATCAAATCAGGTTGTAGACATCATTGGTTTCTTTACGACAAAATTTTTGACTCCACGGTAAAAGAAAAAAGTGGTCAGTTCAATCGTTTCAACCCGAAAACCGATATCACCTACGACGACGAAACAAAAATTACAATGGGTCTTAACTACTCCCAAACCCCTTTATCCGCGAGCACCTTCTCACATGTAACAATGTCCGAAGTTCTCTCCCTAAATCGTTAAGTTTAGGTTTTTGAATATTTATAATTGGAGAGTGGATTGGTAAGATGAAAATCCTTAAATAAGATTTCTCTCGTGGTGTTTATATGTGTTTCTAAATGGATCATAAATATAACAAAGTTTACCACTTTTTAGAATCACCGAAGATTGACTGTCAACCAATTTAATTTGCCTTGTTTAGGTGTGGTTGGTTTTTATTCCCCGGGTAATTTTTACCACATATTCTTATTATTCTTTTCCTGAAAGGAACACCAGGTCGCTATCTTTTAGACGGACGGTTACGTCCCCTGTACCCAAGCTAAGGACCAGGTCCTTCTAAGATGTACGGTACCTTGTTGATTCGGATATTCGGTGTTGATGACTTTGGGTGTAAGATCTCGGGTGATAGATTTCTGACACGTGGTATCCTCTTCGCTTACGTTACTCTTCGGGAGTACACCGTTGATCTCTCATCGGGGGACGGGACGAACGGTGTCGATCTCTTTCGAGCGTCCGTCGTTGCTTCTGGGTCGTGTCGTCTTTTTATTTTATCTATTAATTTTTTATTTTCTTATGATTCTTATATATACCCTTTATCTACCCCTTTATCACCTTTGTCACAGTCTGAAATAAAACCCCCCGAGGTCTTAGTGACGTCTACCACTAACGTCGGTACTTTAATTTTCTGTGAATAAGGAATCTTCCTTTCAATACTGGTTGGATCTATCGTATAAGTTTTCGTCTCTGTAATGAAACGGTTGTTTCCAGGCAGATCAGTTCCGATACCAAAAAGGTCACTAGTACATACCTACACTCTCAACCTGACACTTCTTTCGACTCGTGGCTTCTTAACTACGAAAACTTGACACCACAACCTCTTGAGAACTCTCAGGGAACCTGACTTTCCGTTAAGTTGGTCAGGTAAGATTTCCTCTAGTCAGGACCCACAAGTAACCTTCCTGACTACGATTTCGACTTTGAGGTTATGAAACCGGTGGAGTATGCTTCTCAACTGAGTAACCTTTTCTGAGACTACGACCCTCCCTAACCCCCGTCCTCCTCTTCCCCTACTGTCTCCTACTCTACCGACCTACCGTAGTGGCTGAGCTACCTGTACTCAGACTCACTTGAGACCCTCAACCACTGCCTGTCCCTCCGGACCACACGACGCTAAGTACCCCAGTGTTTTTCAACCTGTGCTGACTCGCTGACTTGACTTGACTTGACTTGACTTCTTATACATTTCTGTACCTTTCTACAAATGTCTTATAATTCCACAAAAAATTTTAGGTAAATATTTTATTTTGTACGTAAGTTTTATTACTAATATATCCTTCCTTTATGTGAGTTTTAAATTTGGTCACTAAACCAATATATGAAGATACTCCAATTGTCATTGAAATTAAGAGTTAAACGAATATTAAATGTAATTTTTTTTTTTTTCTGGTTTGGAGGGAGATTCAACCCTACCCTTCTTTGTCTAGGACCGCAGAAAGGAATATGGAACCAGGGTTGACCCAAACGGTAGGAATGACTATGACACGAAATATCTGAACCGAAAGGAAAACCAGACGTTCAAGAACGAAACCCAAGTGGAATTATGAGAGGGTAAAGGGTAGATGGGTGTGAAGCCTTGAGGAGTCTCGAGTGGTGGCAGACACGACGGGAGTGAACGGTGGTTGTCTGTCGGTGACACAGTTGAGTCATCCTGGGTCAAATGTGACTCGGGACTGGAAGGTTTGTGTTGGAGACGTGAACGAATCCAGATTTTCAGGTAAGGTGTTTAAGAACAAATATAATCCAGTCCTTTTTGTTTATCTTTAACCATCTAGTAAACGACAAACGTTTGTGGTCCGAGTTTTTTGGAGGCTATGTCATTGATAAACAGAAAGAAGTCGATCCTCTATTGGTGGGTTGAGGTATGACACTTCCAGGAGAGTCAGACGTCGTCCAAGGGTAAATACCAGTGGGGTTGAGTCCAAATACTTACCTAGGGAGTAAATACTTTATCGATGATACACTGTCCGTGACTATTCATCCTGAGGCTTCTACTCGACTAAAATAGTCAATTCTCGAGTCACAGATCTGATCGTGACAGGTCGTCTTGAAAGACGTCATCATCTTTAGATATAAGCGTGACAAAGTTCATACAACGGTGGTCGGTGTATATCGATAACTGGTGAACTTTATACTGATCATACTGATCCCTTGACTTAAAAAATAAAAATTAATTAAAATTGAGTTCAAATTTTTGACTTCGTCTCACATTTTATAAGAAGGAAATTTTTGTTACATTACAAAACCATCCTATAAAATTGATAACTTTTAAATCGTAGGTTCAATTCTATACGACTTTATATTTCACGTGTGGTCTAAAGTTTCTGAATCATACTTTTAATCTTACATTTTATGTAATAATTATTAAAAATATAAGTAATGTACAGTTTTACTATCATAAAATGTATATAACTTAATTATTTAATATAATAATTTTAATTAGTGTAAAAGAAAATGTCTTTTTCAAAAATTTTTGATGTAATTTTTTGCATCAATGATCTATTAAATTTTACTGTATCCACCGAACGTAATCTAAAGATAACTTATCGTGACTAGATCTCTTTTTTCCTTTCACTATAGATTTGTCAGAGGTTGATTTTATGTAATACACAAGGATCTTTACATATGTTTTCAGATTGTGTATTTTCAATTCGTTATCCGAATAGACTATATTGTACCACCCCATTACCAAATTAAGAGTTTTGGATTTTTTATAATATTTTAGGTATTAAAGTTATACGTAACTTATTATTGGAAAATAAGGTCAACGTTTTCATTAAGTACGACGAGTAATTCTTAACTTTGTAATGTCTTTATTGAGTCTTTCAACTCTATAAATTGATCTATATTAATTGTTAAACTCGATATATCTTTGTATAGTAATAATAACCAAGAAACATATTCACACGACGACGGCGACGATTCAGTGAAGTCAGCACAGGTTGAGACACGCTGGGGTATCTGCCGTCGGGTGGTCCGAGGGGACAGGGACCCTAAGAGGTCCGTTCTTGTGACCTCACCCCACGGTAAAGGAAGGGGTTACGTACTTTCACTTTTCACTTTCACTTCAGCGAGTCAACACAGGTTGAGAAGCACTGGGGTACCTGACGTCAGGTGGTCCGAGGAGACGGGTACCCTAAAAAGGTCCGTTCTCATGACCTCACCCCACGGTAACGGAAGAGGTCATATTCACACTCTGCTATGATATAAACCCCCTCTCGATTTGACATAAGGTAATATGCCTATATTAAATAAATTGGTTAGGGAATAAATACTGTAGGTTAAAAAACGATAAAGTTTCGTATTCTTTGTGAGTATAAACATATAAAAAATATATAAAAAGACGAAGATTTTATTATAAGAATATTATTTTATAGGTATATAACGACTTTTAATATCGTTTTTTCACTGATGGAGAATACAACGGTGGGTGGAATAGGGTTAGAAGGAGACTACTAATAACAACAACAACAAATCAACGATTCAGTAGGTTGAGAAACGTTGGGGTACCTGATGTCGGGTGGTCCGAGGAGACAGGTACCCTAAAGGGTTCGTTCTTATAACCTCACCCAACGGTAAAGGATTAAGTTCCCTAGAATGGCCAACCAATATATGTAAAATAGTCTTAATCAAAGGTACATATATAATTGGTCCAATAAAAAAAGAAAATATTTTAAAATCTATCTGATATATATGACAGGTTGAAAAATTGAATTTTTATTTAATTCGTTGTTTATATATGATATATAAATGATATTATATATATGATATATAATACAACATTATTGAATATTCCCTCATATTAAACGTTTTTATGACTTAGTGATACGACATGTATACTTTATTTACATTATAACATTTAGTTGATATGAAGTTAATTTTTACTAAATTTTTTTTTGTTTCCACTTCAGTAATAAAAAGAGTTGAGTATCCCTTATAGTTCCCAACTTTGGAGTCTCCCGTCCGAACCGGAAATATTTAGGGACCCGAATCACAGGTTAGGTCCGAGTCTGTACCCAAGACTTCCAAAGTGATTTTGTTTATGAACAATGTAAATGAAAAGGTGTGAAGAAGGGCAGTATATACCTCTTCTAGTCCGAGTCCCCTCTCGGACTTTGTACGAGTTTGTCTTCTATGTAACAACATCCGATAAAGGGGACTCTTTTAGGTTTATTTTTTTCTACACAAAAATTGAAAGTCCGATTCGAGAGTAGATATGAGAGAACTACTTTAACAGTTTGTTACCATTATCTATACATTAAAAATGTGGACACCTTAAATCGTCAACGAAATAAACATATATTGTAAATGTCTTAATTTTAAAAAATTTTCTACAGTCACTGTAATAAAGTTAATCATTAAAAGAAAGTTCTAGAAGTAGTTCTAATATAAAATTTACGGTTCTTTGAGAAAAACTTCTTAATTTTTTTTGGAGGACTAAACGAGTTTTTTACATAATAAACCCGTTTCCCCCAGTTTTCCAAATTTTTTTTTGTTGATATCAACTACATTTTCTCTGTATCTTAACAATTAGTCTAAATTTAAATTTATTCATTTTCTCACCTAAAGACCCAGGCTCCCATTGAGATACATATTGAGAAAATCCTAGACGGTTTGACAAAAGGTTTCACTCACGACTTGTGAAAATATCCGTAAAACCTTTTGTGTCTTCACTTCTGTTAAGGACGTTAAAGTTTCCTGAATGTCAAATGACATCTACCTCTCTACGTTGATTGTACCTGTGTAATTTTCATATTCATATTATATAGAATATTTATTCTTGGTTTGGTACGTTGAGATTTTCAATATGTAAGAACTCGAAGGGTCCACCATGATGACCATTTCTTGGACGGACGGTTATGTCGTCTGTATTCTCTACTCCCAAGTTAGGGACGCAGTCCTTCTAGAGAACCTTCTTCCGTATCGTTGGTGAGGTCCTAAGAACGGACTTCTTAGGGTACCTGTCTCCTCGGATCACCCAATGACGGATATCCCAACGTCTTAGACTGTGATGACTTCGTTGAACCGTGTGTGTGTACAAATTCTCTTTATCCTGGACTAACTTTAAAATTTTGTTTGGTTTTTTGGGGTTATGTGTATAAATACTTAAGAATCTCGACCTTCCCTTCTGTTTTCTTTATGTATATGTAAGATGTATGTGTACATATTGAGTGAACCTGTGAAAAGGTACAGTCATGTATTTGATTCCAATGGTTTTTTACGAGTAGTTATTCTTTGAGTAAGTTATTTACTAGTCAAGCCAAGTCAAGTCAGCGAGTCAGCACAGCTGAGAAACGCTGGGGTACTTAGAGTCGTGTGGTCCGGAGGGACAGGTAGTGGTTGAGGGCCTCAAGTGAGTCTAAGTGCAGGTAACTCAGCCACTACGGTAGGTTAGTAGAGTAGAAGACAGTAGGGGAAGAGGAAGACGGGGGTTAGGAAGGGTCGTAGTCTCAGAAAAGGTTACACAGTTGAGAAGCGTACTCCACCGGTTTCATGACCTCAAAGTCGAAATCGTAGTAAGAAAGGTTTCTTTAGGGTCCCGACTAGAGGAAGTCTTACCTGACCAACCTAGAGGAACGTCAGGTTCCCTATCTCGATACGTTATCTTACGAAGAGGACACCGAATCACTATTTCTTAGACGGACATTACGTCCTCTACGTCCAAGCTAGGGACTCACCCCTTCTAGGGGATTTCTTCCTTTACAGTTGGGTGAGGTCATAAGATCGGACCTCTTAGGACACCTGTCTTCGCTGACCACCCCATGTCGGGTGTCCTAGTGTTTTCTCAGTCTGTGTTGACTCACTGATTTGTTACCTGACGATACACTGGTACTTTTTCTATACTCTATCCAGAAATACTTGAATCTACCTTACTACAGTTTTTATATAAATATTCGTTTTTTTTTTTTTCGTTCAACAACTTATCATATATAATTTTAAGTTGAAAACACCTTTTTCTAATTATGTTAATAGAGACCGATAGATTTAAATAAATAAAGACTTAAATCTGTCGTTCTTAATTTCAAACCAATCATTTAAATCTATCACTTCCTATAATTCGAAAGACTTACATAAGTCGAACATTCAAAGTCTATCGAGTATTCTCAACCCTACTCCTCTTTATGTAGAGTTTTATAAATAGACTTAGGTTGGGTAAGGATTCAAATCTCTTTCGTTCCCAAGTTGAATAATGTATACAAATACAAGTTTTTACCGGACCTTTATTATACGTAACTTGACAATCGTATTGACAATCAATAGTAGAAATCCCATCTTAAAAGAAAGGTAAAATTGTTTTAACGTAACAAACTTAAAGTATTTACGTGTACTCATAAAGATTAGTCTTTCGTGTATTATTTTTACAGTAAAGATTTTTCATCTAAAACCCTTAGACCGTTGGATTCGTTCATATATTATGAAGTCACTTATAAGGATTCATACATAGATGAAAAAAAAAAAAAAAAAAAAGTGTAGACTTTCCTACAATGGTTAAGAATTAGTACCTTGACGATCCAGTGTCTCATACTAGTAAAAAATATAAGGGTCCAACAGGAGGTTTGTTTAATATGGTTAAAAGAAAGGGTGGTTGTGACGAAACTTTCCCGGACGAAAGGTGTCGAAGGGTTATAATCATAGTAGTGTGTAATCTAGATGTGTTTAGACTTTATTTTTATAAAGTCAAAATCAAAAATAAAGAAATCAATAAACACTCCAACTTGTTGAAAAACACATGAAAAAAAAACAGTAAACCGTAAGGAGTAGATACTTGAAAGATAAGTATATGAAACTGGTAAAAAGATGATTGAACAAACTGAAATAGAATAAAAATTTTGAGAAATATATAAACCCTATAATTCTAGACGGGATTAAAAGAATGTTTTTAAAAGGGTCAAACAGAAAAGTAAAATAAATAACTCAAAAAAAAGAAAAAAAGGTTAAGAGAGAGAGAGAGATACTTTCAAATTTATCCAAATAAGTCAGGTTCATAGACAGAAGACGGAATTCCGCAGATCTGAAGCATAACACGAACCTTTTCAGAAGGGATGAACTCTAATCCTTTGAAAAATAACCACACAAAAAGATCATGAAAACATCAAAAGAACAAAACAGAAAGTTAAAACAAGGTAGACCTGAGTTAAGAGTATATTCCTTAATCTAGTGTAGTGGAAAGTCTTATATAAGAAGTTCTTATATAAAAGGTCGTGGAATATACACAAGAAATTAAGACTAGAAAAAAAAAAAGGGTGTTTATTCGTTTCAGTTGTCCGAATTGGGGATCTGACCTGATTGACTACGATTTTGTCTGGGGAAGTTTACACAGGTCACTAAAGGTCGAAACAGAGTACTTGATTTAAATACTATATGAGAAGAATAGTGATTGTAGTTGTGTAAGTAAAAAAGTACATATTTACAGTTCCTCATTGATAAGTTTATCCACATGTTTAATGGTCACGTGGTTCTATAACTTTAGTAACTTGGATTTGTTACGTAGACTTTACAAGTAAGTACTCGAGTTCATGTTTTTAGGTTCAAGACCCCAAATCCTCACAGTTACGTATAACAGGTTTTTAAGGTCAAAAACTTGTAGTTTGGATACTCTCCTTTCTAACCCCCAAGTACTGTTGTTCTACCCGATATGTATGTGTGTATCCCCAGAGTTGATACCCTTGGGTTGAAAGGACCCTCTAGGTGTCCTTTACAATCTCCTCACTCGAAACTCTAACCAGAATTTTAACTCCTCGTCAAGTTGTAAACTTCTCAGGTTATAAACTTCTGAACCACTGACCACAAAGTTCGTCTCGTTAGTTCACACCCTTCCACCGATCCGAACCTTCCAAGAAGAATTTTCAGGACTAGGGTAGAAAGAGGTAGGGAGGGTTGAAAGATAGAAGTTCTCCTCCCTTCCTAGGCTACGGTCTGAATGACGAATAAACTGGAGTAAGTGTTATTTCAGTAATGAGGTTGGAATGTATATGTAAAATATGGAATAGAAATTAACATATTGTTTTCCAAAAGAGAAATTTCCTTGAAGTCTGTTTTCGTTTCGTCCAGTCTTCTAAAATGTCTAACAGTTTACTGGATTAAATCAGAAAACAACCTCACCACCGGTCCCCATGGTCCATCGGAATTGAAAAGTGGGGATCCTCGGGACAGGAGTGAACGTCTCCACTAAAAGAGAAAAAACAGTTCCGGACATGGGACGGGAATGGGTCGAGTGGGAGAAGGTGTAGAAGGGTCGATGTGAGGGTCGGAGAAGGGGAAGGAGTCAGGTTCGAGGGATGGAGGGCGGATCACGGTTGTGTGAGTTTAGTAATGTTATGAAATTTTTCATAAAAAAAGTTATAAATTTCTGAATTAGGATGAAGGAGATGAGGGACTCAGGATTCTGAGACGTGTAAATTTTAATTACTTTTCTAAAATTATGGTCTTAAGGGTCGAATCGTCGGAAATCATATATAGGGACTTGAAGGACAAATTGTACCTAAAAGACTTTTCGTACGGGATACTACATAAGCCATCCGTCACCGTATGATCTCGGAAGAGTTTGGCCGAGTGGTCTAGTTCCACGAGTAGAGAAGGGTTGAGATGTAAGTCACTACAGAGAAGCCATTAAACTTTATTCGATGTCATCCTCATAAATATAGTATCTTTAGTCGTTCACGATGTTTTAGTTCCGAAAATTGTTTTTGTTAACAATTTGTAAATGGTCGTATGGTGATAAAATTCCTAAGAAAATCAGAGATCATTTTCTTTAAGTGAGTTCAATTGTATTCGTTTTTCCCCTTGAATATTCTAAGTCGATCACTTCACAGTACTACGGAGATTCACCCGTTTGTCTACTTGGAACCCTTAATTGACCTTGGTCTCTGAACTTTTGGTAGTCTTGAAAGGTAACGTAGAGAGACGGGAAGAGACACAGTAACAAAACAGGAACAACGTTGGATGAAAGGGACCAAAGGTTAGATGTAGTTCCCTTTACACTTTTGAACGAGATTCAGGTCAGTGGATTTCTCTGACTAGAGAAAGGACAAGGGTTAAGGTTTAAGAGTCCTTCCTTAAAACTAACCTTCTTTCAAGATGACTTTAGTTACGGACCCCACCTTTGTCCGTTCTAGTGTGACATTGTTGTACGTACTCTTAGTCCCGCCCCCACCCTCCTTTGACTACCTTTTCTTGTCCCTACTTTGTCAGTTGAGTTTTTTGGGTGTTGTAAATATTTCTAGAAAAGAGTCGATAATTGACGAGAATGATTGTGGTGGTGTCCGAGGTAGTTTCCTCATGTACAGAATAAATCGTAAATAAATTACAGACTCGTGTAATATTATCCGTTTTCCTCAACAAGATTTTCAATATCTCCTTTTTCTACTGATTCTGAGGTTTTCTCGACGTTCTTTTCGGTTGAATTTTACAAATTCCCTTTTAAAGAACGGGTTGTTCTTCAGGTTTTCATTCTACAAAGGTCTTACATTAAGTCGTCGAGTCCTAGATCCAAAAGGTATCAGAGTGAGGTTATACAAATCTGATTACAGGAATACCTCTGTCCATCGACAGTGTCAACTTCACTGTTAAAGTAGACGATTTGTCTTTCCCTGGTAAAACGGAAAAGATTCTGGTTTCTTCGAAAAGGGTCTTACAGGGGTGATCGTTCACAGGGAAAGGTCTTAGTCCAGTGTACGGTGAGCCACTGTTCACCTTACCTTGGCGGAATTAACTGAATCTGGTCGACCCTGGATTCAGGATACTCCCTTCCCCTTCTTTCCCTGTTTTACCCTTCGGCGATTGTCTTCCTCTTCCTCTTGTTAGTCACCTCCGATGGTGTCTGAGAACGACATAGACTTCCCCACGTTAGTTTCTTTTCTGTGTTTTCTGAGACCGGGATTCAGCGTAAAGAGATTCGGGAAAACAGAGTAAGTTGAGAGACTGGACGGTGTAGTCAGAATGATTGGGACCGACGTCGGGGAAGGTGCCCCTGGACCAAAAATAGAGGGACGAAGGGGGAAAACTAAATGTGATTAATCATCGTCTCAACCGAGGGACGGACTACAAGAGTGACGATTTAGTTCTAAAACTTGTGTGCTTTTGAAGTACCACTGTCTCCCGGGATTATTTGTTTCTGTTAATGTCTGTTGTCCGGGGACATTAGTCCGTCTGGCTCCTAGACGGACACTTTCTCCGGTTCGAGTCTTCTATTTTCTATTCTTGATCTTTTGGCCTAACAGACCCTAATATTTTTAAAATTCATAAAGTACGTAAAGGAAAACGTGTGATTCACCTTTAGACGTCACTCCCTATTCAAAATGTTCTTTTCTTTTCGTATTAAAAAAACATTATACACGAAAGAGACGGTCGAAGAGAACTTGGGGGAGATTATTGACGGCCTTACGTATGTTTTTCAAATCAAAAAATAAAGGTAGACATCGAAACAATTTAAATCTATATTTAACGTTGAGAAGAAATGTGATATTTCACGGATGTTTACTTGTGAAGTCAACCATATATAATCTATGGCCTTTCTTTTTTTTTCTGTCTCTCTTCCCCGGAAAAGAGGGAAAACAGAGGAAATGACGGGACGTACAAACGCGGACTAAACATAAAGGAGAATGGGAGGTCACGTGGAGACACTGGTGTACAAGGACTGTCTATCTCTTATAGGTCCACCGGACCATGAACCTTTGAACAGTCTACAATAAGTTTCGTTATTTCTTGTGTAGTATGTTCAGAAACCATATAACAATGTCCCCTTTGGGACAAATCTTAAGTGATTAACCCTTAAACACTATTAAACTCCTTCCCGACCGACTTCAATTGGAAACATGATAGATACCTTTTTTTTTTCTCAAGTGACGTTAAGACTTATCATATTTGTTCTAACCTTTCCCTTATTAATAGATGAATTTTCTTGGTCAACAAAACTTTTCGAAATCTTCATAGGAAAATGTATGTTTGTCCCATTAATACTAAATTTGTTTCCGACCGGACAAAGATTCCGAAGAAACTTTACAGTTAATGTTTAATGAGGACAAATAAGTGGTTCCGTTTTAGGTGGGGTCACATGGTTCGTTGTCAACCAATCGAACGAAAGTGAATGAGATAAACTTTTATTATTTAGAGTTCAAGAAAGTTTCAGCATATTAAATTAAGTTCGAAAAGTGATTAGATCTGTCAACCAGGTAGGATATCCCATTCACTTCTAAATATTAATGATCGTATGTTGTTGGTGCTTACGGATCTCACTGTGGACGGAAGTGACTCAATCACCTTATCGACCGTTTATGTCTTATAACTGGTTTTTTTTTTTGATAAGGTCTCGTCACCGAAAATAAAAGATAGGATGGTCTCCTATCTTTATAGGTTAGTAAAATGTCACTAACGTTGAACCATGTGTGTGACTTTGTTTTTGTTACGAAGAGGAATAAAACACACTGTGACAATGAAAAACAAATAAAAAATTATTTTCAATGATGGTTGATTTAATTAAAGTATTAGATAATTACCCAGTGACAAAACCTTTGTGATGGGATCTTAGACCACCGTGATCACCTTTTCTTGGGTGTACGGTTACGTCCTCTGTAGTTTCTGCGCCCAAGCTTGGGACCCACCCCTTCTAAGGGACCTCCTCCTTTACCGTTGGCTGAGGTCATAAGAACGGCCCCCTTAGGGTACCTGTCTCCTCAGACCGCCCTATACCAAGTATCCCCGCGTTTCTCAGTCTGTGTTGGCTTCACTGAATCCTTCGAGCGTACGTGGGATCTTAGACAACCCTCTATCATAAGAAAACACTCTCTTGACCCACTCACCACTACAGTGGTCTTTTCGGGCAATTTTTAAGGATCTTTTATTTTTATCTTAGAACCATTATTTCAGATTGGAAAAAAAAAGGGGTGCAGAAAGGAAAGGAAACACGAAACGGATCAAAGTGAACGAGTACCTCACGACGGAGCGTGGGTAGTGAAGTCGGCTCTCAAAGATACGTTTTACCGACGAGCCTGTGGAGTCGAGCCGACCGGGACACGTCTTCGAGACGAGGGTTGTGACGTTAAGTTCTACCGCCGTCTCACCCGGCACACGTCTGGGGGACGAGGGCCGTCACGTTGGACCTCGAACCGCGTGTCGTCGGCATGGGTGCGACGTTCTAGAGGCGGGGTAGTGACGACTGTTCTAGGGAGACACGTCGGGGCGGGTCCCGGAGAACCCTTCACACACCTGAGATCTCCGTGCTCAACGGTGGAGAGGTAAGAAACTGCCTTCTCGTGTCGCAGGGAGATGAAGACTTGGGTCGAGTCGGAGTAAGACAACCAAGGTTACTGTGCTCCGTCCTCCTGGGAAAACCCCTGGACTCTATCCTCCCAGTCATTATTATCTTCCTTGACATCGATAGACTAAAAGAGGGGGGTAAGAAGAGAGTTTAGGAACGGGTAGTTGGAGTGACGAGATCAGTGATGACGGAGGACAAAGAGTTGTAAGTGATTTTTCGAGTAAGGATGGAAGTAGATGGGAAGGTCGATTCAAAGATAAAGGGAAGAAAAAAGTTTTCAGATGGGACTCAAAAACGGACTAGATGACTATCAGTAGGTCCGAATGGGTGACGTCCACTCTATTCTGCTACGACAGTCCGGAGAGGTGAGTTGTCACACTCGGGAAAGGACGAAGTGAATTAGCGAGGGCAGAGTCGAGTCAAAGACCGAGAACCGAGGCAAAGGGTACTTGTCAGGAAGAGATCAGAGACCTGAGTCAAACCATAAACCAGATACCAGAGAGTTCAAGGATAGATTAACGAGAGGTAATTCTTGTACCCATTATACAATAGTGGTGGTATTTTTGTTTTAGAAACCCTAGTCTGTTTTAGGTTCTGTGAGTGGTCGATGTACTAGAAACCATATAGTAAACTAAAGGGACTTGGAGCCAATATAGTAGGTATTTTGGCCTACGTCCGAACACTTCCCATTTGATTAGGAATATTTTACGAATGAATTACGGACCGTATATCGTTTGTGAGAGATTTACAGTAGACACTAGTCATAATAATGACAACGACAATAATCACCAAATTGGATGACCGAACAAAGGGGAGGGTGGGTTTGGTGTTGTAGGCCAGAAACTTTCTCTCCAAGTCTCAAACTCTGATGGATCACATCGGTATGAAACGTCAAGGGGATGAGGGGTTGGAGAGAGGTTTGTAGACACACATACGATAGTAAAAAGTGATATAGATAGGGTGAATCTTAGAAGTTACTTAGGATATCAAGGGAGGAAGTGCCAAGGATTGTTCTCAACACTACGAACTACATCCACCTGTAAGGATGTTTCCAGTCAAGACCAGTAAATCAACGTTACTACCCGCTATCTATCCTTCATTCGGGTTCTTAAGGTACGGAGGGGTGTTCGTTCGGTGGGTTTGTCCAATGTTGGAAGATGGTATTTTTGGTCTACACCGGTTTAAATAGGGTAAGTCGTTCCTGTCTGACTTCTTCCCTGACAATATCTCGGGTTCCCTGTGAGACTGTCGAGTGTGTCCGAGACGTATGTTAGTTGTGGTTCGGTTTTGATCATAAACGTCGGAATCAAAGTACTTGAGAGAGGGTGGAGTGTACAAGACATGGAGTGAATAATTATGTCAAGGTCACTCGGACCGGTACGAAAACGAGGAGTGGGAAGGTACAGAACAGGAACGGAATAAGGAAACTAAGTCACATAAAGAGAGGAACCGAAACCGACAGGAAGGTCGATAAAAACCAGAGACGAAACCCAAATTACATGAATGTTTGATAGGACTGATTGAGGAAGTATAAATATTGGGGACTAAATTGAACAGGTACTAAGGAAGAAGGTTATATGTCGGTAGTGAGTGGGGGTTGAAACTGGACTCTGGTACTTTTCATCGTTAGAAACTATATTTACTGAAAAACCTATCATCAAGTAGTCAATATAAAAACCTAGATGTTCGTTTTGTAAACCCCGTACCAGTGGATGAGATAATAGACCTTTTAACAGTAACAGGAGGAAAAGGACTACTCTAATATAGTCGAACCTATACCCCGAAGGGACCACCGGGTCACTTTCACTTCACTTTCAGAGAGTCAGTACAGACTGAGGAACTCTGGGGTACCTGATACTTAAGAGGTCCGGTCTTATGACCTCACCCATCGGAGAGGGTTGGGTCCCTAGCTTGGGTCCAGAGGACATAACGTCCGTCTAAGAAATGGTCGACTCGGTGTCCCTTCGGGTTCTTATGACCTCACCCATCGGATAGGGAAGAGATCCCCTAGAAGGGTTGGGTCCTTAGTTGGACCTCAGAGGACGTAACGTTCGTCTAAGAAATGGTTGACCCGATAGTCCCTTTGAGTCTGCCTAACCAGTTCTTGGGTGGACGTTACTTCCTCTAGACCCAAGATAGGAACCCAATCCTTCCCTTACCGTTGGGTGAGGTCATAAGAACGGACTTCTGTGGGTACCTGTCTCCTTGGACCGTCCGATACCAGATACCCAGCGATTCTCAGTCTGTGTTGACTCACTGATTGTGAAAAAAAAATTTAGTGAATACCGACACATCCTCCACCATTAACTGAATGGAACTTTAGTCCTAAAAGGTCGAAGTCTCTTATCACCAATTCTGGTGTCATTAATTCTCGGGTTTAAGGTTTCAGTCTACTGAGTCTAAATTTAGGACGAGGGAGTTGAGTGATGATATAAAACTCGGAAAATAAAAAAGTAAACAAAAACCATGAACCCCAAACTAATAAACCCACGATAAATTTATTTGTTCCATTGTTCGTAGAACTAGTATAGTTCAATCTTTATAGTCTTAGTAAGTGATTTAAAATCCATAACCGAGGAGACGAAAGAAACGGAGACGTAAGGAGTCAAAGAGAAAAAACGTAAGTACTTAAGGAAACGTATAATTAAGTTGATTTAATAAATAGATAGTACAACAAACCGCGACACGTCCCAGTCTCTCTATGTTTCTATTCAGTACCTGACATGGAAATTTCAATGTATATATATATACATGTACATATACATATACATATACACACATATACATATATACATATATATACATACACACACATATATATACACATATATATATATACAATATATATATATATAAATAGAAGGGTTGGGTCCCTGTATATATATATTTACTGTCTCCCAGAACGTTTATTTATGTCCGTAATTTTACGATTCTCACTACTTGAAGGGACCACCAGGTAACGAATTCTTAGGTGGATGGTTACGTCCCCTGTGTCTAAGCTGGTGACCAGGTCTTTCTACGGTGCACGGTGTTCCGTTGATTCGGACACTCGGTGTTGATGATTTCGGACGGACGGACTCTCTGACACGAGACGCCATTCTCTTCGGTGGTGCCCTTTGGGTACGTGGTTTTGATCTCTTATCGGGGGTGAGCGACGTTGATCTCTTTTCGGGTGTGTATCGTTGTTTCTGAGTCGTGTCGGTTTTTATTTAAAATTTTTTAAATTTTTGGAGTAATGGATGCTCGGGGGTTAAAGGGAATTTTTTTTTTACAATGTCCACGACTCTATCTCTTGTAAAGTTCCATGCAACCTCGTATTCCCTCCCGTGTCCAATGTGGACTCCCCTGTTTCACCTCCTGCTATAGTTCTTCATCTCCTTCAGAAACACCTTTTCCAACTGCGGGTCCAGTTTAGAACTTCGACAGGACGAAAAGTGAACGTCGGAGTCTGGTTAAGCTTGGGACTCCTTTATACCAATTCTGTCAGAGATGTCTTTTCGAGTCTTTACTGTGGGGTACAGGACCTAAGGTCCCCGGATCGAGGTTACCGACCCCGAGGGTGTAGCGGAGGGACCAGAGGAACAACCGTAGTCAATTCCTTGGACTTCAGTAGTCCTCATTGGAGGTTCAGGTGTCAGTATCGAGACAACATAGAGAGGGTTATGGGGTATTTTCCGAGTCAAGAACCATAATTCGACGTCAGAAATAGTTACACCATAGGTTTAGAAAGGACTTGTGAATTCGGGAAGAATTCACTCGTCTCGGAAACACCGAACAGAAACGGTCTGAGAAGAGACCCTAGACCCAGAATAAAACATACGGTCAACCTCAAGACGGTAGGAGGGCTTACCGGTTGATAGATGGTAGAGACGAACTTAAGGGCCGGGGTGTGACCCCAGGGGTGGATGGACCTTTTGAATCGGGTTCATATAGACCTAACTCTGAGTGAAAGTCATTTCTGAGAAAGAAACTGTTTAAGATCAATCAGAGGAGACTCGGAAGAAGAATGGGACTAGAGTGGGAACCACGGGTAGGACGGAAACCGACGGGTCTAGTCAAAAACGTTCTTAAGACAATTCATTTAAATCACAAAGGATGGGAACTACAGACTAGTGGGAACTGTAGACTAGTCAAGGAGTAGGAGGTGAAAACTACATATTCAGGAACCAGACGGAAAACGTTCTTAGTACGATCCAGTTAAATCGTGTTTAAGAGGATGGAGACCACCGAGGAACATCCTTAAAAGATAGGGTAGGTGACTATGAGAAGGGAACCGATGTTTGGGGGTGAACTTAAACGACTAAACCTCAACTCGAACTAAAGAGAGGGGTCAACGTTATTCGCTCCTATCGGGTACCGAGTCGACAGGAAGACCAGATGACATCCTTAGTCCGGAGTAAGGTCGAGGAAGAGTGGTCGGGGTTCGACTGTGTATACGTTGTTATGTCGAGTACATCCCTTAAGGGACCACCAGGTCACCAATCCTGAGGTACCAATCCTACGGTACGAGAGTGACAACTCCCGGGTCCAGGTTAGGGGGCAGCCCCTTGATTCTAGATGTTCGACGCGTCGGTTTTTTTATATGTTGAGTTCATCTGAGTGGACATTTATACCTAGACCCCTTAACCCCGGTTAAGATAAGGTTGGTTGTAAGGGATTAAGTAAGTCAGTTGACCTATTAGTTTTGTATACTTATTTAAATTCACCAAAGATTTGTATTTATATAAAAGTTTCTGGAAGGAATAAACATAATGTCTGTAATTGTTTTATGTATCTGAGTTCCGTATTTTATAGACAGAACACGAGAAAACGTAATTTTTTTAGTATCACCTATGTCTAGAGACTACGAAGTCACCACGGTATTTGTTTAAACGACCGGACAAAAACCTGTTTCTTAATAGACTTTAAAATGGAGAACCCAAGGTTCTTACAAAAACAACAATCATCTCTCTGAAATAACATTTTCGGAGGAGTAGATCTGGAGACCACTGAAAAGTACAAAATAAGTAGAGAAAGTAAACCGAAGTTCACTCCATTCCTGAACTATTTTAAGTCTTAAATGACTTAAAACAGAATTATAGTCCAGGTTTTAAAAGTAGAGGGAAGTAACTCGAACAATGACTTCGTAAAACTTCCTTTACCGCTCAGTCGGTAAGTAACCAAGAGTACCGAAACGTCACCTCCGTCCCGGAAAGGGACTAAACCATTGGAGGGTATAAGGAAACGGAGACTCAACAAAAAGAGAAGAATTATGACCGACCACTGCCCACCCCAAGTGAAAGTGAGAGGAAGGTACTCCTCCGAGGTCTCAATCTAAGAAGTGACAGTGTGAGTCAACATAGTGACAGTACAACCCAGGCTAAGTGAACTGACTTAAGTCTTATCGCGGAACGAGCAGAAACAAGTTCTGTCCGTAACTGGTTTCGGTGAAGACTCAGTCAATGTCCCCATTCAACCGAGACGAAACCAAAAAAGTAGTAAACGTTTCTTAGGGTCCGTGGGAGAAACGGAGCGGCGAATAACCTTTATAGAAACGAAAGATTGTTGTTACTTTCTTTAGTTGTTCAATCCGTGTAAAAACCAATGATATTGGAGTAGAATTGATTTTTCCTTCGGATACCACACCGAGTGAGAAACGACGGTAAACGGTTCGGTGGTGAAAATGGGTGAGTAAACGTTCACAACCGTCAACTGAAGTAAAGGTCACGGTATGCGTTTGAGGATTTTTGGTTTTCCTAGTTTGTCTACGAACTGTATAATGGAAACTTCTAAGTACCTGGGAACTTTATTATAGTTACCTTTCCAGAGGTTTGGAAAGACTCCTCCTGGGAAAATTGAAAACGGAACTACCAAAAAAAAAATTATATAAAAATAAATGAATAAACCGACGACAGAATCAACACCGTCCACCCTAGATCAAGGGGTTGGTCCCTAGTTTGGCTCCTGGGAGCATAACTTTCTAGTCTCAGGATCGGTGACCTGTCTAATTTCACACATATACTTACACTAAACCCATCGTCTTTTACTTTTTCCTAAAAGAGACATATGTGACCACATGACCTGAACCGAGTATGGTCGGTCGAGTGTTCTTTACTATTTGAAAGGTCTTGAAACGCTCTGCCGACAATTTACATCGGTAATCATTTTTAATTTAATATGTACGAATAGTTATTTAGTTAAACGATGTTTATTTATATTATTTATGAGTTTTGAGTAGTAAAGGAATTAATAAAATGATGTGAAATAATACTCCAAACGAGAACTTCGATGATAAATACAGACAAGAAAGACCTATAATTTTTATGACACATTACTACACGACCATATGTAGAGAAGGATTGAGGGTACAAGTCACTGTAATACAACGACGACGACGACGACGACGACGACGACGACGACGACGACGATTCAGTGAAGTCAGCACAGGTTGAGACACGCTGGGGTATCTGCCGTCGGGTGGCCCGAGGGGGTAGGGACCCTAAGAGGTCCGTTCTTATGACCTCACCCAACGGTAAAGGAAGAGGTCTGTAATACAACCATTGGACTTTCATCAAAACTACCCTATTTTTAGTTGTTCGTGATTCTTAGTCCAGAAGTAAATGCATCTAAACAGATCTGTCCAAGACATCTAGCAGATCTGTCCGAAGGGTCCACCGTGATCACCATTTCTTGGACGGATGGTTACGTCCGCTAAATTCTCTGGATCCAAGTTAGGGACCCAACCCTTCTAGGGGACCTCCTCCTTTACCGTCGGGTGAGACCATAAGAACGGACCTCTTAGGTTACCTATCTCCTCGGACCACCCGATGTCAGGTACCCCAGTGTTTCTCAGCCTGTGCTGACTTCGTTGAACCGTGTGTTACGTTTCATCACCTCTTATACAATGACTACGTCTATTGTAAATTTCCATAGTACGGACGTCGACGATATTACACTTGTCGTGGGTTTTTACTCCTTTATAAGAAGGTCACATAAGATTTTGATAATAGATCGAGTCGTTTCTTCAGTGAGTGTAGTAATTGTTGGTTCAATTCAAGGTTGTATGGAGAAAGACAAAGAAAACAGGATAAGGAATCAGTATAACCTTGATTTGGGTAAATAGATAACATTAATATCCAACCGATTCCGACTGTCACCGGTTTTAGTTTCTTCATGAAACACTCTTAGTCACCAGATATACCTTAAATGGTATTTCATATAATATATAAAATAATAAACATTTAATAGACTATATGTATGAAATATGATCATTTTAAAACTTACTATATATGGTGTGTGTAAAAACCTCTCGGTCAACAATTTCTGAATAGTCGTGTGGTGACGAACACGCACGAATCAGTGAGGTCAACATAGACTGAGAGAAGCTGGGGTGTCTGACACCGGACGGTCCGAGGAGACAGGTACCCTAAGAGGTCCGTTCTTGTGACCTCACCCAACGGTAAAGGAAGAGGTCACTCTTTCATACTTCACTCACTTCACTTCAGCGAGTCAGCACGGACTGAGAAACACTGGGGTACCTGACATCGGATGGTCCGAGGAGACAGGTACCCTAAAAGGTCCGTTCTCATGACCTCACCCAACGGTAAAGGAAGAGGTGGTGACGAATATTCAATAAGTTTTTCTACAGTACATATCGAGTATCAGAAGGTCTTTGTGATCGTTATTAATACACACTTTCCGTTCGACACACTACCCTCTTACGACTCTTTACTTTTCTGTCGAACTCGAGATGGATGGTCATTACATATCGGAGATCGTCGAGACGACTTCATCGATTCGACAGGAAGACGTGGTTTCGTTTCGCGAGTAAGTACCCGGTGGTCTCCAGACCCCTCCGAGATATTACGAGAACTGACAAATAGAGACAACAGACGAAAGGTGTGGGTTGTGTATAAAAAAAAAAGTAGTATCAGGTTGTAGTTTATTCATGACCGAGAATGGAAATGAACCACTTCATGAACAGGGTAACAGAAGTAGGAAAAAGAAGAGTCTGTAGATAAAGTCTTTATGTCTAATCATTATCACTAGAGTCAACCAACAAAAAGTGAGTAAAAATGAAACTGTCAGATTAAAATTCGTCAGTCACACCAGGTTATTTATGAATCACTCAAGGATAATATCACTAGGATGAAGACGTCGGGTAATTCTTGTGGTACGAAACTGTCGTACTAGATGGTTTTACAAAACTTGTCGTTTTACCTTTTTTCTAACTCTCTTTTATTCTGGTTACTGTTGGATATTCAATATTTCAAAAGGACTTGAGTGACTGTAATATCTCTTTATGACAAATTTACAGTAAAATTTTACTGAGTCTGTCATTTCTTAGACGGACGTTACACCCTCTGAACCCAAGTCAGGGACCCAACCCTTCTAGACCTCTTCCCTTACCGATGGGTGAGGTCATAAGAGTAGATCTCTTAAGGTACCTGTCTCTTCGGACCTTCCGATGTCAGATACCCCAACGTTTGTCAGTCTGTGCTGACTCGTTGATTGTGTTTTGTGTTAGAATTTTTTTACTATCATGATCCTGATCAAAATTTAATGAAAAATTTCCTGTAAAATAGTCCAGTGTAATACTATTAAGAAATTCTAGAAATATACTTAAATATCTGAATGATAGAGGATTTAGGAAGTCTTTGTAAGGAGGTTTTACGTTCGTATTATATAATGAACACTTTTACCGTTGGTCTTCTTTAACTAAAGAAACTTATTAAGGTTAAAGTTTATAAGACGGGGTTATGAGGTATTTATATAAAAAGGGTAAAAAGTCTAGTTATAAGGTGAAAAACTACGATTTTTAACAAAACGGTTTTTTATGTGTGTGTTTCGTTGAGAAAGTCTTATATAGTTCATGAACTCTTTATGAGTATTGTGAAAACCGTGTATTATTAAGACCTTTAGATAGTGACTCTTTATTTGAGGTTTTCTTTCAAATCACATATCTGTATAAGAGGGTTACATTAATCCTATTATATTTATGTTCTAAGCATCTGTATCAATTTAATACTATATTAGTATAGTATAGATCAATATTTTTAATAATATTGTTCCGATACAGTATTGTACTCCTTTATTTACAATATTATAATTAGATTTTAGTTCTACGTTTAAACATATACGTCATACTAGTGTTGAATCGATTTTTCTACTTTTCTTCTTGATGGTTCCTTACATGTGCTCTCAATCGTTATCACCGAAACTCTCTACTTTGACTAAAAAAAAGGTAGATTAGGAAGTTTGACAGATGTCAATCCCCTTTTTACTTAAATACATCTTTCGGTTTGATGGAAACCTAACTTTTCATGGTATGAACCCATAAATATTGACGTCAGACTCTAGAAACCGGGTAAGAAAAGAATTATAAGATAGAAGTGTTTCAAACCATTCAAAGGGATTACTCCATGGAGAAACAAAAAACTCAATGACTTTATTAAAAGACTCTTAAAACTCACCTTAGAAGAAATTCCTATGGAAAACTTCTTACAAAAACCCACCCGAATAAAATTTACATTTTACAAATCTCTACTAATACTTCTATAATCTTCAAATACTTGAAGTTTTTCAATCCAAATATAAGAAAAGTACCTTTCGAAGGTATAAACTCGACTGCAGTTTAGTTTTGTGTTAGTGTTTTAGTTTTCTTTCTAAAATGTAGTTCGATTCACCTTAGTATACTTGATACCAATGGTTTTCACAAAATAATTCACAGAGACCCACACTGAGTCAACTCACTTTTGTCGTCTTCACGGACGGGGTGTCCCCTCCCATCCTGCCACCCCTCGAGACCCGATACCGAGACGGAAAGATGGTGACCCTAAAATGGTTCGGTGAATTGGGGAAGATTCGAGGTGAAGGTGTATACGTTTTTCTCCTCGAACCTGACCCTGACCCTGACAAACCTTTTTATGGTCGTGACAGACTTATTTGTGATTTGTATATTTGATTTATATCGTATATATCAGATACTTTCGTTTTCCCATTTACACAGAACGACGACGATTCAGCGAAGTCAGCACAGGCTGACATGCTGGGATATCTGCCGTCGGGTGGTCCGAGGGGGCAGGGACACAGAATTTTTCACCGTTTAGGTCTCCTCTAGTCACACGAAATACAACCTCCTATTAATAGTGGTGTAAAGGTAGTACTAAAATGGTAATGAAGTTCCAAATATTTATTCCAAGTATTAAATCGTCTCTTTTAATTCAAGTTTCACTTCCTTTTTAAAGTAGGAAAAACTGATCGAGCGTACACCAAGAGTCTAAAGTTTAGACCCTGGGAAATTTTCTTCGTCAACTTACCTAATATCGACGGTATTCCCATATTTCTCTTTCTCTTTTGGAGATTCTATTAATTCCAAAATTAGTCGTGAAGTCAAGTCAAGTTAGCGAGTTAGTATAGACTGAGAAAAGCTGGGGTACCTGAAATTAGTCGTGCCTTATCTATATTAAGTTGTAAAGTTGATACGGTACTTTGTTTGTTTACTATACCGTCCTTTGGACCCAGATAAGACAGTATTGGTGAGTACTGTAACTTGTTCAGTGTTAGAGAAACCCGAAATAGCTACCTTTTTTGTTGTTGTTGTTGTTTGTTTGTTTCCTTCCTATGACTATAGAAGGAACGGACGTTTCTCCTCCGACCTGGTATACGAGTAAACTCCAGGAACTTCGAGTGACGAGACACTGAGGCTTTTCGACCACGTTCATACCCTCGTCTCTTTATCGAATCTGGAGAGTTTACCAGAAGTACTACTTTGACAGTTCTCAGTAAAAGTTAAAAAATAATTAAAAGATTTCATCGAAAAGAACAGTCAGATCTGTTTAAGTTACATCAATCGATCCCTCAGATTCTGGACATATTCAATAGTCATAAGACTTATAAGAAAACCGTTTTATAGATGGAATTCGTATATCTGACATCTATTTTGAAGAAAAATGCCCCTCCTCCACCTCTTGTCAGAAACTAATAATATTACCTTAGATCGACCGTGTCTGTTTTATACGGAGGAGGAAAGGTAGGTAGATCTCGACTATATCGTGAGTCAGATCGACTGGTAACGGTCTGGTCACGAGACCGACATTCCGATTTACCATCACCCAAATAATTAGTAGTCGGACCATTATTATCGGTCGTTCCTAAGACATAGTCACTGAATATTCTGGAGTCAATGAGTATTATATACCCTCGTAGTCTCGAGACTAATTCACCTGATAGAGTGAGGAAGACACACACACACACTTTCAACAAGTCAGTGCAGGTCGAGAGACACTGTGGTACCTGTTATCGGACGGTCCGAGGAGACAGGTACCTTAAGAAGTCCATTCTTATGAGCTCGCCCACTTTCTTTCTTTCTGTCATATTCAGTGAGTCAACGCAGACTGAGAAATGTTGGGGTACTTGACATCGGATGGTCCGAGGAGGTAGGTACCCTAAAAGGTCCGTTCTCATGATCTCATCCGACGGTAAAGGTAGAGGTCCGTTAGAAGGGTTGGACCCCTAGTTTTGGTCCAGAGGGCGTAACATCCTTCTAAGCAATGGTAGACTCGGTGTCTCTTCCGGTTCTACCGTAAAAGAAGAGGATTATCACCAGGTCTCACCGCTGAAATCGAGACAAATCAAATCAAGACCTAGAATAAGACACACTTATTACATGACGGAGTAAGGGTGTTGTACATAGGATATTTATACTGTTGAAACCTTAGAAACTAATCTTAATGTACCATTGTTTCCCTTAAACCTCCAGTAATTGGTCGTCCCTTCAAAATAGGGTCGAATGAACCGTACACCTCTTGAATCGTTGACTCTTGTTAGATTTACAGAGTTTTAACGTCTAAACGATACCACGTTGGTATTCTGTTTTAATAAGTCAATAATTCTCACGAAGAAGACACACTTTTATTAAAATACTTCATAATGTTGTATTACAATTCAAATATTTTCGTTCTATACTTTTAGATATGTTGTATTACGTTTGGTAGATTCTATTTTTTATCTCTACTTCTCTCTATATGATACTATGTTTTTTTCTTGATCCTCTTGTATGAGGTTTTACAATTGTCACCAATAGAGATCCTTTATTCTTTGTCATCTATTTAAAAGAAGTAGGAAAAGATATAAAAACCTAGGAGATCTTACTATGACGTAATAAAAGTTTTGATCTTTTGTTTGAACCTTTTTGATCAAAGTGGTGACATTTTAAATAAAATACCTTTAAGGGATCATATGTCATTTAAATAAATATATAATAAATTTTACTTTTTAGTATAGGATGGGTCTATCTTCGGGCTCTCTTCTTGTAGTCCTGGTCATATTACTGTTTTATGGTTTCGTCCTTCAAGGGATAATGGGGTGTTCTCAGTAGGAAGGCCGTAAGTATTAGAACTAAACCTTACCATTTTGAATATCCTTACCGCCCTCCTAGGTGGAGGGTTTTATTTCTTTTTTCTAGAGGGTACTACTGAAGAACGAAACTTTTGTTTTGTACGAGTATCCCTACTTCTACTGATCCTTCATGAACTCCACATACTGTTGAAGGAACCGTTGGATAATACTGTATATGTGAAGTAATTAATACTGTCCTTGACTGTTTGCAAAGAACCTAACGATTTAAAAACCTTCCAAACACATTCAGTGTAGATACTTTTAAATTCCATTAAGGGGTATGGAGTTATACCACGCAAGACGGAATTAGAAAAACACACAGAACTTTGAACATATGTACCATAAAAGAAATGCATTTAGATTCAGAGATTCAAAGATCAAAGTAAAAAGTCAGAGACACTATATATAGTATGGTAACATTAAAATGTATCAAGATTACACAACATCTGACTTGACACCAGGGGGTTTTCGGACACAACTTTGGAGTTCGGGGCTAAACTGATATTAACATCTATCTCGGATTTTTCTCTATTAATGTCAATTTACTTCAGTATTCCTACCCCGGGATCAGGTTTTACTGACCACAAGAATACTCTTTTCCTTCTCTGTAGTTCTTACACGTTCGTGTCCCCTTCTTTTCTTTTCCGATACACTCCTGTATCTTCTCTCGGTAGACGTTCGGTTTCCTGTGTCCGAGTCCTCTTTAGTTAGGACGATCGTGGAACCAGAATCTAAAGGTTGTAGATGTTGACGCTTTTCTTAACTAAGGATGACAAATTCGATACGTCAGACACCATAAAAGGATACCGTTGGGACCTTTTGAGTATGTATTACGGTTGTTACATAGATTTAATCCATCATCATCATAAGGAAAGACCTCTTCGTGAAAGTGAAAAGTGAAAGTACGTAACCTCTTCCTTTACCGTTGGGTAAGGTCACAAGAACGGACCTCTTAGGGTCCCTGTCCCCTCGGACAACCCGACGACAGATACCCCAGCGTGTCTCAGCCTGTGCTGACTTCACTGAATCGTCGTCACAAGGAAAGATTCGGAACTTATTTACGTGTCATTAAGTGTCCAATGTAATTCTCCCTTTTGTATCTACACAGACAACACTCAATGTAGTTTGTACATGTCAAAGAAAGTCTGTACGCAACCCCTCCTTTGACCATAAGGTTAAAACACACACACAATCAAAAAGTCAACACAGGCTGAGAAGAAACGCTAGGGTACCTGATATCGGGTGGTCCGAGGAGACAGGTACCCTAAGAGACCCGTTCTTATGACCTCACCCAACGGTAAAGGAAGAAGTAAGATTAAAACTTGTAAACTTGTTAAAAGTTCAATCAAGTAGGGATTTAGATTTTGATCTCGTTTGGTGCCAACGACGATTCCGTTAGATTTTTAATATTTTTGAGGTGAAATTTTTTTAACCAATCGAGAAATTCTCGTATCGTATGGACGTCTAAAAGTAATGGTACGTTATGGTGTTCTTTTGAAGTAAAAGAAGACAACCTGGAATCTTCGTAAAATCCTTTTAAAGACCGGTAACTCTGCACGACACTGTTAGGTGATCGAATAGTCCTGTGTCACACTACAAAAATAATCTCCGTGCGAAGAGACGTAGGGGTGTTCGTTCAGAGGTCTGGAACACGTAGGACCTGGAACTGACAAAGTCCGGTCGCAGGGGAGGAGGTCCTTCGAGCACCCCTAGAGACCGACCCGGGCGGTGCGAAGGAACCCCGAGTGACGTGACGTGGAGTGGATAGAAAGATCACGTGGAAGGGCGGAGGGGTAAGGTGGGGTTAGGGGAGAGACTCGATGAGGTCCGTCTTTGGTCCCTTTCAAAATGAAAGTGTAATAGGGCGCCCGCCAAGTCGCCGTGTAACATAAACAATTTATTTTCGTTTGACTTGAGGGACTACTTGGATAAGGAGTCCTAATCTTCAAGAAGGTTTCTTATACGTACTTTTCATTTCTGACAAAGAAACATTTTGGAGTATTGGTGATTGTTGAAATTGTTTTGTGTTAAACCAAAAAGAACAATGATGACGTTGGAGTAATGTGCCTATAAATTTTAAAATGTACCCCAGTCCTGTGTATTAAAAAAAATTGTGTCTCCACACTTTTTACGAAAGAGTAACGACTGCCACAGACCTGTGTAATGGTTCATGAGACGTAGGATGTTAATGGGTGTAACGAATTATTTTAGACGAGTTTTTATACTCAGGTATTTGCGGGTTTCCTTCGATTTTACTATAATTATATATCTTTTAGTCGAACAATATCAATAATGAAAAATTGACACCCAAGTCTTGGACCAGACTTAAAAACGACGAGTCGAAAGAGGGGCGTCGTTTCACCCTCGGTGTCTACGTCTCCGACAAAGGGACCATTGCGAGGATCGGAGGAAAGGGGGCGGGGAGGAGGAGAAGGGCGCTCTTCTCTGTCAGGGCAGGAAGGCCATTGACGTCTGCGTGCTCGCCCATCTAAAGCGACAGCGCGAACGAAAGCGCGTACACGTCACCTCTCACCGCGCTTGGGCGGCGAAGGCCGGCTTCTTGTGCCACGCAAAAGCCCCAGTAGAAACACGAAGGACCTCATCCTCAGGCGCGCCGAGCATCCTCAAAGCGCGGACGCCTGGACCCCTCCCAAGTCGGTTTCCCCTTACACCGGTCTGGTGGATGACGGGCATCACCTTCCCTCCTTTCTTCGGTATCCTCAACGATTTCAAACATGACCCTGTCGGTCCCTCCCTTCGAAAGGCGTGACCCCTTATAACTGAGGACCAGTCCCACCGTCCTTCCCATGACCAGACATGAATTACCCTATACTGAGGGATCTCGTCCTTGTCCGGAATTGTGAACAGACGTTTTCTAACCGGGATCGCTTTGTCTGCTTCATATGTAGGGTTACACCTGGTTTTGACGAGTGACAGGGGTGAGTGGAAATGAGGGAAGTGTGGCGCTCATGAGCGGGAAGATTTTGAATTTAGGAATATGAAAATAATCGTTGTGTTTTGTCTCTACCGGACCTACGTCTCAACGATTTCTAGCATCCGTCAATTACTAAAGACGTGTGCGTACATCGTCCTCTTATTACTGTAAAATAAACCTTATAAAAGAGTGGTTTGAACTATAAAACCTAAAGAATATCGAGAACCGGACCAGGAACAATGTGTAAGGTTTTTATGTTGTGATTGGGAACTTAACGTTTCATTCTGCCAAAAGAAATAACCTTTACAATAAGAGACTTCCCTGGTGGGTCAAGAGATAACTCATGTGACACTACGGTTACTTCGACAGTAAATCCCAAGCAAAAAGTATAATTTCTCATAATTATAATTTCCCATAATTGATTGTAATTTCCCGTTTTTGTTGAACCTTTTTGTAAACTTTCTACTCCTTTTTCATACACGTTAAAATTCAATGGGTGACCCTCTGACTTGTTGATATTATCTGTGTTCAAACTAAAGAATGTACCTCGTCATCAAGGAAAACTAATTAAGGATTCGAAAAACTAAAACTTGTCTACGTTCCCCTCGGTTTGGGTTCACGAAGGGAATAACTGTCTTGGTAGTTCTACTCTTCTCTTTGTCTTCGATCCTTCCACCAAAATCGGACCCCTGAGGATTTACACAGATACCGACCTTACTATATATGACTTTACATTCAATTAATCGGTTTTTTTCACCCTTTTTTCATTTTTAACTTCTCCGGTTGTCAACCAAGGTGTCCAAAACACAAGACTAAAAACCCCACACATATAGACACAGAATTATAATTTTTCGGAAAGACTAAAAAAAGTCCTGACCTTTTAACTAATCAAGAATAATATTACACTGTATAACCGGGGAGACCATATATCCATTCATTAAAAGTGACACTAAATCTCAATGTGGGTTACTTTTTGACGTGAGTTCAACTTAAGTTGAATCATAAGTAAGGAAGTAAGTTGTGTATAAACTTACGGACGATACAAGGGTTTTGACCCTTATGTGGTCCTTCCCTTGTTCCAGGCATGAGAGTACCCTCCTTATGAGATCATCTTCTCTGTTAGTTCAATTATTTGTCATGCTAAAGTCCATTAGTACTCAAGACACTTCTTTTTATTTGAAACCTCGACCATTCTAAACATAAACAATAAGAGGGACTTAACGGAAGGAATGAAGAGATGCAAAAGTGGAAAGTTCTGGTTGGTCTAAAAAAAGGGTAACTATGGAAGGAGTCAAAGGAGTAAGGAAGGAGAGAGACAAGAAGTCATCAGGAATCCATATTTCTTAGAAACACCGGTAATTTTATTTAAGGTTTCAGAGTATGTATGCAATTTCAGACACTATCCCTTCACTACCCCGTTCACCTTCTCGTTCTCAAAGATATATGGACTCAATCTTAGTACCGAAGTCATTGATCGACACACGATAACGTTTTCAGTGGACTGAAGAAATGTTGACAACCGTCTTGAAATTTTATTTCCACTTTTACAAATAACATTTTCCTAATTACTATTATAAAACTTTGAGCGACCATTTACGGGATGCGTATTATCTGTAAGTAATTTACAATTGACAATTACTCCTTATTCTTATATCAAAAATTAAAAAAACAACTATTAAACGATTTCATACGTACCAAAACAAAGGGGGTAAATTTACAAGGTGAGGGGAAAATTTTTTATTTAACAAGAGAAGGTCTCGAACGGGAACGTAGAGAGAAGTCAGATTTGCGGAATAAACTGAAAACCTCCATAAAGTTTATGTGACACCGTGGTTGTTCAGACCAACAATCGGGACCTGTCGTTTGTGAAAATCCCAACTTTTGTCGACCATTCACAAAATATGGAAAACGTTTCCACTCCCCTTTCAAACCGTCATTTAGAGAGTTAAATTAAAAGAGTATTTGAGTCGATCTTCCCTAAAGATTACGGTAGACTAAGTTGAGATAATTTGTCAAAATGTTATTTAACAGAATTCTAGTTACTAATATAAGGATAAATATATTTAATTTATTGTATCGGAGTACCTTCAAACAAGGTAACAAATTAATGTCAATTTTAATTCACTAATTAAAAACGACGTAATTTCGGTCAAAGAATAAAAATTGAACTACCTTTTACCATGTGTTGGAAAACACTATAAAACCATTATGATGAAATATATTAAATTGTTGGTTCAGTGTGAATGAACGGTAAAGGGACTGGTTTTTTTCTAAGTCAAGTAACGTAAACAAAAGTATCTTTGAAATAAATGACATACACACGAGTCAACGAGTCAGCACCTAAGAAAGGTTGAGAAACTTTGAGTGACCATTTTAAAAACTAGATACCTGACACCGGGAGCCCCGAGGAGACAGACCCCTCACCCAACGGTAAAGGAGGAGGTCCCCTAGAAGGATTGGGTCCCCAGCTTGAGAGTAGAGAACACAGAGGACGGAACCGTCCGCCATATGAATGTGTGTCAATAAACAAGGAAGATCAACATGTCTGATGAGGAGGTGCACTAGACCGTCGTCGGGTTTAGGGGGGGAGAGGTGGAAGAAGTTAAGTCCCAGTCTCACACAATTCAATATCGGGTAGAGCGAGTGGGTCATGGTCGGGGTTCAAGTGGTGGTCGACATATTGACCTATATCGGGAGTCGACGTCCCAGACAGCAGTCCACCGTCACCAAGAATGTCGGGGCCTCACTGGATGAGTGGGTAGTCACCAATATTGTTCCATCCTGAGAATAGAGGATGATAAAATGAATGACGAAGAGAATGATGAATGTAAAACTAATGATAAAATCTTCACCCTCCAAACTTAACTTTTAGTGGATCACTCAGTTTTGAGGAAAAAAAAAAAATTAGTTACTTCTTTGGGTCTTGGTCACTCATTAACTGAACGGGTTTAAACGGATAAATTCTCGGTTCTTATCCCGAAGGGACCACCGAGTCACCACTTCTTAGACGGTCGGTCATGTCCTCTGTACCCAAACTAGGGATCAGACCCTTCTAACGGTACTCTGTTGATTTGGAACGTGACGTCAATGACTCGGACGGGAGGTCTTGGACCCCCGTGTCGATGACACGGGTACACGTCGGTGACGAATTATTCTCTTTGTTGACGTTACTCTTCGGGTGTGTCCTCTCTCTTCGGGGGTGAGAGGTGTCGATCTCTTTTTGGACGAGTGTGTCGTCACTTCTGGGTCGTGTCGGTTTTTAAATTTTTTCTCGGTTCTTATCTTGAGTCTTCAAGAAATATAGTGTAGAATTTTCTTAGGAGTTTTTTTTTTTTTTTTTTTTCTCTAAATCGAAAACGTTTTCTGTTACATGACTCCCATTGGTAGATCCTAAAAAGACGTCTGAGAAATAAATAAATAAACAAATTAAAATAAAACCCCGTATGTCGTACCGTACACCCCACTACCAAGGGATTATAGAGAACAATTTACTCCTCACAGACCGTTACTTTTGTTCTGGACACACGTTCAGAAACATACCTATATTTAAAAGTCGAAAAAACCCATTTACGCTCCCTCGTCCTACAAACGATAACATACCAAATCAAAACATGCTTTCACGGTTTGACAGAAGGTTTTACTGATGACAAAACGTAAGAATGGTCGTTACTTAGGTTCAAGGACAATGAGATGTAGGAACGGTCGCAAACTACAACAGTCACGAGACCTAAAACTGGTAAGATCAACCACACAATGAAAAACTTTCAAGTTTTTGGTTTTGTTTCTGTATAGTTAATTTCTCTTTATTTTAGTTCAAGAAAATGAAACAAGTCGACCGTTCGATATCAGGGAGAGGAAGAAGAGGCATAGGATGGTGACAACCAGGTCACCTCTCGTCACCTAACTCTAGAGCGATGGCAAGGAGTGGATGGCAGATGTTGAGGGGATGACTGTTTCTTCTGATGTACTGACTGGACGCTTGGAACCTATGAAAGGAATCTTCACTTCTTCTTTTTGTCGTATCTCAATTCGACCCATCCTTATATAAAATGCTTATATGTATAAACCCCACAACACGACAACAAGTAGATAATAAAAAGAATGAAACCAGGGTACGTACAAAATTCAGAAAAATGATTATGTGGAACACATCGAATCGTCTCCTTAAATAAAACAAAAACATAAAACACGACAATCTTAGTTCAAGTGGTTTTAAATTCTGCATTTTATCTTGACTCGATCGTCTTTAGAATTTGGAAAGTAAATGCTAATTTTCGAAAAAGCATATTGTATTAAATATTAAACAAATTTTCAACCCCAATATTTCACAAAAACTTACCACAGACCGTCCCGCACCACTTCACTCCCAGCAGAGAAACCCCATCAAGAACACTTCCAGCCACATCGTCCCTCTTACCTCCCTCGTACCCAAAGGTGGTCTGTACGACGACAAGAAGTCTTGTAAAAAATTGAACAGAGAGCAAATGGAACCCTTTGTTACAATCGTTTAGAATTAGAGAAACCCCACCTAAACTAATAATGTTTCAGTTAATAAACTTTGGTTTAATCCAATAGCTCGGTTCATTACTAAAAAGGGGGAGTCCTTGAACGTGTCTTTCGCGGGAGCCACGATTTCGTGCCGGCGTCACTCCTTCGGTCAATAACCCGGTACCGAGAAACACAGTGAGCTTCAGAGAGATAACTAAAAATTAAATTAACACGGACTTTCACGGTGTCTACAGTTTCTTTGTTTAGTTATAATGGAACAATAAACAGCTATGTACGAAAAAGAAGAAAAATTTAAACCTTTATAAAGTTCCTTTGGCTTTTAATATCTCATTTTAAGTTTCTTGGGACACATGGGAGATGTAACGGAAACAGTGTCGGTCTACAAAAGACCGAAGGTAAAAATAAAGAAGAAACTGGATATGTTCAATAAATCGTTATGACAACCCTTCATACTACCCACTAACCACAACGAAACTTAAAGGTTTATACCCTTTACCTTCCGAAGCAATAGAAAAAAAAGGGGAGAGGATTCAATTAACATGCCACTGATCTCTAAAACCAGACATGGGATAATTAAAAAAGTATCAAAAACTTTGAACATGGATCCGGACGATAAATACTGGTGACAAACACTCACCTAGAATCACACAACTTTTCTTACGTATCAGATATTTATAACCCGAAGTACAAACAAGTAACTCAATTCGAAGTATTACCATAAGAATTTAAGAAATAATTAAAACTAGACGAATTAAACAATGATTCTTTCACACGATTTACGTGGGTGACTAACAAAGAGTTATTTACAGAAGGACATTGACAGTTTAAACGATTTATAAATACTCTAATACAATACACGTACATTTAAGTCTTATAGGAAGATCAGTCAATGAGGAAAATAGAAATAGAGAATCCGAAAAACGGAAACTCAGATAACACAGACTGTAATTGTCGATATGACTAAAAGAAGACCCATAATAAACGGACACATAGATACAGGTAGACATATGAAAATTCGGAAGACCCGGGTATCCAAAATCCATTAATTCATAAAACATACTTAATTAGACATAATTATAAAACACCTTTTGATGAAACTCTGATATTTACAGGAAAAGGAATAGTCTAAAAGTGAATTACCGAAATTATGGGAAAATTCTAAGAAAAGTTTCAATTAATAATGACCAACAGTACCATGAAGAGATTAAAAAAAGTAAGGAAAAAAATAAATAGGGAAAAAACAAAAAATATTTGAAAAAACACACACACACCAATTTAAATGTTTCTCAAAGGTAAAATTTGTAGTATTCACATAGTAAATCGTAATACATGTAAGTCAAACAACACGTCGGTGAAGAATTTGTAGATATAAACAATCATAAGAGGACATTCCATCTCGAAGAAAAGAGGTCAATCCAATAAACAAAACTACGAATCTAACAGAGTCTAAACCGATCATACTAACAGATCGAAGACACAAGAAGACCATAGTAAGAAACTTGTGAGGAGGGGGAAGGGGGTTGGGATGGGGGTCGGGTGGAGGGTATTCTATAAGGTCCGAGAAGAAAGAGATCATTGATCGAAACCTTAATCAGACAAAAAGGTCCCCCAGTACAAACGAAGATCACCTCTTTCTATAGAGCATTAATTACAGACACGTGACCTATACGGTACCAATTAGAATTCAAGTGACTCGTTCTGTCAATCCTTTGTATACCTTTGTGTGAGTGTGTGTGTGTGAACATATAAAGAGGTAGGTAGGTACTTTCACTTTCACTTCAACCAGTCAACACAGGTTGAGGAACGTGGGGATGTCTGACATCGGATGGTCCCAGGAGGTAGGTACCCTAAAAGGTCCGTTCTTATAACCTCACCCAACGGTAAAGGAAGAGGTCCTCTAGAAGGGTTGGGTCCCTAGTTTGGGTCGAGAGGGTGTAACGTTCGTCTGAGAAATGACAGACTCGGTGGTCCCTTAGGTAGATAGATATAATTTTGGTACTTAAGGATACTATGGAGGTTAAGGTCAGGTTGATATGTCCCAAACAGAATCGGAGGAAGGAAATGTATAAATATTAAGGAAAGAGGTTATTGCTCTTTTACCTGTGAGTGTATATGAGAAACAACAAGTCAGCGATTCAACACAGGCTGAGAAACACTGGGGTACCTGACGTCGTGCCGTCTGAGGAGACAGAAATTGATAGAGGATCTCGAACGAGTTTAAGTACAGACAACTCAGTCACTACGATAGACTGGTAGAGTAGGAGACAGCAGTGGAAGAGGAAAACGGAAGACAGAACGGGTCGTAGTCAGAAACGGCAACTCTATTAAGAAACGTACTCCACCGGTTCCATAACTTCGGAGTCGAAGTCGTAGTCAGGAAGGTGACTTATAAGTCCCAACTAAAGGAAATCCTAACTGACCAAACTAAAGGAACATTAGATCCCCGGAGAGTCCTCAGGAGAGGTTGTGGTTGTCAAGTTTTCGTAGACAAGAAGTCGCGAGTCGGACGAAATAGTAGCTCGAGAGTGTAGGTATGGACTGATGACCTTTTTGGTGTCGAAACTGAATATGTGTGGAAACAACAGTTTCACTGCAGAGACGGAAAACTATGTGACAGACCCAAACAGTATCGAAAGGAACGTTCCTCGTAGAAAATTAAAGTACCGACGTCAGTGGTAGACGTCACTAAAACCTCGGGTTCTTTTATTTCAGACAGTGACGAAGGTGAAAAAGGGGAAGACAAACGGTACTTCACTACTTTGGTCTACGGCACTAGAAGTGAAAAACTTACAACTCAAAAGTCGATTGTAAAAGTGAAAGGAGAAAGTGGGAGTAGTTCTCCGAGACATCAAGGAGAAGTAAAAGACGGTAATCTCACCACAGTAGTCGTAAATGCTCCAACAACTATAAAGAGGACCGTTAGAACTAAGGTCGAACACGAAGTAGATCGGGTAGTAAAGTGTACTACATGAGAGGTATCTTCAATTTATTAGTCCCACTGTTATATATCGGAACGGCCTAAGGAAAACGTTAAACCTTGGTTATACAACAAGGTATAGACCAAGATTTGACAGCGAAGAACTGGACATGTGTCCAAAGAGTCTTCCATCAAGTATACGTAGAGGATTCTTGTTCCTGTAAAAGGAAAGACTGATGGTATACTAAAAGTATAAATTCAATGATGACAAGAAGTATAAATGTAAAGGAGGTCACCTGGGTCATTACTGGAACCATCGAGAAAATAACTACCTCCTAGGTCAGTCCCTGGTGTATAAAGTAAATTAACAGTCCGACGAAATCAGAAAAAAGTAGACCTGGTAAATACTCACACACAAGAGAAAAAACAGAAAATACTGTAAATGTAAAACTTCTATGTTCCGGTCAAAACATATAAACATAAACACACTACCAAAAGAGTAACAATCTAAGTAGAATTTATAAAAAACCGTTCTTATTTTGAATCGACCACCATACAAGGAAAGTCACGTAGTGTAGTCTCCTATGTACTATAGTAAACAGGGAGATAACCGTTTCAATTTAACCTAGAGGACCAGTATCACTACCGTCAAACAAGTGTCATCGAAAAGGGAAGAGATTAAATATTTGTTAGATATCATACTACGAAAACTCTGAATACTGATAGGGCAAGGGAATTCGTCAGAAAATAAGGTCGTCAAAATCGTAGGTAACTACTAGGTCACTCAATGATGTCATCATCAACGTTTTACCTCTGAAAGATTATAAAGGTAAAGAAGTCACATGCAAATCATCAAACCGTAAGACGATATTTCTTCTCGTAAGACAAAATGAGGAGTGGGGTGTTAAACAAAATAGGTCAATCCTGGCTACCAAGACAGAAAAATTAAATTTGAAATTTGACGACAAATTGAGTGACTCAAAAAATTAAACAGAAAAAAAAAAAAGGACCAAAGTTGTAAAATAAACGAAGAGAAACTATATACGGACTAAATAAAATCTCATAGAACGAAACAAGAATACAAAAGGTAAGAAAAAGAATGGAGTCAGTGAAATTCGTATGAAATTTTAAGGTAATAGATTTCAAGAACCAATGTATGATTGTAAAAAAAAGAACAACTACGTAAACGAACCTCTATCCAAAGAAACACAAAATGCGTAAAAAGTGAAAACCATTCGAGCAGAAGCCATCTCAAAGTAGACACGAAAAAAACAGGATCCGTCCGACCTACCTTCGGAGAACAAAGGAGGATCGTCAAAGTATAAACGGAGAAAGACCACTAACTCCTTATAGTAACTAGGACTTAATTAAATTCATTAAAGACCCGAACCTCCAAGGACCTGGAATGTCCCTTACATTTACCCACGACATTTGGGTGTACTTCCGCCTAGACATTAAAAATTTAGAGACTCCTAAAGAAAAATTTTTGTCGGATTCTCTCTGTCCGAAGGAACAATGGAGGACCACAGTCACTTGTCTACAAGAGAAGGAATAGGTGACTCTTATGTCGGGGAACTCCAGGAGTCGACACACGGTCCACGTCCCTTATCTCCACCCTTCCTCCAGAGTCAGATCGGGCTATGGAATACGTGTAAAGGTCAAGGGTCCGTGACTTTAGGTGTGACTATCCAAAGGGTTTCGGATGTTTTAAGAGGTCTCGTTGGCGTCATAGTGAAGTGTGTGTCTGGTGACCGGTGAGACTAAAAGTTAAGGGAGAAGTAAAAATCGCCGATAAGGGTAATGTATAGACGTTCGAGGTAATAAGTAAATTTAATATATAAAATAATAAGAATGCAGAAACCCCAACAGGTCGATGTCTAAAACACGACAAAACCACCACTACCAGTAATGTCTCTCCGGGATAACACAGCGAAGAACGATATAGAAAAGGAACATGAAATCGAGTACATGTTGTCTATATTTTTACATAAAGACAGTAGACGTTTACATAAAACAGTAGATTTCGGTTAGAAGAAACTTTAAAAGGAATTCAAGTCCAAACGGGAGTCTTTCGAACTAATGGTAAAAATTTCAATTGTCAGTTTTGTCAATCAGTTTTATCCCATTTGACAAACGAGAATAGTACTGGGGTACAGAGAAGGAAAAAATAAGAGATAAATAAGTCAGCAACATGAACAAATTTTGAAAAGAACTGTAATTAAGTAAGGAGATTCAGTTACAACGGTCTTCAAGATGAACCTTTATAGTATGGTCCACACTACAAAGAAATAATATGTATCGATGATAATGATACGGTCATACCTCGTATGAAAGTGGTCACGATGGTCGTATTCTGACCGAGCGGAGGTTCCAAAACTACGACACTGAACTTTGTGACGGTGTACAGGGAAAGTACTAAAGAGTAGGAGGTACGGAGATTTGTAGTTTTCTTTTGGTCAAAATAATAAAATGTCAGTACGGAAAATTTTTATGACGATTCTAATTTTTTTGATCAGAGATAAACACTAAAGAGACACTCCCATACTTTATAGTTAACTATAAAACTGTAGTCAATTTGAAACCTTTTTTTTTTTGAGAAGGATTCATAGTTACTTACACTCAAACTGGTTCGAGACCTTCTACCATTTCCTGTCCCTAGGGACCCCACGACGTCAGGTACCCCGGTGCTTCTCAGTCTGTACTGACTCAGTCTATGCTAACTCACTGACTTGCCGTTGTTTCATAGTATACTAACAGAACTTTTAAACGATAAATGATTCCTTAACACGATCTACGACCCGAAGGGTCCACCGCGTCTCCATTTCTTGGGCGGACGATCACGTTTTCTGCACCCAAGTCAGGGACCCAACCCTTCTAAGGGGACCTTATCCTTTACCGTTGGGTGAGATCATAAGAACGGACCTTTTAAGGTACCTGTCTCCTCGGACCACCCGATGTCACGTACCCCAATATTTCTCAGTCTGTCTAACTCGTGTGTACACGATCTATTTTGATCCCTTTTTTTATGAGGGACGGGAGTTCCTCGAGTCTAAAACAAACCCTTTCCTCTATTTGGAATTTCACACCAATTCATGACACCATTTCAGGGATTTACACTGACAAATACAAAGGATTTTCATTTTACTATTTGAATCTTCACATTAGTCGTCTGCCAGAGAAAATTATGTTGTGTTCTTAATGATGTCTGATATTTATCTGGTGTCACATCACGACCCTTCTCAATTCAAATCGACGATCGGTCTTCTGATCATATAATTATCCTCCGACATCAATAGGGTAAGTCTTTCTCGAAGATTTTTAAGTTCGTTCTTGAATCGGATAAATAAAGGACTACTTTAAACAGAAAACAAAGAGAGACTTAGTAACCTTTCAGAATCTCTTACTTTGTTCGAATTAAAATGTTGTTTTTATTCGTCTGTGAAAGTTGGTGAATCTTTAGAATACCGACAATTTCACTATGACGAGTCCTTTTCAAGAAAAATTATATATCGTGTTCGTGAGGTAAAGAGACTTCTACTACAACCCTCCTCTCTTCCGAAACAGAACCCAACGGTAACATATCCAAGGATCTATGGGTCTCGAGTATATGGTCGGGGACTATAGTTTTAGTCATGTCGTGTGACTATGAGGAATGTACGTAGCAACATCCTTCGGGTCTAAGATGCAGCGGCAGGTGGTCAGGATGAAAGACCTTGATGTTAGCAAGACACCCCCTAATACGTGTCTGAAACTTCTTCAAAGTCATAGTCGAACGGACGTCCAGAGTCCGCGGTACACGATTGTTTCTACTTCGGCTAGAGTCGAGATTTGTTCGACGTCTCCTCCATTCACCTTTTACTTTCACTGAACTACAAACACTAAATGTCCAACAAGTTCAGAAGAAAAGATGAAGACCTTCAACAAAAGACATTGTAGGCGAAAATGACCGATCTTGACATTTAGACCGTGTACAATATGTGATCTTTCCCCGAAAGGACCACCGAGTCTACCATCTCTCAGGTGGGCATCACACCCTCTGGACCCAAGTTAGGGACCCAGCGTTCTAGGAGACCTCTTCCCTTATCGTTTGGTGATGTCAGGTATCGCAGAGTTTCTCAGCCTGTGTTGACTCGCTGAAGTGACAGTTGAAAGAGTTTGTGATCTTTCTGGGGATCGATTGGACACATGACTTTGAACTTAATATAAGATGTAAAATGAGAAATGCTGTGTCTCAATTGTAATCACAGGATGGATTTTGTTTAAAACACCGTGAGTAAGTATTTTTCTATAGAGTCCATAGATAAACATGAATTGTATATATTCTAAGAACGAGAATTTTATTGCAAACCTAATCTTGTAAACTGATCTTATATGTAAACTATGTCTTACAAAACATCAAAGTAGTCAAATCATCGTTTATTTCCTAAAACTTAAAAGAAGAATTTTTCTTATAAATTTGTATGGTCACATTCCTTAAAATTTACATACACGTACTTATCGTCGATGATGCACAATTAGTCCAGTCATAACTACTAGTACTTCAAAAAAGGTTTCATAAGTTTTATAAAGACTCCAACCCCCTTCCCTACTGACTATTGGACCGTTCTGAAAAGGAGTGACTAAGATTTGTTAAAAAAAATTGTCCAAACCCGTTCTCATTGATACTTATCTGTTGAAGAACTAGTATACCTAAGTACCTGTCGATTCAAGTCTTTACACTCAAAACTGTAATGAGACACCTGTCATAATCACGGAGAAGTATATGTTTCATACAATAATCGTATAGTCAATCTCTACAATCAATAATCTGATAGTCTTAATTTATAATGATTTTGACGGGATACCCACTGCGTGTATTCCTATTTGTACTGCAAATGGTGTACCATAGACGTAAGAACCCGGAAAAGGGGGAGTTATGAATCGTTTAGTGGCATAAAACTCACCTATTTCCTTGTCACATAAATCACTAATTCTAGAAGGGAAAGGGTTGTAGAGTCAAAACGAAAAGTCTCTCGAAAGGATAGTCTCGGACAACACACAGATCTGTACACTCCCTTCGTTTTTACTCCAGTAACAAGAGACTTTTGAAGTCACAATTTCTGGTATTGTATATGAACTTCGATGAAGTCTAACATAGGAAAAGAAGTTAAAAAGTACTCTTCTCGCAAGATTAGAAACCGGACCTCCAACCGTTTTCGGTCGAGAGGGTGTATGTCTCACTCACTCAAGGGACCAAAGTTGGGATGGAGTAAGATAACGAGAGACACCATGGGTGTACAGGGGCCAGATCCCCCATTTAACCGGGGAGGAGGTGATGCCCTACGAGGTGAATCTGAGACATCTTCGAAGAAGGTGACAAAGTAGGAGGTGGTAAATGAGTGACTGAGGGGTAGAAGACCTTTATAATATATAACTTCAGTAAACATGAGTAAAAAACAAGAAAACGATATTAAATGTATCCCACAGTTCTCTCCCATACCACTTTTATCATCCGATGAAATAACTTGGTCTTCGGACCAACCGAAAAAACTTATTTTTAAGGTCTCGGTCGGGATTTTGATGAGTCACTCCGGAAGATCCTCACTCCGAACCTAGAGGGAGGACGTAGAGTCTGTTAAAACAACGTCGGATTTACGCCGACCGTTCATCCTATGTAAATTATTTACAACCTTCTTACTTGTTCACTTTACTAAAGGATCTTGACATAAAGGAAAATAAAGGCGAATATCCGAATAGATTTTTACGATTATATAAATTTTCTGTCAGAACCAGTCCTCATAATCGAACCTTCTTTACGTTTGTGTTAGGAACTAGACTTAAGGAATCCGATGTTGCCAGACTTTAAATCCCCTAAAACACATCAAAGAAAACTTTTCGTCACATATGTATATGGCATATAAAATATTATGTGGTCGTCCTAGAAAAATCAGGAGTCATTAGTTGGTGTAATAACAAAGACGTCGTTTTGTATACTCGTCAGTACGACTCATTCTATTTCAGATTTTTATCAAGGTATCCTTAAGTTAAGTCCAGAACGGTTATATAGTCTAAAAGAACGATTGATTTAATATTTTTGTAGTAAAAGTCTCCAAAAAATTAAGTTTTTAAAATAATTCTTAACAAATTGAACATAAACTAGACTTTGAAAAAGAGTAGGAAGACGAAATACCAATTTGTCTTTACACCTTCGTCTTTCCCATCAACTTCAACCACAACTTGTGTGTAGGTTTTGGGCATTGTGTGTTTGGTCCAACCCACACCTAAGAAACTTCAGAAAAGTGTATGGCCCTACTCAAACTATAGTCGGTACGTTTCACCACAAACTTTAAGGATCAGGATTTCACTTATCATATTATAAGTGTTTGATCAAAATTATATTATTATAGTCAAAAGGTGTACCAATCCCTTAACTCCCTCGGACGACTCTCTCTTAGTCAATACGATCAAAATTTTTGATAATATGATTAGTGTTTGGTCATTTTTTACGAGGTACGTATTTATACACTGACTAATGGGATCTTTATATTTGATTTCTACTAGGAAAATCAATTCATAATTATATATTAGTATCTTTCTTCTTAAATTCTTTTTGAATTGTACATTGACATTTAAAATATAGAAGTTTTTTGTCCGTTTGTCCGCATAGACTAACTTCTCATATTGAAGTAATCGAATGTAAGACAATCGTACGAATGAATGGAGACATCTGAAACCCACGACAATGAAGGTAAGAGAAAGTGATACATGAGATAATTATAATCACATGTTCTGTCATTTTTTTTGAAAGTACTTTTATTAGAAAACTCTTTACGAAATTTTAATACACACATTTTAACAAGTAGAGTAAAGAGGGATCACCTAGTTGCTCTGTTATAATCACGGCGAACACGTTCTCTAACTCAGACAGTCGTGCGTCTACTCCGCTTACCCAACAGGTCTCGACGTTTATCCTCCATACACTCTTGTCTCGGGTCGTAAACTCAAGGAAGTCACTTAGACGGTTCACCTTTTAAAGAAGAACATTATCCGATAAATTGTCGTAGGAAACAATGGAAAAACAGAAAAAAAAAATTATAAAAGGACTACCGATTATTATGACTCGTAGATAAGTACACGACCCGGTAAACATATAGTAGAATCCTCTTTATGGAAAAGTCTAGAAAATGGGTAAAAAAAAAGAGGAAATGGGTAAAAATTTAACTCAACAGAAATAATAACTCAACATCTACAAGAAATAAATAAGTTCAAGAAATAAATATGTTCATCGAATAATCTATAATTAATGTTTTAACATGTTTCGTATCTTTTACACATTGTTACGATTAAATTTTAGGAGTTAAAAGTTAAATAGACGATTTTTATTTTGACAATTTCAAATCACATTATATTAAACGGATTTCATATATATGATATTGAATCACGATTCATCACTTCAAAGTTTTTATGTTCCTCATAAAATCAGTTGGTCTAGAAAGATCTCTTGCCTAAAGAGAAACTTTATACATTTTCGAAGCCTAACGTTAATTGTGAAAGGCAAACGAAACCCATAGAAAAGTAGGTAGAAATAAGAGACCCAATTCATATCTTAACAAGTAACGATTTCATGACCGTAGTAACTGAGTCACCTGTACTCAAACTCGTTTGAGACCCTCTATCACTTCCTGTCCTTTCGAACTGCACGGCGTCAGTTCCCCAGTGTTTCTCAGTCTGTGTTGACTCGCTGACTTGTTGTTGTAAATGACTCATGGGGTCAAAAAAACAAATAAATAAATAAACCGACACGACCCAGAATGAATCAACGTAGTACACCCTAGACCAAGGGACTGGTCCCTAGTTTGGACCCGGGGGACGTAACGCCTTCAGGGGTCTACAAATATACATTACATGTGTTGTAAGTGTAATTGGAACTTTCGATCGAAAATCACGGATAAGACACTTTGTCCGGCGATCCTGAGTCTCTCCATTTCATTGATCGGGTCACAGTGTCTCGTCACTAAACTCCGGTCTCGAGAGACTGAGGTTTCAATCTTCCCAATGAAGGATCCAGAACCATCATAATAAACTTGAATGTCAATAGAAAAAACTCAAAAAATATTCGATATTTTTATTCATAGAAAGTGTAAAATGGTCACACTACACGAAAAATCTTTTCTTGTCGCAACAAAATACTGACGTTTTTGTTGTACACATACAAGTAACATCTTTTAAACTTTCACCCGAAAGGACCACCATTTCTTAGGTGGACGGTCACATCCAAGTTAGGGACCAAACCCTTGTAGGGGACCTCTTCCTTTACCGTTGGGTGAGGTCATAAGAACGGACCCTTTAGGGTACCTGTCTCCTCAGACCACCCGATATCAGGTACCCCAGTGTTTTCTCAACCTGTGTTGAGTCACTGATTTGTCGTTGTTGTATCTTTATGTGTTTCTTATAATGGACACTAACATGAAGTCCTCTATTGGTGTTAGCCAGTCAACCAAAAAACAAAACAAAAAATGAAATTAGTACTTTTGACAAGTCAAAATCAAAAGCATCTTTCTAGAAAGTTCTTCCTCCCCTGTATACATATGGATACCGACTAAGTACAAAAATAAACCGTCTTTCGTCACTTTAAGAAATTTCGTTAACAGGTAGTTAAATTTTTATTTAATTTTTTTTTTGTACCTCTTAGTCAGTCAAAATCAATGTTAACATATAAGAAAAAAACCTCTTTCTATGATACTATGACATATATAGTCAACATACAATATTAAATTCTTGTAATTGTACACCTTTCATACATAAACCCTCAACTCGTTTATCATACATACACATATATAAAAATTAACTTAATTTCAGTATGGAGGAAAAAAGGGAGGTGAAAAAGAAAAACAATTCATAAGAGGTCATGATAAAAATACCGATCAAATATAAAGAAAAGACACCTACATTATATAACATAAATTGACTAGAAACAATAAATTATCTTCTAAAAGGGAAATGATTATCACGACACTCATTTACAGGAAAATGAATTTATAAACACATGTAAATATTAATGAAGAAATGTCATTAAAGACTCCCCATTTCAACATGTAAGTTATCCATATTTACATAATTCGGAAACATGTATTAGGTAGTTTTTCGAATTTTACTTAAATATAAGATCGTTATTACAGTGGATATTCTTTCGGAGAAAAGGGTTGTAACATATTATTCCAACCTGTAAAACTTTGAAAGACAACCAAATAATTAAAGAAACATATCATCAGAAAGTACTTTACTTCTCTCTTTAGTGACAGTATTTCAAAAGTGAACAGTCACCGTATATCTGTAGAAAATTAAGTTAGACTAAAACTTTCGATAACACATAGAAAAATAATTATATATGTGGGGCGTTCTTAGAGGACACATAATCAACAAATCTATCGACGGTGGAACGGTCTTTACCAGTTCATTTAACATCCATTTTATCTATTGCGTCCAACAATTCTATTTGATAGCAACGAAAATAAATAAGGAAGTTGCAGATAAGTCCCTTCTCGTAGACTTCAACAAAACTTCCAGCTGTACTTCTTATTGGACACACAGGACACACAAAATTAAAATTGTCTCCGATCATAATGATCGAACTTTGTCCGACGAAATCAGTTTCGAGGTGAGTAAGGTTGAGACTTATGTTAGCACGTCATAGATCTGGAGTGAGGTTTAGTCCTTATGAACAAACTGTCCTAGTTTCCATTAATAACTAAACTTCTCCCTTTTTTTACTCTCGAGAATTTTTACCAGTTTTATTACATCAATAGGAACTTATGTCATTATTAAAACAGGATATATCCCTTTGAATTTATACTCGATTTACCCAAGTGCACTTATAAAGTAAGTAAAAGATAAGAATTTGGTGGTTCTCACCTACGGCGTCACTGTAAGAAATATTAAAATCACACGACTAGAATAAAGAAAGTCAAAACTATCCAGTACACATTATACAACGAAGAAATATAAAGACAATATAGGACTAATAAACCCCTTTTATTGGGACCAATAAAAGGACCCAACCCTTCTAGGAGACCTCTTCTCTTACCGTTGGGTGAGGTCATAAGAGCGGACATTTTAGGGTATCTGTTTCCTCGGACCCGCCCGACGTCAGACACTTCAGAGTTTTCTCAGTCTGTACTGACTCACTGTCTCACACACGTGCATATGTGTGCATGTGTTAGAAGAGTCCTCTGACTGAACTCTTAGTCCTATAAATCGGAGGGACTATGGGGGTGTATGAGACAAATACCGAGGGATGTAAACAAACCTATCTGAGACATTTTACCAGAGTAGTGATTTTGTTCAAAATCTTTATAATAAAGTGAAAAATCCAAATAGTATTTAGAATTAAACGTTCACAATACAACGGGGAAGACATAGTACTGATAAAAAACTCATATTACATATGAGTTTAATAAATAACTCATATTACATAGTACTGAAAAAAAAATCATATTAAGAAATATTACACATTCAAAGGCGGTATGTATACAGGAGGGAAGGGAGCACTCGGAGGGACCGTGGTGAGGGGCGTCCAGAGTGGGTGGACCCAGCAGTGTCTCGAGGTTCGACTCGAGGGACGCGACACGACGCCGAAGGGCGACCGGTCGACGAACTGTGCACCGTCACATACAGTCACGATGAGGGAGTAAGTGGGGTGGGAGAGGAGGGGTCCTTACAAGACATATTCCTCTTAGGTTTGTATGAATTTTGATCTGTGCTCTCAGACGAGTCGGAAGAAGATGGATCGTGGGTCAAGATCGTCGGTAGTCAGGGACGCGTCGGGAGTGGGAAAGGTATCAGGGTAGACGGAGGAGGGAAGGACGTAAGAATCTCCGGTCAAGACATACAGTAGTAGTCTAATAGACGTTCCTAGAACTATACATAGACATCTTCTCCTATTCCGGAAAATTTTTCTCTTGGTGTTTGTGTCACTAGTGTGGAGTATGAAAATATAATACTTTTTATATCGAATACATGTATCGGTCCACCACGTCTCTATTTCTTAGGTGGACGGTTACGGCCCTCTGGGTCGAAACTAGGGACCAAACCCTTCTAGGGGACCTCCTCTTTTACCGTTGGATGAGGTCATAAGAACGGACCTTTTGGGGTACCTACTTCTTCAGACTGTCCGATGTCAGGTACCCCAACGTTTCTCGACCTGTGTTAACTCACTGATTGAGAAGTGAAACGGAGTATCAATTGTCCTATCAATATGTAGGTTTTTTTCTACACACACACGTGTATATATGTCTCACACATATGTATATATATATTTCAAAATATACAGTTCATATTTTTACAAATTTTTTGTGTCACTTGTAAATATACCCCGAAGATCTAACTTGTTAATGGTAGGAAAATGGTATAAACTAAGAGAGATATATATGTATGTATGTACGTAAAATATATATGTGTGTGTGAAAAAAACGACAATTGTAACACCTGTAGTAATGAAGAGTCGTGTACTCAAGGATTTTCATTCTTGTAAGACTTTTCACTTTCGCTTCAGCAAGTCAGCACAGGTTGAGAAACGTTGGGGTACCTGACATTGGATGGGCATTATGTTAATAGTCTGGAATTCTTACTTATAAAGATATAGACTACTAGGTCAAATATAAGTCTAAAGGGCAAACAGGTCTCTGACAATGTATGGGAAAAAAAAGGGGCTCACCTTATCAAATACGAGTGTGTAATGTAACACAACGAAAGAGAGAAAAAAAAAAAGACAGATTTTGTAAAGACGGTCGGAAAAAAGGGGGTACACTGTAACGGAAAAAATTCTTAGGTCTTGTCATTAGAGTAGAATGTAACCTAAATAGAATAAGAAAGAAGTACCACGATAAATTTAATTAAAAAATATAGCACATAAAGAAACAACCTTACAAAACTAACCCAAAAATTCTACTGTATGAAAGGAACAACATTGGGGAATCGGACAAAGAAGAAAGAATATGTAAGAATCGAAAAATTTAAAGTGGATACAACGATGTCTTGAAAGAGTCCCTCCGACATACTCGAGCAAAGCTACCTTATCTCCACCTCTGAAATTTCCAGCGTTCACCCTATGTCTGGACGGGTGCCTAAGACGACATTCAGGAGTCAAAATAAAAATAAAAATGAATAAAATAAAATAAAAACAAAATAATAAATAAATAAAAATAAAAAGAGTCAAACTGTAAAAACAATACCCAAATAAAAAGGTAATATTTTATTCGTAATTTTCTTGTATCTCCCTTAAGGAACCACCAGGTGACCAATCCTGAGTGACGAAAGTGACGACATTCGGGTCCAAGTCAGGGACCAGTCCCTTGATTCTAGGACGTTCGACGTACGGTACCGACTTTTTCTTTTTTTCTTTTTTTTTTTTTAAAAAAAAAATTATTTTTTTGAAATCTTTAATTCATCTTTATTTTTTAATTTTAACATGACCGTAGAATTGGGTTGGTGACAATTATAAAACCACATAAAAGAATAAAAAAGAAATGAATCTAACACGATAAAAATTACAAAAAAATAGTATCTACATTAACATTTTAAACACAGGACGAAAGAAAGTGAAAAGTCACAAATTCATAAACGTAATAATGAGTGACAGTAAATTGACTGGATTTTCAAAACCTTTATACATCACCGCCCCCGTCCCCCGTCCTAAAAACAAAAAGATAGAATTTATGGCAGCCCTCATTGTATTACGTACAAAGGAAGATTAAACCCCAATACTGTAATTCTTTGTAAGGATCTTAATCTAAATACTCTAGTTTCTGACATTTCAAAACTCGTAAATTATCAAAGAGTCTTAATACAAACAAAAGAATTTTACTGACAACGTACACTTTTACTTCAAAATTTACGACTATAAATTCTTAATTTATATACACATAAAATAGAACTAAAACGACAATTAATTGATATACTCCCACTTATTAGGTGAATTGTAATCCTTACAGAAAATAGAAAAGTAAAATATATAAAGTAGAATGTTTATATTGGTGAATTTTCGTAAAAACGATTAAGAAAGAGACCCCTTGTTAAATTTTTAACGTTAGTAATATTTGTCTACAAACTTTTCATGGTGTGTATCCAAAAGTACGACTGAAACTTTTTAATAAAGGAACAGAAGTCTAGTAGTACGTACATAAAACGTGGATGGAACTAAGGTCTAATGGAGGTGTAGGATTTATAGGACTACCTTTTTGTAAATGAAGAGTCGTGAAACAAGTCTGTGGTTTATTTGGTCCATGTTTGTTGGAGAGGATTTTCTTACGCAACTCGAAAAGTGCATTTTATTACATCACCCCCGAAAAGCAAACCAAAAATTACATCGGATAAAGGAAATGTCTACACTGTTTACTCTTGCAAAAGACGTAAATAGTCTCACGACAGTTGGGAGGGGTAATACTCGAGTGGATGGTCGCGGTACAGATGTTAGAAGGTTTCCACGAAGATTTATCTCGTCAACGATAATGACTACAGTACCTACTGAATGAAACTATAAAGAAAATTTTAATCTAAGAGAAATACTTTATCCATTTGACGAATTCAATCCCCCTTTCACGATAAAAATATAGGGTAAAAAATTTTTTAAGACTTTCATTATATATGAATTAAACCTTTTCATACTTCTTTTCCTTCTTTTTAAGTAAGGTAATAAATCTCCTTCGACAATGACAAACCACAAAAAAAAAAAAAAAAGTAAAACCAAAAGAGACATGAAAAAATACCCAACTTTAGTATAATAAACATATCAAGATATAGGAAATTTTTTAATTGTAATATTGTATTAAAAGGTACTGAAATTTTCACAAGTATTTTTGTGAAAAATTACTGATAAAATTTTGAAGTATTATTTCCATATTAAATACGTTGGTGAGGGATGTCAACCTGTAAAACCTACAAAGATTAAGAAGTAACAGCATTTATGGAAATACGTATATTGACAGATATAAAACCCATTAAAAAATCGAGTTTCAGTTTTTTACCTTAAGATCCATTATCTTATAAAAGTTCCGACAATTTTATATAATAATTTAATGATATACTTTTTTAAATAACATGGTCAAATATGAAGATAGGTCCGTAAAATGAGAATTAATATTTGTAGTCAAGACAACTACTGCAAACACCAATAAAACAATGGTCGTACAAATGATTTCTTTAAAATGTATCTGATTTAGTATTTAATATAAGAAGTAAGACAGTCTATGGGTCCTCTCTTATAAAGTAAAAAAAAATCAAATTATAAAGTCGAAACATTCACATTTATTAAACCCGGTAAATTTCTTTGTGACAGAAATTTTTAGTATATAGGATTTCTATAAAATCCGTTTTGTGAATTTAGTCTCACCTGTCCATATTCAATTAGTCGTTTGACTTTTAGAGCTAGTCCTCGATAGTTATCAAACTCAAATCACGATCGTTTTATGACGGAACAGGGAACATCTATTTTACTTAAATGTAAATTATATAATGAATGTGACAATATATAGTATTACATAAAATTTCACACTAATTTGCAAAAAATTAGAGTTGTGAAAACAAATTTGACAACGAAAACCCCCATCACAAAACACACATCCTATGTCTCCATGGTCGAAGTCTCATAGAGGGTAGGTCAGGAAGCATTTACGACGAGGGGAGCACACCCTTGAAGGGTCACACAAATAAAGACGAATAGAAAGTCCAGAGTTGAATTTTTATAGAGAAGAGTCCTTCCGTAACGAAGTGACGAGATCAAAAATACATAAACAAGGGTACCGTGGGACGTGGAGGAGGAGAGAGTATTGTAAGTAGTGTGCAATCAAGACTCAAAGGACAGACGGAAAAGGAAGACGATCTGAAATTCGAGGAACTAATGTACCTAGGAGAGACAAAATAAGTGGTGTCTTCAGGGTGCATATCGTGTTTTCATCCATGAAACAAATTACTTACTTACTTTCGGACTTAATGTACCTTAAGACTTAATCTCTTATATTTAACTATCCTAGGTGTGAATCGTGAGTCTGACTTAAAAACAGGACCAAACCAAATTTAGAACCACCCAAAAAAACAGAAACAAGGTCCCGGCTTTATTATACAAAGTATGTGACAACTACAAGGAGATGTAATATTTTTGGTTTCTCAGTCCTTACGAACCCATCCATAATTACGAAATTTTTATGTTCATGAATAAAATATGCGAAAAAGAATACAAGCCTAACACGTCTTCCGTCGTAGTATATCACTTTTCTAAACACCTGATTTGTTATGTTCTATACCGAAGATCATGACCGAGTCGCGAAAGTGATTGGTAAAGACGGTAGAACTCGTTCAGGTAATTAGGTAAAGGGATAACTATTTTTCTGTTAAGCTGGTGTAATAACCGAAAATGTCACCACAAGGGGGTCTCCCTGTTAAGTCCATATAGTCCGAGAGCGGTGAAATTTTAATTTTTTTGTTTGGTTGACCTCAGGACAAACAAGTCCGATAGGGTAAAGTCTGTGTCTCGGAAGACGTTTTATAAATGTGAAGGTTTCTCTGACTCAGTCGTGGGTAAGGTATCATGACAATTAACCTTACCTTTTTACCAGTCAACTTTAATAAATGAAACACAGAAGATTTATGAATCATTACTTCTAGTGTATGACAATGTCATTTGAGTTTTAACGACAGAACAGTAAAACCACTAAACTTTAAAGTCGCGAAGTTTTGTCATACACTTCATTTACCTGGGGTCGATTACGACCCATTTAGACCATTACGTACCCGACCTTCAGACTCTTAGACCCAAGACCCACGTAGAGACGGACGTGATTCATTGGACTCCGATTTTTTTACTTTTCCTTTCTCGACTCATCTTTCGTAGTCAGACAAGTCGAGACTAGACGCACAAAGACAAGTCAAGATAAATACACAGGATAAATTATGTCCAAATCTTGCCGTGACAGGGTGTGTCGTCGGTGGTCGGTGTACACACACCGTAACTCGTAAACTTTGTACTGATCAGATCTGACTCTACCCGACAGTTACATTTTCCAGGGGACCTCCTCCTTTACCGTTGGGTGAGGTCATGAGAACGGACCCTTCAAAGTACCTGTCTCCACGGACCTCCCGTCGTCAGGTACCCCAACGCTTCTCAGTCTGTGTTGACTCGTACACGTGTGTGTGATATCACACTTTATGCATCTGATCTTAAATTTCTGGATCATAGTTTAGTATTTCACTTTATAGAGAAATTATTAAAACACATAACTAATGTACAACTTTATTATACAACCTATATGACTCAATTTACTTTATATTTTAATAAAAGTGGACAAAGAAAAATGACAAATGAAAAATTCCAATATATAATTAGAAAGACAACCTGTCGTGATGTGACCTCTTTCTGTTTAAGGATAGAAAAACCCAAAAAAAAGGATAGAAATTAATTTGTATAATCTACGTTTCTAAAATCCTGTATTTGACTTTAAATATTTGTCGAAAGATTCTTTAAATAGTCGAAGGATATCGTACATAAAAAAATTACATTCTTTCTAATTTATCCTTTGAGTGAAAACAGTCCGTAGAGACGATGGTACCAAGAAAAAATAAAAAATTAATGTTTTTATTACGTACGAGTTATATCTTTATAAATTTGTCATGTCGTCACATATTTGATCTTTAACTTTTGAGGGGAGACTAGTTGAGAAAGAGTTACGGTGAGGAAGTCCCATAGGTGACCCAATAGTCAAACTCCACATCCAAAAAGGTCAATGAAATACCCCTTTCAACTAAGACAAAAAGAAAAAGTATAACAAATTTTTATATAACATGGGTTTGTATAATGGAACACTCGACGGAAAATTAGAATACCACATCGAACCTATAAAAAGACACAGTTATTTATCTGAAAAAAGGGATTTAAAAGATCGTCGTAAACCAATATCTATGTGTATATAATCTTTCTACCCTACACGATACCGAAACATTAAGAAGTAAATTTTCACAAAGACCTTCCGAGAAAACTTCACCCCTTAATTAAATCGTCATAAAATTTATCACTTATAAAATTAACTTTTAAATAGAAAAGGAGATTTTTAGATTTAACTATTGACTATGTTCAAACACAACTTACGGTATCAAATTTCATGAATCACCCTGTCACTAAATGAGTCTCCGGGTTTTCTTAACTATGTCAAGAATTTCACGAATAAAAGAGACTTACTCGGGGAATATACACCTTTGTATTCACTTTGTAAAATTTGATTTTAATTAGACAAAAAATAAATAAACTAAAAAAAATTAGGTCCCCTTTTTTTGACTTTAATGATCGAAAATTTTATACTAACTAGAAAAATTATGTAACATCTAGTTGGCTTACAATTTTTGACGGGAGGATACAGTATTTCCTTTATTCGTTCACCGAGTTTATATCAGGTGAACCTTAGTACGGGTATTATGTCGTCTAACTATGTTTATGTAATGGTTAAGTCACGGTACATAAACACGTCAATGATCTTACTATACTTACAAAATGAAGGTTCTTCCTTTTTTTAGATCTGTCTTAACTGACGTGTCATTTCACAGGACAAATCGTTTTCTGTGGTATTTATTTCAAACTTTGATTCACTGTTTGACTCTGTTTCGTAATATTAACATTAAAAAAAAAGGGATAGTATGACTTTAAAGAGTAAACGGTACAACAACTCCCATACCTCTTTTTTGTGTCAACTACTTTAATGGGAAAAACTTCCCGTAAAAACCATATAATTTTTAAAAAAAATAATTTTCATTATGTTTGAGTATTAAAATTTTCAGTGTCACACGATTTTAAAGTACTGTCTTTATTCCGTAAGGGTCATAAGGGGTTCGGGTGGAGGGTTTTCGTTGGTGAATTTTGAGAAGATCGAGGTCTATCACCTCTACACATCAAGAGGAAACAGTAGGACAACCTACTCAGTGACAAGAGAAAACCGGGAGAAGAGGAAGGGAGAATGAAACTTATGTCAACACAATGAGATCCCTCATCTAAAAAGAAATATAATACACGTCATTGCGAATTAAATTCGATATAATCATTATGGATATAAATGACTTCGTAGGGTTTATTAATCTTTTGAGGATTAACTTTAGTTTATACATTTCAAGAGATTTTCCGGATCGTAGAGATTTAGAGGTAAAATTTTTTAAATTAACTGTGAAAATGAATGAACGATTTTAACAGGACAATTGAGGTAGACAATATCATCAAGAACTCAAGGTGACTTCTTAATTAAAAGTTGTGAGGTATTTGGTAAACAAGATTTAAACCCAAAATTCGTGTCCATTCTTTCATTATTGACAATGATCTTAAGTAGACTATTTGGTACATATTGTATTGACTAACGTCTTTTCGTGATTTACAGTTAATTTGAACATAAGGAACATTTCTGAGGACAATAAACACCCCCCCCCCCCTTATGGAATTTACGAACCGTTAGTTAAAGTGATTAAAAAAAAAAAAAAGAAAAAAATCCTCTCAATTAGAACCGGAGAGACCACACTTATAAAACACCTAAAAACCTCTCATCACCTATTAAATTAAGGTTTGTAAACCTGAAGTAAACTGACTTAGTCTTCAACTTAGATTCGTAGACTCAGTGACGGAGAAGACTTTATTCTATGATACACATACAATGCTTGAGAAATCTACATTGTCTTTTATCGATCACACTTTGTATAAGATGTGGTTCTTTTTAATGGAAGTTAAAAAATAGTAAAGTCTTTTTTGATGTTGGGAAGTCTAAAAACAACTGTGTTTTGTCACACCAATGGGGAATTAATTAAACTCAGGAAGAAGTAACATTGGCGGTTTATTCTTAGTAAGTGGTATAACAAGGGGTGTTTTAACAAAAAAGTTAACTTAATAAATCATATTTATTAATTTTTCTTTGTTCGTTTAACGAGTAAAAAAAATTACAGATATAAAGGGGTCACAAACCGTTTAGTCGCGTTCCGGGTCTAAATTTCTTTACTCTATTTGAAGATTTAATACAATTAAGTACACATAAAATTATTATAATAACTTTCTCTAAACTACCATAATTACAAATTTTTCAGTCGAGAGATACTTCAAGTGTTTACGACGTACCAGAAGAGACACTACGGGAGTTGGGGAAGGTGAGATCAGAACGGAACGGAGAGAGGAAGGGACGGGGTCGGTCTGACCGGGAGGGTCACCGAGGGTGCGTGAGGGTGACGGACTCTGTAAGGACGGGGTGAGAACCAGAAAGACTGGGAGGAGTCGTGGGAAGATTCAAGACGGATTTGCAACGAAAGGGTCCCCTGATAGGGGAGGGGTAGGGGAAAGGTAAGGGTGGTGGCGGTGGGTTCAGGGGGTCTGGGAGACTGACAATGGAGAGGACCATGGACAGTTGAATCGAAGAATAGTGGTTCTTCACCAAACTTTAGTGTACACGTGTACATAGAGAAATACAGAGAAATGTGGACTCGACAAGTTAATGTCGTCGGTGGTTTCCGATAATTCGTGAACTTTGTGTGGAACAGACTTAACATTACACGACACTCACATTTTAATGTAGTTTCTGAACTACACTGATTTTCTGGCATTTGATTTGTCTTTTTACTTTTCAGTTGAACCCAATTTAAATCGACTATCTTAATTTGATAAATCCAGAATCACTTCTCTGACTTCTGTAGTTCTTTTGTTAACGGAACCAAAATTATTGAGTCAAAGTGATAAGGGATTATAACTCAAGGGAAGAAATTCTAGTATAAGATAGAATAGACAAATTTAAAGAATCTACACAAGTTTTATAGACCTTTCATCCTTTAATGGTTTAAACATTCAAAACGAACTGAGAGGTAGATAAAAAAATTTACATATTCATCATATAGATTCCGATCGATCGTAGACATATACAAAAGACCCAACTGTATAATCTCTGACGAAATGGACCCTTTGGTCATAGAAGAGTTTTTAAGGCACAGTCACAATATATACGACGACGAAAACATATTAAACATTTAGAACAAGGACAAAAATTTTTCAGTCTACAGGTTTTCTTTCCTCCAAAGATAGAATATTGACGAAAACTATACACGATTTAAACAATCCTATTTTATGGTTAATTCGTACAATTTATATTCTTGTAAAATGTTAGATTCAGATGGTAAAGTTTTCAAACACATAGATGAAGTGTTAATATTTTTTATTTTCTATTATACAGTAAAGAATATAATTTCAAATACACAGTTTTTACGTTGTACGTCATTTATAAAGTGTATTTCATTACCATGAACAATTTTTTCCTTTCTAAAACAAACGGATGATTCCCAACATACCCAATGATATGAGACCCATCGAAAGTATATAATTAAACAGAAGTGTCTACAAAGTCGGTTGTATATGAATGATATCGAAAATAATTTTTATAAAATTACTTAATCAAACTGAAGTGTGAAGTTCTTCTGTGACGTAACGTTTACATTTAAAAAACCATGAAGACAATTTTACTCATTTATTGGAAAAGAGATTAATTTACAATATCATATAAAGAGTGTTTAAAAAGAAGTGAACTGAGTAGGAATACCCAGTTTATGTGATTAGAAAATCTAATACAAGTGACATAGTAAGAAAGAAGAAATACTTATAGTCGGAAAAGAAGTCGGTCTAAACAAAATCTTCGTACAAATCCACAAATATTAAATCAAGGATGACACTGTATTTTTATGACACAACGAACCGAAAGAGTTTGTCTATGTGTGAAACTTGACTATAAAGTCACCACTTCTGTTCGTCGTACATATATCAACTGTGAAGATTTGAGTCGAAACATTTTGTATATATATATTTAGGAAACTTACGCCCGTAAGGAATTTCCAGTCCGAAACCAGGAGACAGAGTGACAAATACGAAAAGGAATTTCCAGAGTAAGTAAGAGACTGAATGAGACGTGAACTAAGGGTTCAAGTAGTGGTTGGCATTGACAGAGAGGACTCGAGATCACAATTTAAAGGACACTGGACAATCTGTAAAGGTGAACCTATAGGACGTGTAAGAAGTACACACCGTGACCTAAGTATACATGACTTTGTCGAGGGAGAAGAGTGTAGGGAAAGAGACAAGTAACAGGATGGTCAACGGGTACGAGTTTTGAGACGAAAGTAGAACTAAGGAACTCGAGGGACCCTGGGGTCAGGTTAGTCCGTCGTTAGAGTAGGTAAGAAAGAATTGTTACAGAGAACGTCGACAGAGAAAGGTAGAGACGACGGTGATACGAGTAAATATAGGAATAGTTGAGTGTATCCTGATGATGTTGTCGGATTAATTAGAGTGTCGAAGGATTAACAACGGTACGAAGGTCTAAAAGGTTAAATAGAACGTGCAGGAGAAGTTTAAGTAGAAGGATTTTGTGAACAAACTAGCTAAAGCAAGACCATTTAACGAACCGGACTGTAAATTTCGGGAGGTGTTATACCGGGGTCCGATCGGAATAGGTGGACCTAGGAACCGAAATCGGTCACATCCGACGAGGAACGACCCGAGAGACGTGTACATGGAGGAGAAGGACTAGAGACCCCTACAGAGGAGGGGGAGACGGAAGGGAACTTTGAAACGAGATTAATTTGGGTGATAAAACCCCTCAACTAGGACTGGTGACGTCGACCGTAATTAAAGAGGAGGTTTCACTAATCCAGAAGGGGGGAAAAAACCGTGAGTCGTCGGTATATTCACTTAGGTCTTCACTGAATATCAGAACCACCCAAGAGTATCGAACAGAGTAAGAGTACTTTCTGATCACAAGATGATCAGACTCGACACGACGACAAGTCCTTCTCAAACTGCTACCGATTTCGATGGAAAACCCTTTCCGAACTCAAGAAAAATTTCCTACAGAAAACTCGTCGTTCTTAGTGACCGAAAGGAAAACGACGATCTGACATCGGACGATCCGAGAAGACAGGTACCTTAAGAGGTCCGTTCTTATGACCTCACCCAACGGTAAAAGAAGAGGTTCCCTAGAAGGACTGGGTCCCTAGTTTGGGTGTCAGAGGACGTAACGTCCACCTGAGAATGGTAAAGTCGGTGGTCCCTTCGGACATTGTGATTCTTCCCCCTTTGTAAAGGGTCCGGACTTCTCGACGTCGCCCCTGTGACGGATTTTTCACATCCGCAATCCTTTTATGTGGGTTAAGGAACATGAGAACCCCTAGAAGGAATTACTGGACCCAACTCCAGCTACGTGAATCGTCGTCGTATAACCGGGTCTACGATGTCCCAGGTGACACTCCTCGACCCTCTCCAGTCGACCGGGTTGGTAGACAGGTCCACCGAAGTCAGTGTCGTGAGGAGTCCAATATCTCTGCCGGTTCGTCGTCTCCCGACCCTAGAGATCGTTTTTCGGAAAACCCTTCCTAGACCCTTCCCCGCCTCCCTTGGCCACCAACAGACCGGTGAACCTCACTCTCGTCCAACGTGTCAGTCGTGGACACGAAGAATCCGGGGTCACTGTAACGGTGCAGAGTGACACATACGGTCACCGAAACACGACTCTGACGTCCTAACAATCCGTAATCGAGACTGGGTACAGAGATTAAACTAGGGACTTACCAATAGTCATTAAGGTAAAGGTGTGGTCTACTTGACGTGACCGGGCCCCTTATCCAATACCTAAGACACCTCCCACCGTGGAGTCAGCCGGAATCCTTCTTCTCAGGTCATACCGTCATATCCATACCTCTTAGAGTACACACGGGTCTTAGGACAAATGGGGTCTGTCGTCACTGGGGTCTCTATAATGTGTCGTTTCAGTTGTACGTTTGTTAACGTCGGTGACGATTCCTACTTTACATCAATATTGATTTAGGAAAGTACGGGGGTTTCGTTTAACTTATAAGGTGTCAGGTAGACCGATCTTCTCGGTGACCGAACTTGGTCGACTCTGAACCCTCCTGACTCGAGACAGTGACAACCCCGTCCCGTCAATTGGAAAATGTGACTAAAGACCCGTATTCTTTCTATAAGTATGGAGTCACTAGTGACTCTTCGACTTACTTTTATTACCTACTGTCACACGAAATCCCATTCCCTTTTTTACCTGAATTTTTCGGAAAGTCCCCTGAAGGACCACCAGGTCACCGACTCTGAGGTACGAGGGTTACGTCCCTCGGGCTCAAGTCAGGGATCAGTCCCGTGATCTAGGGTGTACGACGTTACTTCTATCTTCTAGGGTGTAAGGAGTTGATTCTGGACCGTACCGGTTTATTCAAAAAAAAAAAAAATTATTCAGAAAGTCTTATTGCAATTATATTTTGATCCTTTGCCGAGAAACCGTAACATTTCGTTGGGAGAGTAAGAACCTGACACGACTCTACATATATCTAGAAGTACGGAACTGTGTGAGTGTGGATGGGGATGAGAGGATCGGGTCGGCACAGACGGAGGACGAAGGATAAAAGAAGGGGCTGGGGTCTGGACCGGTAAGGGGTTAGTCTCTGTCATGACGGGAACATAGAACTTCCAACCCCAAAGACCAGATGGTTCTTTTGTGACAGAGGGAGGAAATGGTAAAGATTTGATCTTCCTTTTTTATTGTTGGGACTTAGTCTGAGACGAAAGTACTTGACGTAGGGTGTCCTCCTTTCAGTCTTCCACCGTTAGACGAGACAACCCCCGTTTTAAACAAAAAAGTCCTCAGTTTCGGTCCGTACTAAGAAGGAGTTTATGTACCACACATCTGACCCTGGTCCTCGAGACACTATCAAAACCGGCCCTTATATTCGTAATTGACCGACTCGACGTTGAGGTTTCTTTCCGGGGAAAACAAGGATTACCCCTCCCATAGTAGGTGACCTATGGGACTCCCCGTCTCCTCATCAGGGCAATTGAACAGTTTCACTCTGAACCGTCTTCCCTCAGACATGATTTCGGTAGTCAGGGGTCTGGACCACCAAACTTTTCCACAAAATGCCGAAGGTAGAGTTCAATCAATTGGTTATAATTTTTATTTAAGTGATGTTACGAGACGAAGGTCAATTTACGAGACGTACTTAAGAAATTTCAAAAAAATACGGTAGATCTCTTAAGGACCTCAAGTGACGGAATTTCACCACCAATCTGAGGTGAATCTGGTTCACGGAACCCATCTTGGACCTCCGTTTCAGGTGTAGGATTTTATGTCACAGAGAAGTTATTTTGTGATCCAAAAAAAAAGACACATCGGTCTCTTTGCTAAAAAGTAAATTTGATGACATACATTCAACGATGAAAAAGGGTGGAGTGACAACAAGTCAGACAGTCAGCATAGGTTGAGAAACGCTGGGGTCCCTGAGGTCGTGTGGACCGAAGGGTCAGACAGTGGTAGAGGGACGAGTTTGAGTACAGGTAACTTAGTCACTACGGTAGGTTGGTAGAGTAGGAGACAAAAGGGGAAGAGGAGGACGGAAGTTAGAAAGGGTCGTAGTCCCAGAAAAGGTTACTCAATCGAGAAACGTAGTCCACCGGTTTCATGACCTCGAAACCGAAGTAGTAGTCAGGAAGGTCACTTATAAGTCCCAACTAAAAGAAATCCTAACTGACCAAACTAGAGACACGACAGGTTCCCCTGAGAGTTCTCAAAAGAGGTCGTGGTGTCAAACTTCCGTAGTTAATAAACGACGAGTATACGCAGTTTCTCGAGTAAAGGTCAAAAGTATAGGTATGTACTGATGACCTTTTTTTAGTATTGAAACTGATATACCTGGAAACATCCGTTTCATTACAGAGACGAAAAATTATGTAACAGATCCAGACAGTAACAAAAAGAAGGTTCCTCGTTCACAGAAAATTAGAGTACTGACATCAGTGGTAGGTGTCTCTAGAACCTCGGGTTCTTTTATCGGACAGTCAAAGGTAACAAAGGGGTAGATAAGTGGTACTTCACTACCCTGGTCTACGGTACTAGAATCGAAAAACTTACAACTCAAAATTAGTTCAAAAAAAGTGACAGGAGAAAAAGGGTGGAGTGTTTAGAATAAAAGGGTGTGTAGGATGGAGAGGTGAGTTGGTTAGGGTCCGACTGAACTGGAGAACTGGGACTGGACCGAGGACATTATCACCCCGATACGATCTTGTTCATGGGTTCCTTTTATAACTAACCTGTCTTGAGGATACTTACTACTTCGAAGACAATCTGACACTGAAGGAATAGCAAGAACTCCCGTCCACGTACAGTCCACAAGTCATTTATAAACAACTTAATTGTGAACCCAATTCATCTGTCTTAAGTGAACTTTTCGTTAGAAAAAAAAAAAAAATTGATCTAAAAAAATACTCACACGAAAGATACGATTTCTGGTAGTAACCCTTACGCCCGTCTTCCGGGTGTACACCGGAGATGTACACTGGACCCGAAGGAGTATTGTGTCACCGACTTACGGTTCCCGTTCATAGGACTCTTTTTCCCCTCATCCATCTCCGTCTCGTATAATGAAAAATGTCAGACCCGAACTTTCAAGACACAAAGAAGGTGACGTAAGACAGCTAGTTGTATCCATGTTGACTTGTCAAAGTTTCCCTCTCCTGCATCCCTCTCGAGAGACCGGCCTCTCAGCTTCATACCGTCTCTTCTTTCCTTCGTTCTTGGACCGTTGACCGTCACCTAGATTTGAACATCTTCCTTTCCGCCTCCCGGTCGAGATGTAAAGGTACGTAAGGAAACACGACCCGAGATACTTTTAACTAAGTCATCATTTCTCATCCGTACCGCCACCCTCTTTATGGTAGATCTATATATAGATCAATGTGTCTATCATCAAAGAGTGATCTTTCGTTTTAACCACCGTAGCACGTTAGGGAATGTCGACCTCGACATAACCGTCACCGACATTCCAAAGTCCCGACCCTTGTGAGGCTAGGTAATAGTCTCACCTATGGTAATAGGGCAAGGGACTGTGTGACATATCAAAGGAGGTTCGGACACACATTAACCTGGTCTCGTACACAAGAGACTCGACGAAGAGACCTTAGACGAAAGAGATTACTCCTTTGGTTCTATCGAAGTCAGATGATGTGCCAGTCTGAGACACGAAGGACCGGTCCTGTTACGTATGGGATCAATGCGTATGAAGATTGTTTACATGTTTACCTATTTGTAAATGGTTCACGGACGATTCTTGACTCTTATTTTTACGTCACTACATAGGGGAGTTCCTCGGATGTCTACTCTTGGTCTCTCCTCTAAACGTCTGAAACTCTAGTTACGGGTGTTTCTCCGGTGTGTAGTCCCGAGTACTCCAACACCACTTGTACGTTTAATGATGTTTAGAAAACCTTGTTGTACCCTAATTGATACACACACAAAGTCGGTGAAGACGACGTATTGTTTAATGGGGGTTTGTTATTAGTAACCATAGAGAGAGACACCTAGTCCTTAAGTCTATCCTATGTTACCCCTACCGAAGAGAGAAGAGGTGTCACATACCCCGACCTACTGACTTAGTAGACTTCCGACAAGTGAGGGTGCAAGTCACCAACTAAGACCCATAACTGACCCCTGTAGTGACCCTTACGTCCGTGTTTCGGGTGTACACCGGAGATGTACACCGAACCCGAAGGAATATTGTATCACCGACTTAAGGTTCTCGTTCATAGAATTCTTTCTCCCCCTCTATCTCTGTCTCGGATAATAATATTGGACCCGAACTTTCAAGGTACAAAGAAGGTGACATGAGACAACTACTCTACCAACCTACCGTAGTGACTGTACTACTTGTACTCAAACTCATCCGAGGTACTCAACCACTACCTGTCCCTTCAGACCTCACGACATCAGGTACCCCAACGTTTCTCAGACTGTATTGACTCGTTGACTTGACTTGACTAAGACAATTAGTTGTGTCCATAATTTTTTTACTTACCGAAATTTCCCGCTCTTTTATCTAAGGTGGAGAGTTACCTTCCTATAGGGTGTAGTATCGTACACCCTACCCTGTATATAGCTATACTGGTAAAAACTTTTTATGTTAGACGGTGTTACACGTTCCCGAAGGGTCCATCGAGTTTACCATTTCTTAGACGGACGTTACGTCCTCTGGACCCAGTCCTTCTAGGGGACCTCTCCCCTTATCGTTGGGTGAGGTCATAAGAACGGACCTTTTAGGGTTCCTGTCTCCTCGGACCACCCGATGTCAGGTACCCCAGTGTTTCTCGACTTGTACTGACTCGTTGATTATGAAAGTGAAGTGTTACACGTTTCGGGGGGTTTTACAACTAAAACATAATTTTATAAAATATATTCTACAATTACGAGAAAATCGTGAGAAACCGACCCTTTTATAAGTTGTCTTTTTTTCAATACAGATTCCTACAAGTGACACACGTAAACAAATAAATAGGTAGGTGGGTTATTTATGACTAACTTCATCAATCGATCCACGATCCTTATCTTCGGAATTCTAAAGGAAAAATGCAACTTTATCGAAAGATCAGATAATGATCGAGTCGATATTATTTTGGGTAGTTTGCAGTCACTATCTACCAGAATGTTTAATATCATGTAGTTGAGACATTCTGTGAACCTCCACCACCAAATCAGTGATTCAACACAGGTTGAAAACACTGGGGTACCTGACATCGGGTGGTCCGAGGAGACAGGTACCCCAAAAGGTCCGTTCTTATGACCTCATCCAACGCTAAAGGAAGAGGTTCTGTGAATGTCTGAATAAAACTGGAGAAAAGTTTTGAGGATGTTGAAACCTTTCTGACACCTTTCTACCCCCCTTACAACCCACCTTCACTTTTGTTTAGTCTTAACATACAGATGATACTAATGTTAAAACATTTTTATACGTACGTCTAGTGGTCTTGATCTTTTTTATCGGTTTACACTTTAGTTGAACAGTTTTATCATTATACCTACTAACAAAAAGGTAAAAGTCTTGAAAAGAGTTACAACATAAGGAAAATGTTAGTGTTTTCAGGGCTTTTTTTTTTTCACTGTACTTCTCCTAGGACATCCAGTTTCCTACTTTTTCGAGACGACTCGTTCCTCGACTCCTTTCCGAAGTACTCTTTCCACCGTTAGCTTAAGGTCCTCCTCCTTCTTCGTCTTCCTTAGTTCTGTACTTCTGTCCTCTCCTTCTCGACAGAAACCTTTTGACGTTTCTTAGGTTTATTTCTACATGAATCTTCTCGTACCCTTCTACCCTGGGATTCCTTTCCACCTGGGATCACTGATCCGATTCCTGACGTCTGAAATAAACATCTCTGAGACTTCGAAAGACTCGTCTCCTTCGGTTCCACCACGACGTCCTTCTACTGACTCGTGTCAGAACTCCTACCTGTCTTCGACCTCGTCGATGTCCGTGCCTCTGGACGCTCCTCCGACGACGTCATCCGGTCCCAGACCTACGGTCCCCACCGTCTCTTCTGACCTCTCGTAAACATCTTCTTTTTACCAGTGTTGAACCATTAGACTCCGTGTGTTACGGTTGTAAAGTCAAATCCAATAATACTATACTTCTATCACCGTGGTTGTCTTTGTCTCCTTCTCCTTGACCAAACCTCGTCTTCTCTTTAGAATTTGTACAACTCAGACTCTACGATTACCCTGTAACTCTACCTCTACTATTGGCTATCAACCTTTATGTTCAGACTAAGAGTTCTCTGAAGGTGCAAACCGTCTTGTTAAACTGACATAGGGAAAGGGAGTTTACAAGAATGGGGTCGATAGACAATGTCGAGGAGGGACAGAAGTGATTCGGGAGAGGAGTTTTTAGTGGAGGAGTCTGGGAAAGTGCAATGGGAACTTTAATGTTGGAACCGTGAATGGTAGGGGTATGGGGTGTACGAGTCAAGAAGAAGTAACGTATATGGACTCTAAAATGAATTATAGACGAGGGGGGTGATCGTAGGAGAATCTCTACCTTACGATCAGAGTAGAAGGACAAACTCCTTGATATATGATTTCCCGTGGATACATAGTTAATCCGAAGGGTCCACCACGTCACCATTTTTTAGACGGACGGTTACGTCCTCTACGTTCAACCTAGAGACCCAGTCCTTCTAGGGGACCTCATCCTTTACCGTTGGGTGAGGTCATAAGAATAGATCCTTTAGGGTACCTGTCTCCTCAGACTGTCCGATGTCAGGAGCCTCAACTCTTCTAAATCTGTACTGACTCGTTGACTCTTGTGTGGTGTAAATAGTTAAGTGAGGATTTATTTAAAGATGACACTTTACTATTGTTGATTATCGTACACAAAAAAGAAGTCTAGGATCAGATTTTCAAAGTTCGAAAAGACGCTACAATGTCTTCATTTTTGTGTATGGTCACCCCACCAACGTGTGTGTAGGGTGACTGGTCGTGAATTGGTGTACCTGTCCTGAAGGGACCTCCGGGTCACCAACCCTGAGGCACGAAGGTTATGTCCCCCGTGTCCAAATTAGAGAGCAACCCTTTGATTTTAGGGTATACGACGTACCGTACTGGTGTTTTTTGTAGTGTGTTTGTATTGATTGACGTTTTCTTAGACCCCTTTCAATAAAAAAAAAGGGACCGGTACCGGTCGATTATTAGGATCGTGATGTCTTCTTCGTCTATTACCCATAGTCTGTTGTCATCATCAGAAAGGGACGTCCTCTACAGACTTAGTTAGAGATCTCGGGACCGACGTGGATTGAGGTTCTTGTCATTGACACCTACGTCTTGAGGACCAAGGGAACTTGTTAAATTGAGAGTAGTTCACGAAGGAATTAACGGAGTGGGAGAGACGGAACGGGCCCCTTGACTTTTACTCCTTGACAGGTTGTAAAGACATAAGGTCTACGGTGTTAAGATATTTTGCTTTTTGTGACGTCTGAACAGGTGCCAAGAGGAACTGGTTGTAAGATTCATACACATCGGTCGTAGTCGTAATGTTAACGACCTAGGTCACATTTTATTTTTACACCCCGGGAACGTGTTTTGAATGGTTCTGAAAATTCTGTCGGTGTTGTCTCATAATTTGGGTTGTGTCCCGACAAGTTTCACACCCCAAGACATACTGATGGGTCCAGTGTCCGGACACTTCAGTAAAGAGATAAATCGGAAATTGTTTTCTTTCCTCAACAATATATAGTACTTTGGGTCTCCGTTCATTACAACCGAAAAGTCGGACGAAGTCGAAAATCCCCTCAAAAAAAAAGGAAACAGTACCGAGACTTTGCCGGGACCCTTAGTTTGTCAACCTGACAAACTAAAATGTCTTCAGGTCTCTCTTAGAACCCCGAAGGGAATATCGAGTCAACCATTTCTTAGGCGGACGTTACGTCCTCTGGACCCAAGTTAGGGACCCAACCCTTCTAAGGGACCTCTTCCCTTTCCGATGGGTGAGGTCACAAGACCGGACCTCTTAAGGTACCTGACAGGTATCCCAACGTTTCTCAGACTGAAAGTGAAAATGATGAAAGTCCCTCCTAGACACTCACGGACCCCACGCCGACCCACGACCATGGTCTCAGGTGAGATCTTCAGACGGGGGGTGTGACACAGGGGACCCTCGGGACTGACGTAACGTCCTCCCCCAGTGAAAAGGGTAGTCCGTCCGAGACACCACAGTCCAGTGTCCGTGTGACCTGTCAGAACTCTGGAGGGTAACGAATGAACCCGATCTGAGGAGAAGGGTGGAGACCAGTTTCGTCTCCTTTTTTAGTTGGTCTTTCAGTGGAACAAGAACTAAGGGAAATCCCTTCATGACGATCAGTACCTTTCCGACTCACCGACCGGACTCTTCCTTCTCGAATCGGTGACGCGAGGGTCCGAGGGAGGAGTCTATAGGGGACCGCCACCCAGACACGGAGAGATTCACCCGTCTCTCTAATGTCCTCCCGACGGACTGTGTCGTCTCCCGAGTGGGACTACCTGTGAGCGGCCCCACTCCATACCCGTCTGTCTGTCAGTAGGACCGTCTCCGACCTCGTCCTCCGTCGTTCGACCCCTCCCGTCGCACCCCCGACGCGTCTCGTCTTCGTCCCCGTTTCTGTCTACTTACGCAGTGCCTCTCGTCCGCGCGCTCAATAGTCTACCCGTGCGAAAAGAGGTCCCCTTCCTTCCGACACGCTCTGCGCTCTCCCTCCTCTCACCTCACTAATCGTTTCGTCCCTAACTCAGTGCGCAGGTCAGGGGTCCCGTCGCACACGTCCGACGCCCGAGAGGGCCCACGTCTGCACCACCGTCCGTCGGGTCGTCCGAGGCCCTCTCCACGGTCCGAAGGACGCCCCGGAGCTCTCCACCCCGGACCTCGGACCCCAGACTACCGGTGGACCGAGGACCGACCCTAGGTCTCAGGCGCCCGTAGAAACGGAAACCCGCAGGAGCGACCGGAGTCTGTGGCAGGGTCACTCGTCCGGACTACAGGGAGGGGGCGCGGGGGAAGGGGAGGTGTGAGATTCCTAAGCCCCAAAGACTTCTCGAGCTCCCTCCGTCTTGAGGGGGGCTCCGAGGGAGGGTCGTGGTGAGACCGGGTCTCCTGTCTTGGACGTGGGGCACCCACTTCCTCTCTCGCAGGTCCAGATTGTGTGTGGCTCCACGACCACTAGCACCGGTGTAGTGGCGCCCGTCTGGGACGGAGAGGTGCTGACGATCCGGACACAGGTGATCCAAAGACCGAGGGACCCCTCAACACCATTTCTTTGGGGTGATAACGAGAAGGGGCCTCCGACCTCTCGACACTCACCGAGGGGTACGGCGGTCCGGGGAGTAGCGGGCCAAGGGCCCAGGGGTGTCGGGGACTTCTACTTGCAGAACGCCGGGACAAAGATCTTAAGGGAAAATTCTCGGCTACCGGGGCGGGGGGCCCGAGACGAATACCCCCGAGTAGTTTCAACCCCGCGTGGCTCCCGGCTCCAGCTCCCCCTGTCCCTCGGGTGCCCCTCCTCGACAAGTCTTTGCGTCCCGGCTCGCGTGAAGACTTCGGCACGGTTACAGAGGAGCTCCTGGTCCCTCAAGAAGTGTGGGACCGGACCAGTGACTACGAGCGGGGAGACGACGGTCTTCGCAGAGACGGGAACGACTCCCCCCCAGCCCCACCCCACCCGCAGGTCCTCCTCCTCCGGTGTGGAGAGGCCGGGGTCGTCCGCTCCCGGCCTGAGACAGGGCCCGAGCTGGGGCGTGCGACGGGACGCACAGGAGAGGGAAGAAGGCGCAGGGAGCGCCTCCGTACCTGGCAAGACTCCGACCCCGAAGACTTCGACGAAAGTGGAAGGCGAGTGCAAGGGGCGGAGGTAAAAGAGACAGACGTTTTACTCTAGTTATGTAGAGCCGACACTCCATTCTCCGGGAGGGTTCCGAATCGAACCCTGCCTTGTTGTCCGGGCGGCGAGGTCCGCCACTGCACGAAAGAGAGGTTTCTGTCTCACTCGCTCGGCGGCTCGCCCGGAGCACGACGACGACGGAGCACGCAGTGGCCGCACCCCCCCGGTTGAGGGGTCGGAGCGGGTCTCCGGCCCTGTTCCCCCTTACCGCGCGGGCGTGCACACACACACCGACCGACCGACAGAGGGACACAGCCAGGAACCATATACACTCCACACACACACACGGGGACCACATAAACCCCACACACAGGGACCATATAGACCTCACACACACACTTACACACACAGGGGGACCATATAAACCCCCCATACACATACACACAGGGACCATATAAACCCCACACACACAAGTACACACACGGGATCATATACACCATACACACACAACACATAAAACACACCATATACACCTCTCCACACACACCACACCACACACCGAACCTAATCTCCGACCCTGTCCCCAGTTACCAGGATCATATAGATCCTGGGATCATATAGACCCTAGACATCCCCGATACATAAAGCACACCACATACATCTCCCCACACACACCACACCACACATTGAAAAGACACCACACCGTACACACAGATTACACCCTGACACATGTGTCGATCATGATTTGGCAAATACTTTATTTTTCTCCCGTCCTCTCTGAGAATTCTCCGGTACCCCCAGGAGAAGGGACACGACAGGGGAGTCGTGGAACCAGACGGGGGGGGTTGGGAGAAGTAATCTACTTACAACCTCTCCTTCGTTGAGGACTGTCTGGATCTCGTCTACACCCACGTCGACCCCGTCCCGTCGTCCACCGGCAGGAATCGGCTGTGCGGGACCCAACTCTCGGTCCAAGCCGTGCGGGTGACGACCACCCGACGGTCCTCGAGAAGACGTCCCTCGTCCTGGGCTTCGACGTGGGGTGGTAATCTGGGGGTCCGTCGTCCTAAACCCCCTCCCACGTCGTGTCGGAGTCACGGGGGGAGGTCCTAATATACGGTCCGTTGGGAGACCCTCTCGTCCTCCTTAAGCTCCAAAAGTCCCAGTTTACAGAACTGTCCGAGAATCGGAGGGAGAGGGGTTAGACAACAACAAATCAGTGAATCAACACAGACTGAGACACTGGGGTACCTGATATCGTGCAGTCCAAAGGGACCGGAAGTGGTAGAGGGGTTCGAACGAGTTCGAGGACAGGTAACTCAGTCACTAACTACGGTAAGTTGGTAGAGTAGGAGATAGCAGGGGAGAGGAGGACGGAAGTTAGGAAGGGTCGTAGTCCCAGAAAAGGTTACTCAGTCGAGAAACGTAGTCCACCGGTTTCATAACCTTGAAGTCGAAGTCGACCTCTAATTGAGTACAATATCGTTTTCGTAAATCCAAAACGTAAGTCTCGAGGTTGAGGGGACGAATGGTCGATTCACCGGAACCCGTCCAAAGAATTGGCTCAGTCTAAAAATTGACTTCGGACACTCCTGGTTTCAGTATGTCTTTGATACTCTCGAAAGACCTTTTATCTCTGACTGTTGTGAGGGATGTCCCTTCTCGACACTTTCAGTAAGTGTCGAGTGGTTCGGGAGACCTGTTGCTTGAGGTCCCGTGGATCGGTTGTCGCAGAGGTAGTAGACAGGATAGACTCAGGAGAGGGTTAGGACTAGAGTACTTTTCCTTTGGTCTTCCCGAGATAATGAACCGAAGATAGACCGTAGAACTCTAAATTCCTGAAATTAGTCATCTTGCAAATTCTCAATTTATCAATGTTATTGTTCTTTCGACGGTCGACCGGGAAGGTCACTGGAACGGTCTTGCACTCCCTTTACGTACCGTGTTAGACTCAAACTGAAGGGAGGGCCCCTTTTCACTCACTGACGTTGTGAAATCCTAGGTTCAAATGGGTTTCTATTCGATACCAGGGTTTGTCGAATATAGATTTCATAGTAGACGCAGGACGTGGGGTGACGGGGGTGGGATGGGGTCGGGAGGAGGTACGGGACAAGGTCCAGGTGTCAAGGTTGTACCGTAGAAACCCTTCCCGAATACCGTGGTGTCCTCCCGAGGGTCCCTTCTTTACACCTTTTCAGAATTTTTCGTCCTTCAGTTGTTGTGACCAACTTTTCTGTTCTTTTCCCCACTTAAAAAAGGAGTTCAGGTTCAGGTCCTAAAGGGTCCGGAGAAGACCTCCAGTAGGACGACAGTAACCCCCTTGAATGTCGATTTAGACACTTCCTTTCTATCTTGTTAGAAGGGTCGCCACTGGCAGCTCCGTCCTCGCCCTTCCTCACAAGGAAAAAACTCCTTGGTGACTGTCCTTCGGACTTAAACCTCTGACCCTCCGGCGGGGATTTGAGGGTACGGGGGGGTTGGGGTTTGGAGTCGATACCGACTGATCGGGGACTGGGTGGAACAGGGACCTTTCTTCTCCGATCCCCTCGTCCTTCTTCCGCCCTAACTTTGAGCCCGACTCCGAGTCCGAGACGAGAACCTTCGTGATGGTATTCCTTCCCCGACCCGAGAAGAGAGGGTTTTCTCAACATCCACTACGCCGTCAGACCCTCTGTAGAGGGGTGACTTCCTGTGTGACGTCGGAACGTGGTGAACCGGTCGAACGGGAGAGTGGAGCGACGGGGAGTCTGAGGAAAGAAGTCGGGACCTTCGAAACGGCGGAAACTGACCATCCTGTAGTGTTCGGCCGGGACCTCCAGCAGTCGCAGAGCCGGTGAGTACTGGAAAGACTTCCTTGACTGGCAGTCAGTAGGAGGGTCCCTCGTCGAACTCGATGTCTCCAACCCCACCGGACTGACACCACCCTTCTTCTCCACCACTCCTTCTCGAACGAAGGACTTCGTACTCTTCGTTTGGGCCCTCTCTCTCGGAATACTCCAGTCGTTCCCGAACTCCACCCTTACCCCGCCGTCGACCCATCTACCACGCCGAGGGCTCCGACCCTGGTCTCGAGGAGGGTCCGACATTTCACACTGTAGTTGGTGGGTCCTTCTTAGATTAGTCTATGGACGACTGTGACCGTGAAATGTCCAGTGAGAAAAAAGAAGAACCCGATCCCAGAGTATTGGAAACCTCCCGTCAAAGAGAGTAAAGTCTCTCCTCCTTTCGTTCCAGGTCTTCTAGTGTAAGATTTATCTTAGTACTTCTGAGTCTCAGTGCAAACCAAATTTCGAGTACATTGATTGGGGACCCCGGACCGGTCGACCCAGGTCCACGTTGGTCCCGCAGTCCCGGGTGAGTCGGCGACCGAACAGGAAAAGTCCCGTCCGAGAGGTGTCCGCCTTTAGTGTACTGGGTTCCGAGTCGTGGTGGGTACGGTCATTTTTCTGTGACTCAGAAGAAAAAATTAGGAAATTCTCTTTCATATCTCTTATGAGAATATGAATAATGAGTCTAAATAGATTATGGATGATGAGTCGGGACTCAACCACAACTTTTTTTTAAAAAAATTCTTTTTTGTATTATCTATTTGACATCATATAGGTCTATCTCCTCATAATAAGTCGTGAATTTACTCGGTAGTTTGATACTTTTCTGTACCTCCTTTGGTTCACTTTCTTCGGTTAGACTTTTCCGATGTAGGACGTAATGGGGTTGATACTGTAAGACCTTTTCGTTTTGGTACATCTGTCACTTTTATAGTCACCAACGGTCCCCTACTCCCTTCCCCTCCACGTAACCATTACGCGTTTTCTAAAAATCCCGTCACTGTAATAAAACATACTATGACACTACTATCTATGTACATTGTACATAGAAAAAAATTTTATACTTTGTGAAGTGTTTAAACGTACAGTAGGAACTCGTCCCCGGTACGATTATAAGAGTCGTAGTAAGTTTAAAATCATATACACGACGACTTCGTTCGTGACATTATACATAGAAATTAAAAATTTTTCATAATAAATTATTTTATGTATGTTCTCACTTGGGATTCCTTTTGACTTAATACGGACGAACACTGCACAGTAGGAAACGTTGTTTTCATGGGGAGACCACCCCCTGCAATTATCACCTTCTTCGACACCGACACATCTCCGTCCCTCATATACCTTTTAGAGACATGGAAAGAGACAAAACGATATTTGGAATTTGACGAGGTTTTTTTCTATTAGAATATTTTTTGTTTTTCATGTCTTTGTAATTCCTGTTATTGTGGATTCAGAACTACTGTGTTTCGGAGATGTCACGGGGGTACCTTCATCAAGACATCCAGTCAGTATTGTTGTATGGAGTTTGGACCACTGAAGTTGTCTTTAAAGTGTATCGAGACCTCCGATGGGCAAGACCTAGTTCTAAACTGTCCCAAGTATGGAGAGAGGATCGAGACCACCAACCGACCATTAGAAACCACAAGGAATCGAACGTCTACATAGAGGACAAAGACGGAAGTGTAAGTGTACGACAAGAGGCACACAGGCAAGTTTAAAGGGGAAAAAGATTTGTGTGGTCAGTACAACCTAATCCATCCTGGGTAGGATTACTAAAGTAAAATTAAATGGAGACATTTCTGGGATAGTAACTTATACCAGTGAAAGACTCCATGATGTTCAATCCTGACGTTGTATAGAAAAAAAAGCCTCGGTGTCACGTTGGGTATTACGGACGACTTCTGTGTCGGAACGAGGTTGTACACCGTCGACCAACTCACGATGCAACGATACCTCGGTAAGTCTGTCACAAATATTGATCGGGGTCGGTTCGCCTAAAATAAGGTAGAGTCTCAGAGTGTCCATTAAAGTGTTCGTCTGACGGTGAGTGTGGACGAGAGGGTAGTCTCGTCGGACAGTTGGACGTCGTACCACTCTGCGTAAAAGGTCCACAGTGACCTGTCAAGATGTGCACCGTCCAGTCGGACGTAAGTTGTTCGTGTCTGTTAAGAGGTGGTCTCCCAGAGTCCCTTGGGCCCGTGAGAGTCTCGAAAAGAGAAAGGGTAGACAGAGAGAACGTGTCTTCGGTACGGTCTGTAAGGTGGTCACTCTTAAAAGAGTTCTAGATAACGGGTTTTGTGTGAATGACAGACTGTGTCAGCAAAAATATAGAAAATCTCAGGGAAAAACGTGACGACTGAGGTTCTTTCGATTAATTAATAAAATCTGTGGTGATAATTTAACTGTGTCACTAATTAGACTAGTAGGAGAAATACTTTAATGGAGACTTTACGATTGAAGAGCAGAAGACTTTGAGTGACACATTTAATGAGACTTCTAATGTAACATGGTCGAAAACCGAGACATTTAGAATGATCGTCAAAAAACAAAAAACGGCTTTCGTTATTTTCGACAGGGCTTAAATAGTCCAGTTAGTCCTTTCTCCGCCCGTCGTCCTTTAACTTCCACTGAGTGCGGTGTTCACCCTCAAACTGACTACCTAACAAGCTTGGAAGACAACGACCAATGGTAGTCCCCTGAACCGTAGTCACTCAGTCACTCGTCATGTGTCCGTCGGAGTACTTGGTCTCCCTGTACACCTTGGGTGTCAACGTCCACAGTCCCGAGGTCGTCCTCTCTTCTTGATCACAAGATTCTCACCAGCGAGGGGGGTGAGAGGAGTGGGGGAGGTGGCGGAAAGAACATAGAAGAGAGTCACGTGGGCGACTCAAAGAACCACAGGGTAAACCCGAGTTTCGGGTGTCTCTCGACGGAGTACCGACGGGTGGGACTCGTTAGGGGTTTTGAGGATCCGGACCCCTCCCTCGTCTCTCGTGTGGAATCGATGACGGGAGGTGGTACGAAATGAGGTGGGTCACCCGTCCGAGGACCTGAGGTCCGAGGTAGTTGCGACGGGGTGTCTTCCTTAAAATTTCGGACGTCTCCGAGAGTCCGGACCATCTTTATCGTCACAGTTAGAAGTTAAAAAAAATTTTCGATCAAAAGGAAGAAAAAACATCATTTAGGACTCGTCGGGTACACACGGAATGGTCCTCTCACAATCTGCAGTGTAACGGTCAGGGAAGAGTCCGACGTACGTTTTGTTGAAAATGAACAAAACTCTTGTCGACTTTCTGTTTTGTACGACTTGGACATAGTCCGAAGGGTGAAGAAATGGTCACCGTTTCTTAGGTGGACGGTTACGTCCTCTGTGTTCTCTTCATCCAAGCTAGGGACCCAACTCTTAGGGGACCTCTTCCCTTACCGTTGGGTGAGGTCATAAGAACGGACCTCTTAGGGTACCTGCCTCCTCGAACCGTCCGATGTCAGGTATCGCAGAGTTTCTCAACCTGTACTGACTCGTGCGACTTGGACACCGGAGTAAATAGGTAGGTAGTCGGGTAGGTAGGTAGGTAGTCACATATGACTCATTGGATGACGTACATTCCGAGACGAGATCCGACAACCCCTTTTGTCTTGTTCTTGTACCGTCTCTACTAAGGACGGTCATAGGCATAGGTCTCTACTATGGGAATTATCTCTTCAACCTGTTATTTATTCTATTTATGATTCATTCTACCACAAGGTACGAAAGTCTTCTCCTATCCCTGATGATCACACCCACCGTCAGATGTCAAAATTAATCTTCTCTGTCCCTTCCGACTCAACGGAGTGATTGGAGTGGGATCGGGACCGAGACGGAGTACCTCTACTGTAAACTTATTTCTTGGTTTCCTCCACTCTCCGACTCGGTACACCTTTGACCTTCCTTCTCGGAAGGTTCGTCTCCCCTTGGAAGGTCACGGTTCCGGGACTGTGCCCTCGTACGGACTGACCAGCTCCTTGTCGTTCCTCCACGACACCGACCTTCTCCCACCGTCCTCAACTCAGTCTCTTCAGACCTTAGGTGCCCGGTACCTTTCTCGACTCATTTGAACGGTGAGCCCACAAATTTCCTTCTTTCGTAGAGGCAGAACAAGGGCACCAGGGGACCCCAAGACCGGACGGGACTTCCACAGATAGCCGTCCGTCTCGTGTCGGGTCCGATTCTCTTCCCAAACCCGACCTCTCGTACCCCCCCCCCCCCCCCCCGCCGTCGCAAAGGACCCGAGACTTCGGGGCGACGGTCCTAAGAGGTACACGGACTCCTTTGACTCCAATCTCCCGGAGAGGGACACCGAGGGGGACATCACAGTGATCCCGTCCGGAGCGGAGACTCGTCCAAGGAAGACGAAGTGACCCCCGTCCGTCAAATGGTGGACGTTCGAGGGAGACAGCCCCTAAAAAGAGGGTAGGGACGCGTGCGTCCACGCTCTATTCTTTCAGGCAAGGGTCCTCGACGACCCGGCTGAGGAGACCACTTCCGCTTCGCCAATTCCTACGGGAGTGCAACGAGGACTCCCGCCTTGTGACACTCCCGCCCGAGGCCAGTCGTCGACCTCGCTCCGTGCCACTTTCCGTCAGGGGCAGGAGACCTCCGGACTCCCCTCTCCCCCCGTGAGGAGACACTGGGGGTGTGGGCTTCAGGACACACCTTCAATCGGACAATAAAGTAATGAGAGTGGGGAAGTTGTTTTCCTACTGAAAAGGTCAGTACTGCGGTGTAACTCCGTAATTTCGGAAGGGCCCCAGACTTCCTCCCTGCCCTTCCCGGGTCCTTTCGAAGACTCCCCTCGTCCCGTCCCTTGCGTCACAGACAGGGGGATCGAGAGGGCGCGTCCGACAAGCAAAGTCTGTTTGAGAACAGAAACCCGGACGCTAGCGTAGACACTGACGGGGAGACGACTCGACGGGGTGCTTTCCTAGAAAGACCTTTCCCTATCGCTTCACACTTAGGCCCCTCCGATCCTCTCGAGACCGTCGACAAAAGACAAGTCGAGACCCACACTCCTACGCACTGTCGCGGTATCGACACACACAGGGGACGGGAGACCGAATAGACGGAGAAGGGGGGTTCTCCCGGGTTGAGGACGGAGAAGAGGAGGGGAGGAGGTCCGGGTGTGGTGCAAGGTCTTGTTAGGGGGTGTGGGGTTGGCCCACGCACCACCTCGGCCGGAAGGAGGGGCACCGAAAAGATCACTCGGAAAGGAAGGGGGTCTTCAGTGCGAGTGTATGGGCTCTCGCGGTAATAGCTGCCGGGAGTCCCAACGGTACCTTTGTCTCGTAAGGAGGGCGGAGGGGAGGAGAGACAAATGGAACCATTCCCTGACGCCGTTTTTGGTCGGACGCCGCCTTCCCCTCCCTCCCGCCTCCCTCCTCTCTTTCGGTCGGTCGAGATTTGGTCTAGTAAGGCCAAGTCTCACCAGGGGTGAGGGAGAGGGGGCGGGGAAAGGTTAGGGCCCTCGGCGAGCCGGTCCGGACCACCCGACGTAACCATTTGAGACCCGGAAGGCCATCGCAATCACCTCTCCCGGGTTCCGAGGAGAGGGGCCGGAGGGGCCGGAGACTAGTCTCGATCTGTCCACAAGTGATGTGTCCCTGCGGGACGACTCCCACCCTTCCCTCCTCTTAACTTTAGGTCGGGACTGGCCACACGGGACCGGCGGCCTTCGCAGGAATGGGACGGACCTGGTGACGGCACTGGAGGGTTGTCTCAGGACGAAGGAAAGCGCGGGAGGGACCCCGTCGGTCTTCGTAGGGGGACCGAATTTTCGCAGAGTGAACGAGAATTTATTTTCGGTTCGATAAACGGGTCGAGAAGAACTAGACGGAGTGGACCGAGAGGAAAGAGCGTAAGGCGTGGAGACGAAGGTCCAAGGGGAACAAGGAAGGAATATCTTCTGAGGTCTTCCACCCAAAACAGGCACAGTCCAAGCAATATTGTTGTAAACTATGCGAGACCAGGCAATATTATTGTAAGCAGGAGTGACCGCGAAAGATCGAAGGACTTGTAAGTCATCCAAGGATCCAAAATAAATCGAAAAGACACATTTTGCATTTTATCAAGCATAAATGTAGTCGGGGTAAGGTGGGTGGGGTCTACCTTCGAGGGACTTCCGTCCCGGTATTAGGGACGACGTACCGAGTGGTCCTCCGTTAACGGAGGAGATCCCCTCGAGGCAACCGAAGCAAAGACGACTCCCCTTCTCCCTCATTAACCGTCCCCTCGGTGGGTCTGTCGAGAAGTCCTACGGGCTCAACTCGTGGTCCAGTGGAAATTAAAAAAAAACCGGCGTCGTAACCCAACGTCGCAGAGTTAAGGGGTTGAACCCTGACTTAGACATGGGGGACATAACCTTCGAGCCTCAGAATTGGTAACCTGGTTGTCCCTTCAGGGGTGGTCCGGTAGAACGACGACTGTCTCATTGTGACGGGTCACACACACGTCGCCCGTAGGGGTTGGGACGGGTTACCCCTTTTCGGTCCTACCGTCCCGCCGACCTTAGAGTCAGGACCTCACCTCCCCCGTACACCCAATAGGACGTAGGACTCCACATTGAGGTCACGGTCCCGAAGTGGCGGGGTTTGCCGGGTGGGGGTCCTCCACCCCCACCCCCCTTTACCAAGAGGTCTACGGGAAGGTGATCCTAAAAGAACCAGTACTGGACGACAGACGTCGGTCCGGGACGGACCACCTACTGTCAAGAATGTCTTTTGGAGAGCCTTGACATCCGTCCCGTGGGAAAAAGACCCGAAACGTCCAGACCCATTGAGAGCACCGTTTAGTGTATTCAACCGAACAGAACCAAAGTGTCAGACACTTTCCCCCCATTCTGAAGAGGTAGGAAAGTTAGTAGGTCAGTAAATGTTTGTCTGAACCGGTCTTCCCTGGGTCTCAATGTCATAGAACTTCTTGATTTAACTTTCTCGACGTGTCCCAAGACGTAATATTTCCTTTTTTTTTTTTTTTTTGGGTGGTTCTTGTGTGTGAATTCCTTTGTCGTCGAGGGAGACGTCGGGTAGAATAGAGGGTTTGAGAGAATGTCAACGATCCAGCAAGCAGACAAAAAAGGGAGGCAAAGAAGAAAAAATTTTAAATAAATAAATCCGATACGACCCAGAACCAACGACGTGTCGTAAAAGAGATCCACACCCCGTAACCCGAAGAGTGACATTACCGAAAGAAGACACCTCGTACTTGAGATCTCAAGTTCCTGAAGTCGTCAACACCGAGGGGTCGAGATCTCGTGTCCGAATCCTCTACATCATGTACCCGAATCAACGAAACGTCGTACATCCTAGAAGGGCACCCTAGCTTGGGCACAGAGGACGTAACCGTCCGTATAAGAAATGGTGACTCGGTGGTCCCTTCGGGGCAAAGAAGAAATGTAAAGATTATACGAAGGGACTAATAAAAATCGAAAAGATACAATAAAGGAAGGACTGTACCTTTTACTCCTAAATAGAGAGAAGGTTGTGAGTGAGAGAGATGATGGAGTCGAAGGAGATAAATCAAAGAAATGACCCAATAGAAATATTAAAATTATTCATTTCCATGAAGTGGAAATGAAGAATAAGGTAGTAGAGATCTCTCATTGGATTATTACGAATAACACACGGCTTGTAGTAAGACTCGTGAAATGTGTATACAAATTCGGTGTGCCATTATAGTTCTCTACCCAATATCAATAATCGGGGTAGAATCCCTTTTCTTTTGATCCTGATAAAATGATAATAGTGATCGCCAAATGGTTCTCCCTCTCCTCTATTTGCACCCACCGGTTAGACGGTGGACACGTGAGTCAAGATTGTCCCTTTCAAAAGCCTTCGTAAGTAAGACCAGAAACGAGATCAAGGAACAACCCGTTTATTCACACTGCCACCGTTCATTCCATGTCGTCAGAGGACCAGTAGAGTCGGTCGTGGTCCGTCAATCGAGTCGACACCCTGTCCCTAGGAGTTTACAGTGACTAGTCGATGTTACGTTAGTTGATTCCTCAAACAATTTCATTGAGTGGATGTTTTTGTTAGAAACCCTAAACCTGGATCCTTAGAGACAAAAATGGTCAGTACGGAGTACGAATCTTTGGTCACCAAAAAGGGAACTTAGTATGTCTGTCAACACTGACATGCATTTCTACGTGTAAAAAGGAGACTTAAGGGACATCGAAGAGGTTGGGAAGTTTTCAGAACCATGTAGGTATATATGACCCCTTATATACCCTACTCTGTCATTTTCCCTTATACTAAACGGGACGTCAGTGAGGGAACGACTACAGGACCTCCCTCGGCTCAGCACAACTTCCCTGATACACACAGGTCCTCAAGGTCTTGTCCTCGTCTCTCTTCCGTGTGTGTCACGGACACCCGTACTTTCCACCTTCTGTGTGTCTATAATGTCTCTTTTCGACAGGGACACCCACCGTTTCGTGCACCACCACCGTCCACCCTGACTACGAATCCAGTATGTCCACTCGAGTGTAATGGTAGTCTGTTAGTGTAATGGTAGTCTCGTAGTGTAATGGTAGTCTGTTAGTTCCACCGGAACTTGGTTTATCTAGACCTATTCTAAATAACTAGTCTAACAAAATCTTTTGGTTGTCGTTTTGTGACTGTTCTATGTATTTATGTCTAACCTGTAAAATCCCATTTAAGTGATATAAAGGATGGACGAGAATCCTTTGGTCCATTCCACCTTTTCGACAGGACTAGTGTACCGTACGTGTGATCTGACGTTTTCCTGAAGGTGTGATAAATTGTCCTGACACCGTTTATCGAAATTCCATTCCGCTCGTAGCACACACCGGATTCGTATGGGACATGGTTCTCGGTTCGGGTCCGAGCAAGAGTCTCTGACGACTCACCCCCCAAGGGAAAACACGGGTACAGGAAGGTGACTTTCGGAGTGACCGTTCACGGTGATCTCCCTCTACGGACCACGACAGGGACGAGTCTGAGACACATGTTCCTTCACCGAAATCTCTTTCAGTCACACAAAGACTACGGAGGAAACATAAGATTTACACGTTGATAATTTTGTCGTTAATGATGTCGAACCACTTTGACGGAGACTGAGTGGGACATGTCACTGATTCGTCCAGGAAAAGTTTTGAATATTTTTCATTTCTTCTTTTTTTCTATTTTTGTAAATTTAATATGATTTTTCTACCATGGTGAAAAACTTCGTGTTAAGTTTTGAAAAAAAGAATTGTGGTCTACTCCCTTCTTCAGTGAAAGGTTGCTTAGATTACTGGAATCTTCCCTTTGTGGTGACGACCCGTACTCGACCACCGCTGCGTGTCTCCAGTGCCTTGAGATGGTTTGGATGGAGTCCGGGACGGTTCCGGGACCTCGGGGTTCCGTAAACCCCTTGAATTCGTTAACTTCGGTTACCACTGACCAAAACCTTCGAATACTAGAATCCTGGTATTTGGGAGTAGGTAGGACCTCGAGTTACGATCTTGTTACTTCTTCTTCCTTTTACCGAATAACACGATGTAGTCTCACGACCGTCCATCTGTTAAGTTATTGGATATGGCGGAAGATTTTTGTAGACAATTCTGTGTATTTTTGTTTGACCAAAATCTCTTAATTCTGGTTGTATCAGAATTTCCTATTAAATTGGAAGGGATGTTCGGTTCGACTTACCGACCTTTTCCATAGAGGATTCCTTTTACTTCAAAGGAAGTTCTTGTCACCTTTTCGTTCACAAACGTTTCTCTCGGTTTCTTTACATAAGTTTACTACCCTAAAGAACACGTAGTATGTGTCGAAAAAGAAGATTATACACGATTCTCAAGAAACCACCAATGTCCTCTCTGTCGGATCTTAAGTCCCGTCCTCTGATACGGTTTCGTCTTCTCGTTTCTCACTATAGATTTGAGTCATAATTGTCGACAGTAGAACAACTGGTTAATGTCGATTAGTTCGACAAAAGTACAAGCGACCAAAGATCGGGGAGACCCTAAGGACGAAAAGGTAAAGATTGATATGTAATCGGGGTGAGGTGACTTTTACTCCATGAATACCCTTTCCCCATCCCTCTTCCTTCTTGATATTTACTTAGTTAACAAACTATCCTTTCAACTTTGTGACTAATAGATACCTAAAGTTAATAGACACGAAATTAGACCAATGAGACCCATTGGTTTCCAGTGACAATTATATGGAAAACGAATCTTTACAATTACAAATAATAATATAAAAATTTAATCAATACATAACCTGTACTTGTCAAATCTCGTTTAAAAATATAGTACAAGGTCCCGGGACTTTTTTCTTCTAAGACGGTCATCTTTCCCAAAGTCAAACCGAGGACTTTTTGTCAATTTTAAAGTTAGATAAGATATAACCAAATATCTAAAAGGTCTTATACCTTTTATGAAATAATGTACTTCTTTCAGTAGTAAAAGAAGTACATTATTTCATAATGTAAGTGTCTATTTAATCATATATGTACCCTCTTGACTGTCATAATTTATAATCCAAAATTAAGAGGTAAATTTTTTGAATAATGTCCATCTGAAGGAACAAGGACCCGTTCCTTTAAATTCTTCTATACGTTTGTACTCTAACTCATGTTTCTACTGACCCCTTTTCAGAGTCACGATTAATTCTGGTTCTTTGTTATTTAGAGATTATCAACCTCATTCCTCTGTGACCTGAACTTTAGGTCCAAACGGTTCTCAACCGGATTCAGTCGGTTAGTGTAGAGTTTAAAGACCATATTAAAATTGAGATTACATCATTCGACCGAAGGGGTTCTGTCTATGTTTTTTCATCAGATGGACGAAATGTCAGTGTGGGATATATATTAGACATATATAGGTATACACAAAGATATATAACGTGAATTTGAGTATCCTGACGTCATTCTACCGACCCTCATGGAGTTTCTCCGTCTCTTCGTCGTCCGAATTTGAAAGGATTTAGTTCATTGTCACAGTCCGTAAGTCTCACGACCAATACCTATATGATTTACGGACCACTAGGGGATATATTTTGAGATCAGTAGATGTAAATTCAGTAGTATGTGTGTCAGAGTAAACCGTAGGTCTTGTACACGTGGACACACCAAGATATCGCGAGGCTCGACTAGTATGATGTAGTAAAAGTGATCACAATATAATTTTCTTCTGTGAAATCTGGTTCCCATACATGAAAATACTTTTACAGTGTATGTTCCAGAACCGACAGTCCGGGGGCTTCAGGTGTAGTTTCTTCTGACGGAAGTCTTCCGAAATTTTTCCTCCGATCGTTCACACCTAACTTGGTCAGAGAGAAAATCGAGAGACCACAGCGTCTTCATCTCTGGACGAATATAGGGTTCTGATACCTTCCTATTCGTGTCTCCGACTCGTAAGTCAGAAACCAGGGATACTTAGGTACTGTTTCTAGAAAGACGGTGGGACTCATCACACTGAATAAATACCTATCAGAGGGGGGTCGGTTTATAGGTCTCTGATCTGACCTTAGTACGTTGTTTCGAAACAAAACTTGATTGTCTCGACGAGTCTGACTGAACCAGACCTCTCTCGAGGAGTGTCCTTGTTCGGATGGTCACCCACCATTCTCCAATTTTCCGGTCTGGCCAGTACCGTTACACCCCCACTCCGGAGGTCTCCTTAGCGAGGAAAGGAGGAGAGGGGATGGGGAAGTTGGGGCGTTTCCTGGGTTTGAGTGTCTACTTTCTACTATTCTGGGAAGTCTTGTGTCCGAGGTACTTGAGTTAGGGTGTACCAACCCTCTAATATTATTCCGGATCTTCAATCCTCAGGTTCAGGTCTCCGGTATAAAAAGAGAAAGGGTCTTGGTTTGTTATCTATCATTGAAAAGTCGATGTTGAGTTTCCACTAAAATTTAGGTGTGTACTCGGATTCTCTAAGGGAAGACTCTACTTCCTTTTTGTTCTTATTAGAATTTTCGATTCACTTTTTCTCCGTGAATTTCCTTTTTATACAGGGGTCAGACAGACTCAGAGGACAACACTACATTGGTTGCCCTACTAGTCGTGACACGGGCGGACGTGTGGAAATCGTGGAAAGTACGTGTATTCCTGGAGGTTGACGAGCACAGAGTCATCCAGTGACTACCGTTTCGTTCACTTTTAAATTCAGTAAAGACAAAATTTTAATTTTATGTTATATTTTGTTTGGTCTTGATTTTGAAGTGTGGTTTCTTCACTTACTAAGAGTCAAGGAAAAGAAGGCGTACGATCAAAAATTTTACTATGAATCCAGAAGTCCTTCTTACTGAACACCGAAAAGGGGTTCTGGAAAATAGGTTAATTATCCGTTAATGTCGTGGTACGTGTAATTTCGTCTGTCTTTTGCTCCGTTTTTCGATTCTCTTTTTAGTTCCCGGCTAACCAAAAGATCTCTATCTTGGGTAACGGACTCTTATACCATTCACGTACCGGGTCTCACTCTTTTCTTTATAAGATTTTCCTTTACCGGTCGTACTGTCGGTTTCGAGTGTCGGGTTCTCGTCTTCGGGAGGGACGTGACGAGAAGAGACCGGAGAGCACTTGAAATATACAAATCCCAGACGTCAAGGGGTACTACCTCAGTTTTTCTATGGACTTTGGTAATTGTCCGTCTCCTCTTAAATTTTTGACGGGTCTTACTTCTTGAAACTGGTGTTCAAAGAACTAAACTTTACAAGAGTACGGTATTAAAGATTCTCGTTGTTGTTTGTCGTGTTGGTGGTGTGTGCTACTTCAGAAATCTGTTCAGTTGAGATTGGTGACGACCGTGGTCTTCCTACTCTTTTCTTTAGTGACTAACTCTCAACGACTCGACGAATTGAAAGGAGATTTCGTTCAATTTTCTACCCAATACTCGACGAATTGATAGGAGATTTCATTCAATTTCCTATGCAAACCCATAGATCCGACGTTCTATGGTTGGTGACGACGGTAATCTAGGTCGATGAGTTAATCTACATGGAAACTTTTGTCGTTCAATTTGTGACTCGAAAGGGATATTAGACGTCCTAAGAGTTCCAATCGGAAGAACAAGATAGGGGTTACGACGAAGAGTAACAACGACCTAAATGAAAAAAAATAAAAACAAAAATAACTGCTACAACTAAATTAAATATCCCGTTACGGACTGTACCAGTATACAACTCTCAAGGAAATTGTAAAAAAAATTAGAATAGAACTAAGTATTACAATACTTCCATGAAAGTCTGAGAGGGAGTTGAAGGTAGTCCCTTCTCCCTCATACACTCATACGCACACATGACCCCGTCTTCCCTCTCTTCGTTTCTTTTTTCGTGTTCCCTTTCACTCTAAGGTATTTGAATTTTGTTAAATGTCTTTCCGTAGACTACATAAAAGACTTATTCCGGAACTAGTCCCATTGGTTAAGAGAGACATCGTGTAAGATGTGACGGGTATTTATTTCCTCAGAGAAATTTAATTGTAAAGGTCATAGTTACTTGTCAGGTCATTAGGAGTAAAGTTCGCGAGCTACTCAGGGACACACTCAGGTTCCACGTCTTCGACACAAGCCCTCTCCAAACGATCCAACCCCTTCCGGCGTTCGTCGAAGAGGGTGCGGTCAAGGTCGTCCGATCCTTGGTGGTCGGTCTAGAATTTGTTACTGGGTCAGGCAAATAAAAGCACCTACAAGTGGTGAGGAGGTACTTACATGTACGTTGGTCGGATACTTGTTTACCGTCAGTTTTCTCCTATTTACTGTCTATGAATTCGACTTTTAAGCCGTTTTTTTAAAGTATCGTCCGACTTGACTTACTTCACTTTAGTTTTTAAAGAGTGACTATGGTTGTGTCACGTCTCTAGTTCTTTCTAAATATATTACTTACTCAATGATTCCCTTTTTGATCTCTAATGAAAATGAAGTTGTTGAAACTGTAGCAATTTGATTCTAATATAATTCATGGGTAGTACGGTTTCTATTTTTATGTCTCTAATTTTATTTCGAGAATCGTAAGTTCTTCGATCCTCTTAGAAGTTATTGTGTCGTAAAACCCCCATTTTAATAAGACGGGAGGGTCCTTTGTAGAAACTATAATGACAGTCCCGGACTTATGGTGTACGTCGTAAAGAAAATGTAAAATACGTCGAGAAAATTCGACCATGTACTACCTAAAAGAGGGAAAAAGAGTCTCCTTCTTGATCGAAACCTTCTTTCCAAAATTTTCGTGTAAGAATTAGGTTCGAAACGATTATAGTCTGTAGAAAAAAAGAACGAGATAGGGATTTTCATAAAGGAATAGTAGACGTTGATGTATTTCTTCTATTCTTTTACTTTTGAATGACCACATTGTCGACGTGTCACTTTTATTTGACCGAGGCCGTACCATCGACCCTCGAATTGGGTAACTTTTCAGACGTCTAAGTCGAAGGTCTATAGAGGGTCCTAGTGAAGAGGTAATATCGGGGGTGTTTATTTGTGTAGATAGTCACCTTCTCTTTTGGTTTTAGTCCGTTTCCTTTTCTCGGTGCCACTGTCGTACAGGATAGTATCGAGAGTACCGATCGACTGTACCCCGGTCAGGTCAAGGGTATGGTATCCCTTGAAGTCGACCACCCGACGAGTAAGACGGCGGAACAGGGAGTGATCTCAGACTTGAGTCACAAACCTAAAAAGATCCCGATTCCTACGTTCGGAGACTCCTACGAAGGACAGGTCCAAGAATTTAAGGTTGTGGAAGTCCACGGTCCGTATCCTTCACTTACTCGTTCTTCCAAGTCCCTTTTATCTATTCGGTCCATTGTTTGTCCTCACGTGAACGAGATTGCCCTTTCTACCACTACGTCGAGGTCGACTACCTCGATGCGTCCTGAATTCCAGTCAGTACCGGTCTGGAAGGTTAAAACATTCTCTTCGACCTTTAAGTCTAAGAAAAACTTTTTGTTATGAAGAACTAAAAATTCATAACCGGTGATTAAGTTTTTGACATTATGTGTGTACTCGGTTTGTTTGGTGTTGACGTCCGATGGTCAAACGTTTGGGAAGAAAATTTATTACAGGGATTTTCCTGCCTGTAAATAGACGGGTATCTCTGTTTGTAAGAGATGCATCTGTTGATCGGACGTTACAAGTCAAACCCCGTGTCTCCAAAAAGGTTCGAAAGAAGTCGGGTTTCTCTTGTCAGACTTCGGGTACAACTAGACACGATCAATAATTGCAGTCCTTTTTTTGGAAGGGTTTTAGTTTTTTTTAAAAAAAATTTAGCGACAATAAAAAGACAAACAAAAACATTTTAGTCAATATTGGTGCATATGTTGTACATTGTTTCCGATACACTTTGAAGTTTGATTTACGAGTCTTGATGTCGACTCAAGTCGAAGATACCACGGACCTAAGTTTCTTGGTTTACTTGGGAACAGAATTGAGTCCAGATCTAGTTCAAATTCGGTTATGGATTGATTTGATATTTTATGTGATCTTTGTAAAAACCGATCCTAAGTTTTTTTTCATACCAAGGTAAAAATCTCTCCGTTTCGACTTGTTACGGTGATAGATATTTAGAACGGGTTTCTCGTTTTCGTATTATTTTTCGTGGAGACATGATCTCTACCGTCGTATTAGGATCATTTTAGACTTGATTCAACGATTTTCCTATATCCGATAGTTTGAGCAAATATGTGTGGAAGAAGGAGAGGTTTTGAAATTCCGTCATATTGGTTGATATTTTATTTGACATTTAATTTTCTGTCCTTCCAACAGGTTTCTCCTCAGTAAATAGTGTGAATCTATTTCATCGACGTCGACGAAAGACTTCGGTATGTTACGGACACAACATTATACCGGTTTCTTACTCGATTCTCAAGATAAACCGTAGTCTGTCTCTTGTCTTATTTGAAATTCTTTATTGTGAGACTTCCTCAATAATGTTACAATTATGTTACAGATGGTTCCAGAGATAACATACAGTCCTAATAATCACAATGAGTATTATTGGTGTCTGTAGACAATTCCATGTCACGACTTTCTAATCCACCATATCTTTTCGAATGAATAGCGAATAAAAACTCAAGAGACTATTCTTCCTTGGATTCGTGTAATCAAATGAAATACTTTTAAGGATTCTCTTCGTATTGAAATACCTAAAGGGAAATTCATATTTGATGTTCTTTATCTGAGAGGGGTTTCCATACGATACTGAGAAAATCCCAATAGTAATTCTTTATTCTATAAGAGTCTTATATGTTAATGTTTTTACCTTGGTCGTACGCTAAACTTTAGGAATGGTAAAAAATAAACTTGTGTTGACACTGTAGAGGCCCGACGTCCTTTTGGACGGTTTGTGTATTTGTACCTTTAAGGTAATAAGTATTCTATGTCGTTTTCTGTTTGATACTTATTCAATAAATTTTGTTAGGGAAACAACGTAATTCGTTTGTGACTGATCAGAAAGGTTGGGAGGGAATAAAGTGTGAGTTTATTTCGGTAGTCTTCAAGGTAGTATTACTATGTTACAATTCTACAGTCGTTTTATTTCACTCCACCGTCACCCGTTGTCAATGATCACCCAGAGTTCGGGAAAATGGGTGTTTCTCTGTCCATGTAGAACTAAATTCACGGATGAAGAATAGGATGGATCTAAAGGGAGACGGTGTCTTAAGTCGTTAGGGGTAATTTTCAGAAACGAGTCGACGACTCCTTCTTATTAACCCGATTCCTTATGTTCATTAAAGAAAGAAAGAAAAAGAATCAAGGGGTTGGTCCCTAGTTTGAGTACAGGGGACGTCACTTTTTGTGTTCAGAATTGGTGACTTGACCGTCCCTTCAGGGTATTCATTAGAGATTATGGTCAAGTTGTCTATAAAAAGAACAGTATATTACGTTATTTTAGTGATAAAGTGAAAGTCTTGGTTGACATTTCATGTAAATAATTTCTATTTACTTAGTTATGAAATTTAAATGGATAAAAAAGTACCCCAAAACAACGTTAAAGGAGGGTACGTAAGCAAAGTTCCAACATACGTACTTAGAACCTCTGTCTTTTATTCTTCTGTGTGTTTATTGAAATCGGGCTTTTGACCTAAAAAGTGTTCGGACATGTTTGTATAAGGACCAACTTTTACGACGAAGAGGAAACGATAAGAGACTAGAGAGGATTAAGATTATATTTCGTTTTGTAATCCACTTCGTCAACTTTCAATTCGTGTGTGTATTAAAATAATAAAAATTCAGTATCTTTTTTTACTTCTTCTTTCCACCTTAAGGCGACGAAGGTGTAAAAGACACTATTTGTATATAGTAAAAATATTGTCTTTTTTCGTTGACAAACATTTATTTATACTCTTGTGTCAAAACTGTTTTGAACCTTTCCTGGTAATTCTAAGGTTTCGTCTGGTCCTCGAGACTCCGGATATCTGAAGGAGACCCTGTACACCTAAATCTTTACGGTGTCCCTACCTACTTGTCTTCGGGAAGTCTCGAGTCGAAAGATTCCAATCACTACACAGCAGGATTTGTACGGACAAGCAAAATCTATGTGTCATGACTGTTACTCTCGTTACGCTGTAAGACTCTTAGGACTAAGGTTAAGATTAATCAACGAGGTAAACTCGATGACATAGAAAGAAAATCATAGAAAAGAGTAGATCGTGTTTCCCTATTAAGATTATTTCCTAAAAGTCACACACCAATGTGTTGACAGTTACCCTTTCGTATAATCCCCGTGTCTCAAGTTGGAATATAATATTTCTCGTAGGTTGTGTTTGTCCAGAAGTATTTGTTGGACGAACTTTTAATTTTACAGATGGTTTTGTCCTGACAATGAATAATACGAGTCACATTGTTACGGAAAGGAGACCGGGAGAAGGAGAGAGAGAGGAAAAATTACATGGAACAAATTCCTTATTCGACAGGTTCTTCATGGTGGAGGGTTCTACATTTAGGAGACGGGTAGTACACGTTAAAGTACAGACATGGACTTTTATATGTTATTTATGTAAATATTAATTCCCCCTTTACTGGATGTATTCTTAACCGACGTTCTGAAAATGACGTAGTAATAAATATTATTATTTAATGACCTTTACTGAGTTCACAGATTATTATTACTTAACCAATTTATTTAATATGTTATATTTTTTACCTAATCATACGTTGGTTATTCTTACATCTGTGTTTCTTACAATTATATGACTTTTGAAGAAAAGTACAGTGACTGACTTTTTTTAGTCAATCTATTCTCGTCTATCCAATATTCGGATGATTTTTAAATGTCTATATGTTTATTACGAGTCTTTTTACTGATATTCCTATGTACATTTTACAATTGGGATCAATAGGGACTCAAATCTAAAACAAAAAAATAAAAGAAGTAAAATGAATAAACATAGAAGATCTAAAAGATATTAGAAAAACACCATTGACATATTCCCCCCTTTTATAATGCCTCAAAATTTTTCACTAGACGGATGTAAATTAGTCTTTCAGATCTGATACCCAAAAGTTTAATTCAACGAATAAATTCTCTATGTGTCTAATAGTCCTTTTTAGTACGATGTATTTCGACACTTATATTATACTTTGTAGATGGTCTTGAAAGTAGGTTTATCAAATCGATTTTCGACTTTGTTAAATATTATATAGGTATTTTAATGAGTTTCTTCCGTTGATACACTTTTATGAAACTTTTGAATTAGATCAAAGAGGAAAGGACTCCGGAACCACGACTATTTTATATAATGTAGTTTTAATAAGGGACATGGTTCGGTGGAGGGTGCAGGAGGACACCATCAAGACGTTACTAGTCTCGTGATTCTATGATGTTGTCTCTATTTAGAAGGAATCGTGGGTATACGGTAAAAATTTTTCGGTTGTTGTCATTTATTTTTTAACAAATGATAGAAACGAAAATTTGATCTCTCCCTTTTTCTTTTGGTGGAGAAATTCAAATGACCACTCAAATAAAGATTCTTGTCCGTTAACGACAATCCTTCCTTTTTACTTTCTATCAAATAAATCCTGACGATGATTTTCCATTGATTTCTCTTAGTACACTACAGACTCACAAATTATCTCGTGAATTTTATGTGTTAGAAGGGAGGGAAAGAAGGTAGGTAGATTGGTGGGTAAGTCAGTTGTAAGTGACTCATGGTGTACTCGTTCCGTGACACAGGAAGGACCCCTGTCCAATAATTCGTTCCCTCGGTTTCTTAGGATTATACGTTCAATTCTTCCGTTTAGTTTTTCATTGATCTTTCATTGACAATACGACCATTATACTTTAAATCAATGTTAACAATGGTGACCAAAAAAAAATTCCCGATGATGAAAGAATTACGTCCTTTTGACTTCGTATTTTCCTTTATTGCACTTTTTTTACGATATCAAGTCTCCCTTTGTAGTAAAGGAGTGGTCTTTTGGGAAGAAATTACGACTTGTCCCTAGATTATCGGTCAGTCGATAAAGTTGGTCCCGTTGACGGTTATAAGATTTTTGTTCATTTTAGAATCGTTCTTTCTTATACGAAATTAAGATCTTAGAGTGGAGAGAAGACCATTTAGTGTCCTATCCAACAAACCAAAGTTAACACAGGTGAGAGACCATAACTCTAGATTAAACACGTCCAGACACGACATTTATATCGGTCAACAGGGAGGTTTATGTATTTCCCTCGGTAACTACTATCGGTATCGGACCTATTACTCCTCTACACGTGTTCTGACAGAGCAATTGTGTACTAATTTCTTACATTTGAATAATCTATGGGGGTTTAGTTCAAAATACTTCAAAAGAACATGAAAAATTAGAAGATTTTTAGTCTGGGAATTTCCTAATTTCTAAAATCTCTTGTGTCTCTAACAAAAATCTTTTTATTGAAAACGAGTTGACCTTTCGTTGAAGACAGATCTACCCGTTTCCCGAGGAATCCCCAGAATCGATTGGTTTCTTAAATGTCTAGTACCTGTACTCGTAAAAGTGACTTTCGACGAAGTGAAAAATTCGTCAGATCTCTTTTTACAGAAATTCTTCTTCCTCGTCTATACTTTTATTCTGGGGTCCTAGGGATTTCATTCTTTCAAGAGTTTTGAACTGTACAAGGTGGTCTGAGAAGAGTTGCATTCAAACCGAAAACGATATCAGTAAAGAATCGCAAATTTGGACACCACCCTATGTCAGTAGGTCATACACGAAGATGTGTGTCAGGTCTTCGATGCATAGTTATAGTTACGGTCGATCAACTCTTTCTTCGGTAACGAAACCGACAAAATTCGAATCGGGTAATAAGAGTTTCCCAGAGACTACATACTACTCAACGAAGGATAGAAAAACATACATTGAAAAGTTTGGATTCCAGACTTCATGATCTTGGATTGACCTTCGATTAAAGACACATTATACACAAAATCGGTTCTAGATATATTTTCAGAGAATTGGTTCACGTCCCTAGTAGATGAGATTTGAATCCAATCTTTCGAGAAGTTTCGTAGTTTAGTGACATTTCTGCTATCCTGAACCTGATATATATATCGGGTTAGAGAGTGACTCCCATTCACTCCAGGACTGTAAATCCTTTGAAGGTATATCCAGATCTAGTAACTAGGATTTTCAACCTCATCCCTTTTTTTTTCTTTTTTCTCCCCCATTTTCTTGCCTTTCTTCTTCCGTTCGTTGGTCTAAATTTTGAAGTGTGACCTTGACTTTTTAGCTTATCATTGTTACCTAAATAAAAGGCAAATTTTTCAACCACCATTTTTTTTTTTTTTTCAACCACCATTATATTTATAAGACTGTAACAAGGACCTTGATTTCTTGGACTTGTTTGAGTAGGTGGTACTGACCGGTATCTAACCATGGACAGGTATATATGCTGACCCAAAGAAGGGGGCTGTCGACTCGTTTCGGGTAGAGAATATAAAGTGCAACGTCTGCACCTGCAGTAACGGTAACGAGAGTGGTTTACCCTACGGTCATGGAGGTTTGTGATTGTCCAACAAAGGTACGTCGTGTTGACCCTTTCTTCTTCGTACTTAAAGTAAAGGCATGACCGATGAACGTACCATGAGGGTGTAATTGGGTCCTATAGCCTTTTTGATTTTTTACAGAAGAATTTACGAAAGTCTTTTATCGAGTTTAGTGACTGTATATTGATGACATTCAAGATGTCTTTTTCTAGATTAAGTGTGATGTAGTGTACCGAGTGAGAAACTATGCACTGTACATAAGTTACGTGTCAACACCTTAAGTACTTTGTAACATATATTGTTATGTCTTACTATACTTGATGTTAGGTGGTGACGACGAATTGTGTCAAGTTCATGCGTCATCTCGTCTTCTTTTACTTCCGAGTAGAAACGGAATCGTTTCTGGGTCACCCTGAGTCCTACTTCCCTATTTTCCTAGTAAGACAAAAAAAGGTCCCCTTACTAGAGATGTACAATTTAATATCTAAGACAGTAGAATTAGGATGTGGACTATTTTTCTTGTACTTATAGGACGACCGTTGAAAGACAAGGACAGTAGTTTATGTGAACATATAAGAAAGAGAATACCGTTTATAAGACTTTTATGTCGATGACATAGTAAAGTTACTAAAAAAAAAAATTTGGTCAAGAAGTTAACTATCACAATCTCAGTTGTCGTCCTCGAGATCTCTGTCACTTTCGACCCAAAATTCAGAGTACACTGGAGTCCTTTCAATAAATTAGAAAATTTTAATTAGAAAGGTTGTTGGGATACTCCATCCTTGATAATAAGAGAAGAAGTAAAAATATCTACTACTTTATCTTTCACCACTTTCCAAATTTATTGAACAACTTCCAAAAGATTTTTCTTGGAACGGTTCAATCCCAAGTTAGGGTCCGTCAGACCGAGGTCTGGGATGTGAGTGTCGGTGACAGGAGTCCCGGAGAGATTTCGGAGTTAGAGGAGTAGACATGTTACCGTTCTTAAGGTCACAACCGTGGTATTTCTACGACACTCCTGATTTGTCTATGGTACACACTTCGTGAAACGAGTTGTCGACATTTGGGGTAAACAACTAGATGATGTAAAACGGTTCGACTATATACTATGAAATACAACATGGGAGACTCTATAATTAGGGTAAAATACCCATTCCTTGATCTTCGCTTTTTAGTAATCCGTTCATGCACTGTATGTCGATTTAAGTTTGAGTCCTACTAGGTTGAGTGTTAAATAAGACTTCTGTTACGATATCACAATAGTATCACTCAGATGGGTAATTGTCCTGAATTAGTATAATGATAATACTAAATTATAAGAATTTTTAGTACTTGTTCTTTTTGTGGATTGTAACTTGGTGTGGAGAGCCTATAAAGTATTTCGGGTTTCAAGTCTTGACGAACGTGAGTGCACTGTATCTACGGTTAAGAGCCCCGTACATCGGTAGACACGGGTAGACCACGGTATGAGGACATCGTTTTACTATGGAGGTTTCGAGGGACTTCTCTCCTATCAGAAGTAATAGACCGGGAGGACTAAGTAGTATTAGACCCAATATTGGAGGTTTGTGTATGTCTAACCATAATAGACGGTGTGTTGCTACAGGTGAAGCACGACCACCTCCAGACACCGGATCCTCTCTTCTCCTGTCAAAAGGTGTCCACCGGGTCGTCTAATTTTCGTGTGTGTTTTAAACCATTGTTCGTAAACTAGAAATTTTCCATTAGTCCCTTTTAAATACTACACCTACGTGAAAAAAATTTGATCCAATAAAAAATACAAGTGTGTATGATGAATCCTAAAATTCCTCGATCAGAGGTAAAGATAAAGTATCTTGATAAAAGTTTAAAACTATTGACATTTTCCTAAAAAGGGTGCCCTCCGTTTTGTCGTAGTATTTGAACTCTTTTACCGACCATTGTCTTAAAAAGTTCTTCTCCTCCTCCTTCCCGAATTTTTATGTTTTCGATTTTCCTGCTTAAAAGATAAAAGAATCTCCTCCTTTTTGTGTCCGGTTGATTTAATTTGACTTTCATAATCTCTTGATGTATTTATATTAGTGTTTACACTTACTCAGTACATATTTATTTTTATGTGTATGTATTTTGGACACTAAAAAGATGTTATATATTAATATGTGAATTTTTCTTTTGACCGAAAGTTTCTCAATATCGTTTCAAATCTTAAATTTGTGGTGAGGTCTATAATACCATCAATTGTTTCTTATAGGGACATGAATAGAATTTCTCGTAGAAAGTAGGATAATTCTTGAAATAATTCTTTTCGATAAAGTCCCTTAAGGGACCACCAGGTCACCAGACCTAAGTCATGAAAGTGACGGCCCCGGGGTCCAAGGTAGGGATTGACCCTTTGACTCTAGGGTGTTTGGTACGTTTTTTTTTTTTTTTTAGACAAAGATGTTGGGTATAAACGTTCGAGAGACTTCAAATTTAACAGTTGATCAAGTGATCTTCAATGAAGCTAATAAAATCTCATTTTTTTGGGGTTTAAATATAATAAAGAAGATAGGAATGTTAAAAACATGGTCAGATGTGTTTAGGAATGTATCGATATCTTGGTTTCTACTAATTTATATGTGACCTACCTTATTCCATGATCCAACAGACAATAGGATTTCTGAATAGATGAAAGTATATAATGTTTACCTATGATCATATTGTAATTATAAATACTGTTACGATCTGTGGATTATTTGTGACAATATATTTGTAATGGTCGGATCATGTCCGGAGTGAAAAAAAAAAATTTAGTTTTAGGATGAAGGATACCATACAAAACTTTGTTCTTGACTTTACTTTGACGTGTCTAAATCTTTTTGATTTTCGGTTTACTTGTTTGGTGCGGTAGTTTAGTGAGTTCAGGTTGGACATCCAGGACTCTTCAAGAGTTTGTCGTTAAGTCTCGGAAGGTACGAGGAAGTGTGAGGACGGATAAATTCAGACGAGAGACGAACCTTTCGGCTCAGGAAGGAAATCGGGAACTGGACCAGATGGATCGGAAGTTACAGACCACACCGTTCTGGAGTCCCGAGTCAGGTATGTCGAGAGAGTAGTTATTTTGAGATACCGGGACCCTCAAGGGACCACCGGATCACCAATTCTAGGACCCGAAAGTGACGGTACCGGGTCCAAGTTAGGGACCAGTCCTTTGACTCTATGACGTTCGACACACCGTGCCAGTTTTTTTTCTTTTGAACACCGGGAATGACAAGTCATGGTGTGGTGAGTTTATAATCCTATCTGCACCTGTTAATTATTCTACTGATGTGGTATTGATCCATTCATGTATTATTTATATTATAATGTGTTTGATATCAGTCAAACCTCAAATGAGTACTCGATACTAAATAGAGTTCTCGATTTAAAGATAAAGATTTTTAGAACTTCGTCTTTTACACCACACCTTCCTTTTCGCTATTGAAGATATTTATAGATCTAAACTTAGGTCCAAGATTGATGAAGGAACTCGTTCAGTGACTGGGAGTGACTCAGAGTCGGACGAAAACATACTTCCTTATAATAAAGACATGAAGTGTCTAATATGAACGATAAAACAATTTGATACAAATAACCAATTATATACATAGAAGGATCCTCCGTTAGAAAACGGACCTTTTAGGGTACCTACCTCCTCGGACCATCCGACGTCAGGTATCCCAGCGATTCTCAGTCTGTACTGACTCGCCGAAGTGAAAGTGAAAAGTGAAAGTACGTAACCTCGTCCTTTACCGTTGGGTGAGGTCTCAAGAACGGACTTCTTAGGGTCCCTGTCCCCTCGGACCACCCGACGGCAGATACCCCAGTGTGTCTCAGTCTGTGCTGACTTCACTGAATCGTCGTCGTCGTCGTCGTCGTCGTCGTCGTCGTCGTCGTCCTCCGTTATTTGATAAACTCCCTTTGTCTTGCATAAACATAAATGGAAAGATAATGGTCCGGATTCCTTGTGTCCTTGATGACTTGTTTAAATGTTTAAAATTAAAAAGAGATAAGTAAAGTAATTATAAATAAAAAGAAGAGGTTTATTTCCCGTTTTTAGTGTATACCGTTAATAAAGACATAGTGGTGTTGTAGATTTTGTCTCTACATATTGTCTGTGACCTTCAGAGTAACTATAATTGAAGTCCAGTTTCAATTGTCATTGTCCCAACTAGTCTTGTCGTATGTCGAGAGTCTCCTGAAACTATGAAATGAATGTTACTCTATGTTAAATCCCCTCTCCCTAACCTAATACGTTACCAGAAGAATTTTGTATTTACGAATATTCTTAATCGTTCTGTTTAAATTACTTTTTTTTGAGTTGTCTCAATGATACCAGTTGTCTATCCTTGAGATTCTAAGAGATATCACAGTAAACGAACTAATGGACCTTGGTTGTCTTTAAACACTTTGACGAAAACTCGTCTATACTTTTCTGTATATCATATAAGGTCCTAGAAGAGATTTACGTGTCGTCTCTTCAGTAAGGTAAAATACAAATGACGGTTGATAAAAACTCTGTTTATATTGAATATACTAATTTCCAACTCTTCAGTTACTTTTCTACTGAAATATAAAAAGGTAAATAAGTAACTCGGTTTTTATAATAACCCACGGACGATATACCGTCCATGACGTTATCCACGATTCCTATGTTACCATTCTAGCAAGGAGAAAGACAGGAGACCCGAGTCTCAATCGGGACACGACAGGTTATGCCACGGGTGATCGGTGTATGCTGACGGTTCGTAGACTTTACTCCGATCAGGTCTGACTCAATACAAAATTGACATTTTATGAGGGACCTAAATTGTCTGAATCATAGGTTTTTACTTACATTTCAATGATTAAAAATATAGACTTATATCCAATTCACTATAAAAACTAGAGGACTAGTTTATTTTTAATTCTAATTACAGTGGACAAAAAATGAAAAAAGTATTCCGATGATCTTTTAAATTTTAAAGTACCGAGTGCATTATAAATATAGTTTTCGTGACCAGATCAAGTTAACGACCGAAGACATTTATTACGGTAATAGATACGTTTAATTTGACGACTCAATCCTTGTAGACTAGCTACAAACTATTTGTAATTTGTAGGGCAGTTCTTCAGGATCCCGACCCTCACTTCTCGATTGATAAGAAAGAGAGATCAGTCATTGATTTCTAAAGAAACCCAGACCCCAGTTTCCTTAATATGTGAATTTCAACAGTGTCTACGTTGTCCCAATGTTGACTCGATATAACGAAAAGTTCTTCTGACTTTGTTACATATGTGGGTCGTTATCACATATCTTCACGAATAAAGAAGTACGGGAGAAGTTGGAAAAATCAAACACGGTTAGATTACCTACTTTCACTTCAGCGGGTCAGCCAAGGCTGAGAAACACTGGGGGCACCTGACGTCGGGGGGTCCGAGGAGGTAGGTACCCTAAAAGGTCCGTTCTCATGACCTCACCCCACGGTAAAGGAAGAGGTCCCCTAGGAGGGCTGAGTCCCTAACTTGGGCCCAGAGGGCGTAACACCCGTCTGTGAAATGGGAGATTCGGTGGTCCCTTCGGGTTAGACTACCCATAGTCTGGTTAAACGTAAAGGGACTAATAGTCGGGTAAACATGAAGAAGAAACCCCTTGACGGACTAGTATATAGGAAACAGGTGAAAGAATAGATGACATAACAGAAGAGTGTCTAAACGTCTTTAATAAATAAGATAAAGAAAGTCGGATGAGACCAGAAAATTAAAACAAATACCATAAAAAATTGTATACCTTCAAAAACATGTTAACTTAGAGAGTTAGAAAATTCCGAGGAGGAAACGTTGTTGTCGTTGTTTTCCGAGTAAACGAAATGTAGAATGTAATATTCTAAGGAGCACGGGAACACGAGGACAGCTCAGCGTAGACTGAGAAATGTTAGGGTACCTGACATCGGGTGGTCCGAGGAGACAGGCACCTTGAAAGGTCCGTTCTTATGACCTCACCCAACGGTAAAGGATGAGGTCCCTAGAAGAACTCGGTCCCTAATTTGGACGTAGAGAACGTGACCGTCCGTCCTAAGAAAGTGATGACACGATGGACCTTTCGCATTAATATTCTAATGATAAAAGTAAAGATTATTAAAAATCAAAACCAAAAAGTATAAGTCTTGGACTTATGTAAGTTTTGTATAAAAACATATAAAACTCCATCCCGTGATTATAAAGAGTGTTTTACCTATCCGACAACAGGGACTTAGGGAATACCTTTCGATAGGGAGGTTGTGACTTGACTTTTCGACAGAAACTTCGATCTCATCACACACGTACGGTTAGTGAAGTCAGTACAGGTTGACATGGTAATGGGAATCAGAAATAACTTATGATGTGACTGTTCAAGATCTCATCTTAATCCTTTTAGAGTTATAGGTCCAGATTAGTGGTACCTGTGTTTTAGATAACGAGAAATTCTTACGTATGTTAGTTGTATTTCTGAGGTGTGTGAGAATTTACGTTTTTGAACATTTGTCTTATATTATAAAATCGAATTATTCGGATAGTGAATGTTCTACTTCGGTGGAGAACTACACGATACTTTGTAAACACCATTTCAGTAATTTTTTTTTTAACTCTGGAAATGAAGATTTTCGTAATTGATCAATATTTATATATCGGATTTCCTACTTAAGTCAAAATTGACCAACGTCAACACAAGTCAGCACAGGTTGAGAAACACTGTGGTACCTGACGTCGTGTGGTCCGAAGGGACAGGAAGTGGTAGAGGGTCTCGAACGAGTTTAAGCACAGGTAACTCAGGCACTACTGTAGGTTGGTTAAATTGACCAATGAAGAAAGGTTTATATTTCGGATGGTAATGGAAATAGACTCTTCTGCCCAGAAGACAAAATGTGAACCTTCGGACCTGACACGGTCGACCGAGGGTGGGGACTGACCATCCGTCCGGAAAAATGATGAGGGTCTCAGGTTCGACGAGTCCGTTTCCGGTAGGTAATTGTCGTCGTGTGTCATAAGAACCAATACATTCACAGAGCATGACGTCCCGAAGGTATGGGACACATTCTGAATATATATTCTAGACCGGAGATTCTCGTCTCATTAGAATTCAGATTTAACCGTCGTTATTTTTTGAACCAGACTGTCTGTGACCACGACGGTACTCAAGCAAAGTTCACGACTCGTTTCGCATGAACACTATCGACAGTGATGTATGACCGGACCCAAAGACCCGAGACAAGTCAGGGCGATAAATAATTATGGACATGGTAATGATGTGACAAAATTAATGCTGTTGAGACTTCATAGAATTGTAGATTACCCTGTTTAAGGGACGACAATGAGAAAAAGTTTTGAAGAGTCGATGAAAAGAGGTACATGAGAATGTGACCCAAAATCTTAGTCATACAATTTTAGATACTCCGGGGAACCCGTCTATGGTAGCATAGGTCCACTAGTTTCAAGTGTAGTGGTCATTACCCTATTTAATTGTGGTGTACGTTACTTTACTTGTGTTATAATGAAGTCAACCAGAAAGTCGGGGTTTACATATTCGACTTACATTAGTAGTTTTTTGTACTCTTTGGGTTTGACTTTCTGTATGAGGTTATACTGATCGGACATGACAAGTTCTTATAGTTACAATTCCGATTTCTATGTACTCTAGACTTACGTTGTGCACTAGCCCCTAAGATAAAATGATATTTCCTGTAAAAACCTTCTTGACTGTTTTAGGTTTTACTCCAGACATTTAGACTATTATCACAATTAAGTCGGGTAATAAATATCACAATTAAAGAGTCAAAATTATGAACAAGACGTTAATGTATTCTCTCATAGACAAAAGGTCCTTGTCTGTGGTTTTATAAATCCCCATTTCCTCATAACACAGACGTCGAGTTAGAGTTTACTAAGTTTGTCTTTTTGTTATACATATATGTATACATAATGTCTATCTCTCCCCTCTTCCCTCTTCTTTTTCTTTCTCCCTCGTCCTATTTTGTTTACACTAGTTTACGATTGTAGACGCCCTAGGTCCATTTCTTATGTCCTTTTAAAATAGTAAGAAAATTGACAAGACATTCAGACTTTAATATATTTTTCTTACATTAGAGATCGGTAAATAGGAGTAGAAAAACATAGTAGTCATACGAAAGTAACAAAAGAAAAGAAAGGATGCATACAATTTTAAAAGACATGTTGACATTTATCTGTAGAAGATAAAAAATTAAGTCAAGTCAACGAGTCAGTACAGGCTGAGACGTCGGAGTTCTTGACGTCGTGCGGTCCGAAGAGACAGGTAGGGGTTGAGGCCCTCGAACGAGTTTGAGTACAGGTAACTCAGCCACTACGGTAGGTTGGTAGAGTAGGACAGTAGGGGAAGAGGAGGACGAAGTTAGAACGGGTCGTAGTCCCAGAAAAGGTCACTCAAGAAGTGTAGTCCACCGGTTTCATAATCTCGAAGTCGAAGTCGTAGTCAGGAAGGTTACTCATAAGTCCTGACTAACGGAAATCCTAACTGACCAAACTAAAAAATTAACCAATTATATACCAGACATCGGGTGGTCCGAGGAGACAGGTACCCTAAAGGGTCCGTTCTTATGACCTCACCCAACGATAAAGGAAGAGGTCCCCTAGAAGGGTTGGGTCCCTATCTTGGGTCCAGAGGGTGTAAAGTCCACCTAAGAAATGACAGACTCGGTGGTCCTTTCGGGAGTCCGTTAACAATTATATGTTCTTTCATTAAGTAGAAATTTCAGATTTAAAATAGATTGATTAAAAGATTTAAGATCATAATCAATAGTAATCAATTAATAGAACTTAAAATATCATCTATTAGTAGGACAATAATTACCGTTAAACGTCGAGAAAGATTATATGTATGGAAAAAAAGGGAGGTAGAAAATAACATAACCGACTTTGGAAGTCTTGTTCCAACTTACCACCTCTACTGTTACCCGTGAAGACAGAACCAAAAGTGAAAAAGTCTCCTATGACCATTACAAAGTGGTAATATATACTTTAAACGTTAACCAAAGAATATATCAGATAGTTATTTTGTTTGAAAGAAAATAAGGACCTACAGATGTCTAAAAAAACTAAATTTTCAGAATAATTTTACATATATATCTTTTCCCGTCTATAGTATTGGTCCTTACTCATACTAAATTTTCAGTAATAATTTTACATATATATCTTTTCCCGTCTATAGTATTCTCATATCAAACTACCTAAAATTATTTTACTTATGTCTCATAGTTTAAAATAATTTACACAACTATTGTCTTTTTAGTTTAACAAAGAAAATTGGAAAATTTCATGATACAAGGTGTCTATTTGGGTTAAACTAGAATTAAAAGAAATATAATGGGGACGGTAGAATATATGTATATATGTATGTATATATATATATCAAAAAAAAATTAGACAGTAAGAAAGAATAACAAGGTAAAAGGGTGAATGGATTAGAATGACTTTATTAGTTCCAAAGAAAAAAGGAGTCAACTCGATGTATGATAATGGGGGATTATAAGAAATTTTTGGGTATTCAAACATAAAGATATTGTTATGATTCTCATTTGCTCCGGACCTTTCTTTGAACCGATAATTGCCACCGATGAAGACCCTTCCCCTTATTCCACTCCTCATTTCTACACTTTACCGTAGAACGAAAAAATTCAAGAAAATAACTCTTTATATTCTGTACATATCTGTACAGTTTATATTCTGTATGTATTAATATTTACATATCAAATTGTTTAAATAGTCTTTCCATTGTACCTTGGTAGTAGATCCAGGTTTTTATCTTATAACGGTCGTGTGTCTACGGGGGGAATGGACGGGGAAAACTAATGTTGAGAGAGGTAGGGTAACCGAAGTGAAAATCTCTTTTAGATAAAGGATTGTAAAATGTCGTTAGTATTTTGAACGAAAGAAAATTGTCGGACTAATATGGATTCATACTTGGAGATTTGTCAGGACAAATAAAACCGGATCAAAATTTCACATAAACATATCTTATTATGTCGTACAAAAGAAAGACCCTAGAAAGTAAATGATAACACAAAGACTCTATGTAGGTACAACGACCCGAATCTCCACCAGACAAGTAAAGGTGACGGTTTATCACATACAGAAACATACTTATGTATGGTGTTAAATGGGTCAGATACAACGCACTTACCTGTAAACCGAACAAGTTTAGTCACCAAGAATTACAACGATATTTGTGAAGGCATGTACAAAAGTCCACATATCTCTAGATATAAACAACCGACATTTACATCTTTACCTTAAAGACTTCAGTATTCGATGCTTTTAGAAATGATCTATTCCGGACAAATGTTTAATAAATCATAATTACAGAAGTCAGAAAATTTAAATCGTAAGAACATCTGGATTAAGTGGTACCAAAATTATACGTAAATAGAGTAATGATTACTCCATCTCGTGGAAAAGAACAAATGACCGGTTGACCTAATTAGGAAAGTCCTTCACGGACGAGGTCGGAAAATATGTAAGAACATGACTCTACAGAAAAAGACTAACTAAACATGTTTAAACAATATATACGAACTCTATGCCTGTAAGTAAAAAGTGGGATATATAAAGGTATAATTTAAAATTATTCGTATGTAATATGGATATTTAGGATTTTGTTTTTTAATATTCTAGAAATCATCAAAATGAAAGAGGGATCAAATAAATTTAGTAGACTTTACAATCTCTTATAAAGTATATATATATATGTGTGTGTGTGTATGTATGTATGTGTACGTATATATAAAAAATAATAAGACATATAAATCTTTAGAAAACAATAGTTAATATGGTCCAAAGTGTCAGGGACATAAAGTTACATTGAGATTTCAAAATGACACAAAAAACGTGTAGTGGTGAAGAACACGGGTTTAGAAGGGGAAAGAACCTAAACAAAAGGTAAAATGACCCTTATGGAGAAGTTCATTAAAAGAGTTTTTTCCACAAAGGGTATGAAAGTCTCATAAAACTGGGGATAAATTTGTAAGTTTATAATCACTCCGACCCATGTCAAGACACAAGTTTTATTAAAAGGGAGTCTTGTGACTTCCGTGAATAAAAGATCTTTTGATATAATATAGGGTTTGGTCAGACTAAGAATTAGAATTCAGAAAGATACATCGGACAAAAGGTAGAAACCTTAGTATTCATCGAGCCATTACATGTCTATCTACGAAAAACGAAAATGTAAAGAGATCGAACAAGGGACCATCCGAGAAATATGAACTTCTAAGTCAGAAAGAAGTCGTATCCCTTTATAAGAAATTAAGAAATATAAAAGAGAAAGTGACAGAAAGGTATACATGGAGATATTTTACTTATGACCTAGTGAATCTAGATAGGATTATCGTATTAAAAGGAGTACATGAAAGAGAAAAACAGGACAACGAAATACCAGACATTTAAAGGGGATGAAATCAAAACATTTTTAACCAGAGTTCAGACACATGATAAACTCAACCTGTGTTGACTTGCTGGAGTGAAAGTGAAATGTCAAAGTACGTGACCTCTTCCTTACCGTTGGGTGAGGTCACAAGAACGGACCTCTTAGGGTCCCTGCCCCCTCGGACCCCCCGACGGCAGATACCCCAGTGTGTCTCAGTCTGTGTTGACTTCGCTGAATCGTCGTCGTCGTCGTCGACACATGATAAATTGATTGACGTAAAATAAAGTCGTTAGTTTAAAGTTAACCTTGATTTAGAAATTGGTGAGGAAAAAAAGACGTGTCGTCAATATAAAAATAAACATTTGGGTTAAAAGAGAACTAAGACTCCCTTGGACGACACTAGTCTTGAAGGAGTTCAAGGTAAGACAAAGGAACCATAGAGATAAAGGTATCAGTCGACAAAGTAAATAAGTCGAATGATTAGAAAAAAGTCCAAAACAACAACAGGTCAGCGAGTCATCACAGACTGAGAAACACTGGGTTGACTCGTAGGGTCCAAGTCGTCGTGAGGTCCAAGGAGACGGGAGACGATAAAGGGTCTCAAACGAGTTTAAGTACAGGTAACTCAACCACTACGATAGATGGGTAGAGTAGGAGACGGTGGGGGAAGAGGAAAACGGAAGATGTAGAAAGAGTCGTAGTCCCAGAAAAGGTTATTTAGACGAGAAGTTTTATTGTCTAAAGAAGATGTCAATAAAATGAGACAGAGGTTTGAAGGTTTACCCTCTATACAAACTGACACCCAGAGACGTCCATACACCATATGAGTGTCTGTCCAAAGAGAAATCTTCACCTCTTTTTTTTTGTCAAAAAGGTTTTATAAAACTACCATGTCAGTAAATTGTATGGAGTCAGAAGTCACCACGAGTGAAAGAAGAGGGTGTAAGGCAGGTGGAGTAGGTTAGACAACACCTCTAGGTGATGGATTTCGAGACGAAACGCAAGTGTGAGAGGTTAGGGTTCAGGTGACAGACGAGTTAGGGGGGAGGTTGTTTAGGGGATGAAACGAACTTCTTGACAGGAGTCTCGTTTCCGGTGACGAGAAGGAGCGACCGAGTTACCATTTCTTAGACGGACGGTTACGTCCTCCACGGCCAAACTAGGGTCCCACCCCTTCCAGGGGACCTTTTCCTTTACCGTTGGGTAAGGTCATAAAAAAAGAACCCTTTAGGGTACCTGTCTTCTTGGACCGTCCGATATCAGGTGCCCCACCGTTTCTCAATACAAATCAATACACTGATTTGTTGTTGTTATTGTTTCGGTAACGGTCCCTCCCTCTCTTCTTCATCTCCTTTATTTTCAAAACTTCCGTCAGAGAATTAATAAACGGGACTACAAGGTAAAAGGGGGTTGGAAGAGGAAGGAGGATGTGGACGACCAAGATCCGAATCTCAAAGTCCTTTCTTCAAGGTAATTCGTTAAGAGAAAGTCGTACGTCGTCCTCATGGATGAACCCCAACGTAAAATAAGACAAGACCAAAGAGTTAGTAATATTAAGGTTGACAAAAGATAATGGGACTTTAAGGTGGTTAAAAGACCATAATATTGTTATCGTTCTTACTGTCGTCGATGGTAATTCAGCTATGACCGACTTACATTTTCGAGAACTCACGAAACGTGTATAATGGAGAGAACTATGAGTGTCGTTGGGATCCTTCGACCATAGTAATAGTAATAGGATTAAAACGTCTACTCCTTTAACTCCAATTTTTTTTTTTCTTATTCGTTGAACGGGTTTCAGTGTGTCAACCATTTTCGGTCTCGGACCTAAGTCTGTTCTCATTAGACCGAAGTTTCGGAGGGAAATGACAAAAAGTTATGTTAATACTAAGTAAGAAAAAATATACAGACAAAACATTAAAAGTCATTATATACTCTTCATACCCTCTCCTTTACCCATATTAGTCTGGTAGTAAAACGTTACTTTTGTGTCAGAAGTGATGTGACTATAATAAAAGTGTGATGAAAAATGTACCCATCTTTTATAGAAAATCTTTTCTATGTCCTAGATCACTTCCTTAGATCACTGTCTTTTACTCATGGTACTTTGACAAAGTAGTCTTAGTTTTCTCCATTACACATCCTCAGGGTTTTACTCTCCGAATTTTCACCGTTAAAGTTCTCATATCTATTGAATTTTTTTTTTGATTCCTTTGTGATTTGACGTAAAAGTATAAGAGTCGTTAAGTAATCAAACGACAGTGATAGTGGTCTTCCTTCATTTTTTACATGATTTTAAAATCAGGGTAGGATAAGAGAACTGTCGTCGAAATGTTTATTGTTTAAGTTGAGTTTATGTACACTATGTGGATGGTGTACGTGACACGATGTTTGACTTCTATTTCTTTACTTTCCGTCACAAGGTGACAGGGACGGGAATGTCTCGAATGTCAGATGCCGTCCGTGTTTTGTTCATTTGTGTACTGACATTGAGTCACACTAGTCATAATACTATGTCCGTCGATGTGTCTCCCACGTTAGTTTTGTTTCTCCGTCCGAAGGTTTCTCCAAAGGGATCTTTATTGAGAATCTGACTCACAGGTTCCTGTACGAAAATAACCAAACCCTTCAAATTTGACTTAAATAATAGGAAAGGGAGTTGGACGGGAAGGTAGGTAGATTATGTTGTGGACCATTTCTCTTTTGCCAGGTGTGTCTTTCGACTGCGAAAGAACCGAAAAGGGAGGAGGAGAAGTTCACCAGTGACTCAGAGTAGATTAAGGTGAAGTAATGGAAAATTTAGGTAATGGATGAGAGATCAGGATGATATATATTGATGGAATCGACTTTAGAGGTAGTAAAGAGTGGAACTATTGAGATCGTTGGAACATTGACCAGAAGGTTAATTTAGAGAAACGATCAATTTATTTGACTAGGATTTTTGAGGAGTCCCTGCCACGGGTTGAACTAGACCTGGGAGAGGTCGAAGATAGGCGTGAGAAAGGGTGAGACGAGTTGAGGGATGTCAAGGAGACTTTCTGGCATGAGACAAGACGGATTGACGGAGATGAGTTCGACGAACCAGGGGTACTCCACTCTACAAGGTTGGGACGGGACAATTGTGGATGAGTCTGACGAACACATAGAGAAGACTTTTCCGTAGGACTACTGAAGGGAAGGAGACAGGAAGGGTGTACAACTCAGTCCATGGAGAAGAACGCGAGGGTGTGGTATGATGGAGTAGTCCTGTAAATGGTGTTTCTTAATGTGCAGGTTTAATAAGACATTAATACAGAAATGGACTAAGAGATCATAGATCTACTGACTCTATCGTGTCTTGGACAATGGGTCCTCCGTTAGTTTTTTATGACCTTCTTACTTTCGTACTTACTTGCTTGTTCCAATCAATTCAGACACTTTAGACTACTCTATTGTCTTCCTCTATTACCTCTCCTGTCTTGTAACCTCATTATGGGTAGAAATCACTCGTCCTTCTCTTCTTCGATCATATCCTTTGCCTTACTTGTTAGTTTCTCCAACCTTCTTTTGTAGAGTCTAACATGTAGTTTCATATTGGGTTTTTCTCTCTTTTTAAATTCTTCCACGTCCACCAGTTGTCTAGTTTGTGATGTTTGTCCAGTTTCCACTCTTTATTCTGTTCCGGGACGTAGTCCCCGCCGGTGACCCCCCAGGACTACAACGACCACGACTCAAATCAGGGGAGTTAGAAGAGTCGTGTCAGTCAGGTAGAAGGAGTCGGTAAAAAACTCCGTTAAATCCCGAATGTTTTTATTGGTTTCCATACTTTGAATGGACATGATTAGAGAAAAAAGACACTAATTTTGTAACCTTTTCTCTCTTATATACTTTCTTTTATTTTAGGGTGGTTGGTCTGTTTTACAATAAAGTGGTAAAGGAGACAAAAAAATACAAATATAAACATGTTTTAATTATAATATAACTTAAAATATAGGATTAATGTATTAACGAATTAATATGAATTCAAATCAGTCGGGCAATCGAAAGAGTAATATTTAGTTATTTAATCATAAAATTAGAAAATTTATCCTTTTTCTTTTTAATGCAATATCTTAATCTACATGACGAACCGGTGTACATGTGTTACCAAAAAACACCCAAAAAACCCCAGTGTATTGTGATTTTAATGGAGAATCAAAGATAATTATGTTAATAAAAACGATCTTCTATCGTATCGTCCTTAAGGGACCACCAGGCCACCAATACTGATCCACGGAAGTGAAGGTACCGGGTCCAAGTTAGGGACCAGCCCCTTGATTTTAGGGTGTTCGGTACGTCACGTCGGTTTTTTTGTTTTCTTTTCTTTTTCTCTTAAGAATTTTTTCCATCGTATCGTGGGAGGCATAGAATAGAACTGGATAAATAATAAAGTACTAGACCTCGAACCGACGATTTTTATCTAATCCGTGATCTTTGTCCTTTGTAGAAATCGACGACGTCCTGAAAAAAGATCTGAAAAAAAATTTTATTAGAGAAATCAGTTTTAATCTATTTAACCGAAAATTTATTCCAGATTTAATATTATAATTCTTACAAACAGACTCTTAAAACAATATAGATCTTTTTATCACACTTGGTCTCAAAAGTTGGGAGAAGACTCTAAAAGAAAAAAAGTCATCCTTATACAAAATAACTTTTTTTTTTTTGGTCTTTCTTACTTTGGATTTTCATTCCAATGATCCAGTTTCCTACACTTGTAAAAATTCCGAAAACTATGTATGACGGTTTAATTTAGGTCTTTCCGCCACAATTTAAACATGAAGGAAGTCATATACTCAAACCTAAAGGGGTATGGTAACGTTATGACTCATGAAAATAAAAATCAGAAGCGACTGGATTGTCCGTTTTTTAGAATAATAAAGTCAATACAAATATTGTTATCACTTTGTAGACGAGTATAAATAACTCGAAAAATAATAAAAATTAATTAACAAGTGCAAGAAAACGGATAAAAAGGTTACCCATAAACAAAAATTTGATAACTAAACATTCTCGAGAAATATATAAGTACTATGATTGGTAAACAATGTTTATAAAGGGGGAAAATAGAAAAATAATTACCGAAGACTGTATGTTTAATTGTCAGTGTATTTAACATAAAGAAGGAATTTTAGTATAAATCTTTTCGTAAAGGGTATGGGAATAAAATATTTAATAAGTTTCAAGAAAAATTATATAAATGTCCCCTTATTGTGACTATAGCCACTCTACTAAAATAAAGATGGTAGATTATGTGTACTTCACTAAGATTGAAGGGTTTTGAATATTAATGTTAAGGTTGTCACGAGTTATACTTTATGTCCAAATTTTAATTTTAAGATCTGAAAGGAATTAGGTTAAAATCGACAAGTCTGTTAAAAATTTTTGGTCTCAAAACTCAAATTTTTTAAGTTTCGAGGGAAATTGGGTATGCTTCGTGTATAGAGAACGATCAATAGTGGGTGGAGAGTTTTTGGACAATCCCTAGGAATACTACCCTGTCCTGACTTACTTCGCGGAGGATTGACCCAGGGTAGCATAAAAGAAGAATGGACAATGGTGTTAATAGTCGTTATTCAGTCTGTGTATGTTGTGTACCGTTTATTATGTATCGTTGACATCAATTTTTCTGTCTTTTTGTCCTTTGTTTTGTTATGAACTTATGTCTTTCTTTACTACATTTCATCGTAAATTGGGACAAAACCTTCAGTTTTGTTTTAGTTTAATTATATATTCGTCACTACTTCCAAAAGTTAAGTAGGGGTTTTCTTATACTTGTTAATACACGTGGTAAAAAGTTTTAAGACCAAGTTATCTTGTACGTAAGTTATTAGTGGTTACGGTAGAACACCGTTTTTAAATGGTCCTCGAAATATTTGTCTAGTCTTTGCTACTGTAAAAATTTTCAGTCACTTACAATTTTTCCCTCGAGAATGATTTTGATTAAACTATATTGCATCCGAGGACAAGAGAAGACCCAAACCATTAAGAGAATAGTCAAAATACCAATTGTCCTATTTCGTTACCCGTAGTGAGAAATTTATACTTTATTCGACTTGAGCGATTTAATTTTAAAATACTATCGTTTGCTTATTTTGTTTGTAAATTGTAAACTGTTAAGGTGACACCCCCCTCTTTTTATTCCTTTTAAAAGATAGAAGTGTCCTTCGTTTAATTGACGTGTAATTAGGGCTAATTTTGAACAAAAGAATATTATATCTTCTTTTACGTTTCACAATTACCCTATTAAAACAGAGAAGAGTTTCAAAACTATCCAGGGTTTCTATCGAGAATATCCGTTATTTTTGTTAATTGTAATCATAACTTAAATTTCAAATGTTTCTCGAGGATATGTACAATAGAGTAAACTAGGGGTGTTATTCGGACATGCCTAAGTTGTCAGTAAAGTAATTCGTGGACGAGACGACACTCGGGGTCCGATCCGAGGTGCCATCGGTCTCTTCCGATACTGAGGATCGGAGTTATTGAGTACCAGAAGACTCCTTCCGTCTACGGATTTGTTTATTAATGTAATGTCACTCCATTGACGACATTATCCCCGTTATTTTTGTGAAGTTCCATCTATAATAGTAAAATTAAATATTCATTCCTTCGATTTTTTTTTTTTTTTTGTAATTCACTGAATTACGGTTTCGGTCCTCAGTTCGGACCCGTCAGACTGAGAATTATGTACGGAAGAAAGATGATGTAGTGTGAATTGGACAGAGTTTAAGGAATCTTTCGTATATCAAAAAATAAAACCGTCGACCTTTATAGAATCTACGTCGTGAACATACATCTCTATATGTTTAAGACGCATTACTTTACCATAATGGACATGTACATATGAATTATAACACCTCCTATGTCTGCACACCCGTTTCCTTTATTAATAAATAAAACGTATCTCAAATAGACAATTAGGAGATTCAGAAAATTTAGTCATCAAGGGTTTACAACCGGATACCTGGTGACGACCCGATTCCATTTCTAAATAGTCTTGTTGTGTTTTATTCTTTTTATACCTGTTCCATCACTCAAAAAATTTACGATTTTACAAGGTAAATTTTTAGATAGGAAAAAAGTCTTTAATCGTTGAAGACAATAATTTATAAGAAAACACTCTACTTCCACTATTTTTTACCATCGACTAAAACAAAAAATTATAAGAAAGAACCTTTGTGTCTTTAAAACGTTCGGACAAATATAGGGGTTTGTCTGTGTATAAAAATTTAAATATCCAAGTACCGTAGGTTTCTAACCTCTTGGTGTCGAAATTTAGTTATGTTATGAACAGCTAGTGAGTATTCAGGTTGTAACATTTTGGTGTGATAGTTTCCTATGTATTCTACGTGTTCTTTGAAGGGAACGGGAATTCCTCGAATATAAGATTAATCCCTCTGTTCTGTTTGTGTATTTTGTTAATCTATCGTTATGCTCTGTTTTATATTGTTCACTAATCGAATTTTAAACTGTAGAAATACATAGTTTTCGTAACTTTACATGTATGGGAAACTGGGTCGATAAGGTGAAGATCCTTAAATAAGGATTTCTTTGTTAATATATACGTACCTTTCTACATACCTGTTTCTATGATACCATAATAAATATTACCATTTTTTAGACTTTGTGAAAATCTAAGGTTAGTATCCCTCTACCAATTCATACGATTCATTTGTATGAATTTATATAAGTGTAAGATGCGTGGTGATTTTTTATGTATGTTCTCATAAATGATTGTACTCTTCTGTAAGTGTTATATAACGTTTACTTTCCATGTCCATGTTTTATCGTCATCGCATAATATGGTATAATTGTTTCTTTTTTCATATATATCAGTACTTTTTAAGTCCGTCCTATATGTAGTCTAAAATTAACACCAATAGAAACCCGTCAATAATTCTCGTTAAAACAAAAGAAAAGGATCACGACAGAGATAAAAGGTTCGAAAGAGTAACTAATCCATAATGAAAACCTGATCTTCTTTTTGTTATGGTATAATGATTAAAAAAGACTTCGTTACTATTCTTTTATGGTATTTCTTTGTATAGTTTCACGATTGTCACCAATACTAAGTCCGACTCCTAATAGTGAGGAAAATATAATAGGGTTTGAAGATTCTGTATGTAATAAAATATCACCTTTTTATATTTTGTTTAAATCTATTGTCACTCCCTCATTATGACTTTTAATGACTTGGTTTCAACATTAGTTTTTAAGAAAAACTACAAAAAAGTCTTAAACAGTATGTAGAAACCGCACGAAGAGACAGTCGTTGGTTGTATTCAGACAGTTTCCGTGTCCGATTATAACTGAGACGTCTCCCAATAAGTCCGCTTCATCCGTGATTGAAGTCTTCGGAACAAAAGAAGGAAATCGGTTTCTCGTCTATTTTACTCTTCAGTCGTTGTATGGTTTATATAGAAAGGCTAAAGTTCATTTGTATAAGGACTTTAAAACAAGTAACTTCGAAATTAAAAATATATATACTCACAGTTAGAAGTAAACACTAACGAAGAGGAGAAGTTTTGTTTTTTGGTATTAAAAGGTTAGTAAAGTAGTTCTAAAATAAAAACCGATCGAAAATTCAAAAAGGACAAATAAATAACATGTTATTTATACTACATCAGTAGTTATTAGTTCTGTCATCCGACTCGTGTAACGTTCGTTGAGGGGAGAGGGGTTTTGGAGTGTTTATTGTGTTTTCGGTAAAATTTTTTATATATTAGTTTTTTCTTGCTCTTTACCAGAATCAGTTAGTGACTTTTTACTTTTCCACTGTCTTAGTCGAATTTCCTCCAAATAGTGTCAGGATGTGTGGGTCTCATCTCCCGATAACGTTCACTAGACTTGTCGGGAGTCTCAATTGATTTATTCGGGTTTCCACTTTCGTCTTTCTTGTCTTTATTAAATGTCTTAAAGTCGTATCGACCAATCCTCAGCAACGAAGGTCTACTCTTGTTACCGTAGTTTGATCTTTCCACAGTGAGGGGTCCATCCTTGTTACTCATACGTTTGTGAACCTAGTTTTTCTGTCCTGTCTCGAGACCCACCTATAATTTAGGATCCTTTTTCCCCTGTCTGTAACCTCTTCTGACCGTTAACACATAAGGTAGAGATGGGTGTCAGTCACCTCTGAGCGACGTCACTTGTCTACATTGTAAGTGTCCTTCCGATTGTTCCTGAGAGTTTCTTTCTACTCACTCGTGTTTTGGTTCTGAGTTTGTACTTTTTCCATAATTACAATGTTTTTCTTGAGTGTGGGTTTCTTTCTCTCGATTGTTTAATTTGTCTCATTCTGGAATCTAATCCATTTTAATGATAGGACTCTATATAGTCTGTCGTTATGTAAATAAATTCTTCTCTATTTGACCTTGAAAATCTTTAATTTAAAACTAGTAAATTGATTGTTTTTTTAATTAATTCCTACTTTTTTTTCTTGTTTAATTCAATGATCAAATTTTCTACCTCGGTTTCTTTAAGTGGACTTATGTCATATCTTCCTTTTTCTCCACCCTTCGTAAAGTTATTCTATATTTTCCTTTAACTCGTTAATAATATTTTTAAGGTGGACGAAAAAAAAACGTCTTTGTCTGTTCGATTATACTTTGAAGTATACCTTTGTGTTCCTTGAGTATTTTGGTTTTGTTAGAACTTTTTCTTTACTTGACCGTCTGTATGAAGGACCTCAGTTTCGAATGACGTTTCTGTATCATAAGTTTTGACATCATGACCGTATTCCTATCTGTACACATAATTACCCGGTCTTAATTCTCTCAGATGTTCATTTAGGTATATGTAGACCAGTTAACTGAACTGTTCCCACTGTTCTAATGAGTTACTCTTTTCGTACTAGAAAAGTTGTTTACCAGGACCCTGTTGATCTATATGAAAGTTTTGATCTTTAGACATATTTGAGTTTGAGAGTGAGTTAACACTCTCACTTTAATTCTGTAAGAATTTAAAAAAAATAATAAAAAAAACCGACATGGCGTATAGAACACCCTAGAATCAAGGGGTTGGTCCCTAGTCTGGGTATTGTGTACGTCTCCTTTGTACCTCCAAATTCCTGGTGGTCCCTTCAGGGAGGGTTCTGTAAAAACTTACGTGTTTCTGTGTTTTAAAAACGAAGAGAGTTCTCAAGATCACTTTCTTAATGAGTTTCTATATATAGATCTTAAAAAAATTTTAAGTCATTATTAGTAGTTTCATTTTCTTTTCTCATTCGTCTCTTCATGACTGAATGATTTATTCACAAAATCATTTTGTTTTCGAATGATTGTAAGTTTTCATATGAGAGTCCACTATGACTGTCTTTATTAACATTCCCATTTTTCTTCCCAACCCTCTTCCCATTCAAGTACTTACCAATTTTTTTTTCTATGTCTCCCACTGATTATATCTATAACTACTTTTTATATTTGAATTCATAATACATTTTTAAAATTCTACCGAAGTAAGGTTTGTAAATTCCGTCTGTGTTTACGCATATCTCTTATCTCTTAGAGTAAATACTCTGATCATCTTGGGAGTATAGTTTCAGACTATTTCTATAATTCTTAGTAATTCCAGTTGTAGAAAATCTTTGTGTCCGTATTTTTAAGATTTGTTTTATAATAGTTTAGTTTTAATGTATGTCTCCTATTGTGTAGTACTGATTCACTTTAAACAGGGGTTTTACACTCTGACTATTTTTTAAGTTTTTAGTCATATTAAATGGTGTTTTTGTCTTATTTCTCCTTTTTGATATGTTAGTAGAGTTATTTACGTCTTTTTCGTAAACTATTTTAATTTGTGGTTCGTTTGACCCTCTTTTTTTTATTGAATGCGAATGTGTTTTTGAACAGGTATTTACAAGTGTCTAGTTTTGGACTGGTTGAAAGGTTACTTAGTCTTACTCATTTGTTTGACACCAAGACAGATATGGTACCGTCTGATGAGTCATGGTTAGTTGATAACTACCCCCGTTATTGAACCTACCGAGAGTTCCCTTAATACGACTTATTTTTTTCGGTCGTAGTTTTCCTATGTACCCTTTTTTGTTCCAATGTACTAAGGTGAAGATATTGTATTGACTTTACTACTTTGATATGTCTCTACCTCCTGTCTGATCCCCCACGGTCTCCAAACGGTCCTCTCCACCGACACGGACATGTACTCCCCGGGAACATTTACCTAGACACGGCATAGAACTGATCCACCGGTACTTTTAGGTGTGCACTGTTTTAATGTGTCTTGAGTTTCGTGCACGTATCTGTGTGTGTACTTAATCACGTACATTTTGATTCCTTTAGACTCACTTCATTCAACTACCATAGTTACAGTTAAAGGACCAACACAATGATACACTATCGTTGTTCTATAATAGTAGACCCTTTGACCTACTTCCCATATACCTAGAGAGACTTAATAAGGAATGTTGACGTACGTTTAAATGTTATAAGGTTCCATTTTTCATACTTTTTATTTTTGGTCTTACTTCTTCTTTTTGGATTGATACAACTATACCTCGTCTGACGTAAGTTTTACTGTATAATCTTTGTTCTTACTTAGTCTTGATAACTGTCTCTTGAGCTAGATTCTTAAGATCAAATCTACTATACCAGCATGACGGAGTATGTTAAGTTATAAATATTGCTTAAAGTTTTCTCTTCGTTTAATTATGTCATAAGTCTTAGTGACGTACCAACACGTCTGACGAATGACGTACTCTTGAGGTACGGTTCACCTATTTACCCTCGATTTCAAGTCGGACGTGAGATGAGGATTCCATGAGTGTCTTGATACGGATGGACACGGTACCATGTGAAACCCGACTGTCACTGGTTGAACAATTCATTTAATGAAGGAAAATTTGTATCCTCTTTACTGTAAATGACTCATATGGGAGATAAGGGTCGTACATGTATGTAAGTTAAAATTTGTAGACAGAAACGGAAAGTTTTATTCTAGACTTGGACATAGCTAAGACGACACGACGGACCCATGTCTCATAAAGAATCCTCCGAAACCAAGACGGAGTTTAGGAAAAACTTTGTTTCGTCACATATTTAATTATGTTTGGTTTTATACTCAATGTCACGATAGGACACGACACAAGGCCAAATCAGTACGTAATACACACACATATATGCAGACACACACACACACACTTTTGTTGACATAAGGAATTATTTTTATGAGAAGGTTCTTGAGTAAATCAGGAATGGTGTTGAGTCTCTGTCTGTTTTTAATACTAGGGTTTAAATGTCTACTCCTTTGATTCTGTGTCTCTCTAATTCATTAAACGGGTTCCAGTGAATCGATTCATTCATTCATTTTTGAGGCCCTAAGTTTGGGTACGTCAGTTATTACGAGTATTGGTGTTAAGTTAAACCGTGGACTTTTTTCATACACATTATCTCTATTTATGAACAATTTACTTACTTACTTATGACTCCGTCATTAAGAGTTGGTTTCCATGTGAGAGGGTTGAGGAATTTGTTCAATGAGAGGAGAGGGTTCTAAGAGGTAATATGTCAGTAAGGAGTTATAGTTGACCCCTAACCAAGGTCCTGGGGAATGTCTATGGTTTTAGGTTCCTACAAGTTGAGGGAATAAGATATTTTACCAATTCCGAATTCATCCGTATGTTGGATGAGTGTGTAGAAGGACATATGAAGTTTAGGAGAGATCTAACTATTATGGATTATGTTACATTTACGATACATTCATCAACATTTATGTTACATTTAATAGACATTTATCAACGGCCTCACTTCGTCTAAGTCACAAACGATAAAGCTTGAAAAATAAAAGGGGTTTATAAAAACTAGACTCCAACCGACTTAGGTACCTACACCTTGAGCACCTATCTCTTTCGATTGGCGTAGTAATATGACGGTGAATTAATTCTTATTTTGGTATCGTTCGGTAAGGATTGATGACCTCATTGACAATTATGAAAGGTAGGCAATCCAAAACCCTCAGTTTGTGACACTCCTCGTTGACACGACCGTTGAACGTCGAGTGAGACTGAGAAAAACCCGGAAGTTCGTCGCACGTTCGTCGACAACTGACGAACGACCAAAGATCACTTGAAGGGTCTATGTCCGTTTCCTTTACATAGAACTCCCTCGATTGTTATAACTCCGTTTTCGTAGATAAACAAGGGGGTCTGTAGTCTACAATATAGACGACAGAAAATTGGTGTAAGGAATAAATAAAATTTACGAGGGTAAAAGTGTACATAGACGAATATTCGGTTGAGATATTTATTTACCATTTACTTACTTTTAACGACCAAGAGCGGAAAAACAACGAACGGTAAAGATAACCAGTAATTTTGTATGAGTAAAGGGAACGGTACGAAGTAAAAAGACAAACGAAAGTGAAATCAGAGAAACGAGAAGACTGTAATGGGGAGATTATGTACATCGTTTTTTTTCCATCCGGATAGTATCTAAAGAAAATAAGATATTTTTATTAGTGTCGTGTGACTCTCTTTAGAAGTTTAGAATTCGATAAGAAACAGTAAAGTCAAATATAATAATCAATAAGTTCATGATGAAATGACTTTTTTTTAACCCGAGCAACCTACTCATCAAAACAGAAGTCTCCTCCCTCCCTCGTGTCCCCCTCGACATTGATTTGACAAGGTTTTCCATCGGCACTTTGGTCACAAGTATTTACTATGATAGGAAGGAATCTTTATCATTTTTATTTTCTCCGATTTTAAAAATGTCTAATTTTTAATTAGTGTTTCATGGCATTAAGTATTTGAACAATCTAACTTTATGATATGGGCCTAGATTGTTTGTTTTTAAGATCCTTGTGAAGATTAAATTTTATTGTAGTAGTGTCCGAGGGTTCTGAAACTTTATTTCAAAATTTATTTTTGGGTGGGAAAACCTGGTCAAATTAGAAAACTATCCTTTCTATATTGATATTCGTGTAGTGGTTGTTATACATATGATCTACTAGAGGTTTCGAGATTTCTAAGATGGTAAAAGTTGTCTTAGTCTTTCCGAAATTAGAATCTTGAATGGGTCACGTTACCAAGGACTCTACGACCTGATCTACCAAGTAACGTTCGAATAATTTTTTATATTTTTGACCCTGAAGGGACCACCAGGTCACCGATTCTGAGACTCGACGGTCACGTCCCCCGGGTCCAAGCTAGGGACCAGCCCCTCGACATAGGGTGTACGATGTTGACCCTGGGTCTCGTCGGTTTATTTTTTTTTTTATTTTTGTTTTTTATTTTTGTTTTTCGTCTAATGGTCCAGGTAAGGTCATCCAGACCATGTAATTGAAACCATCCCTTAACCCAAGGTGACTCTGATTATTTTTAATACCGAGAAGGGTCCTTTTACGTGTATATACAAGTGTTGAAATGTATACTATATTAGGAGACTTCTGATAGTTGTCTGAACACTTACATATCTGGGGGGTTCAATTTTTTAATTTTTCTTAAATCTGGGTCTTTCAATGTTAATAAAAGTTTCCCATCAATTTCCTTCTTCCTTACCTAAATAAGGTATAAGATGGTCTTCTATGTTGACTTTTTGAAATCTGGGTCTTATAATATTGACAGAAGTTTCCCATCATAAGATGGTCTTTTGTATTGACCCTCTTTGAGTTTCAACGTCGACTTAAATTCCGTTTAGAGACATTGTTAATTTCTGTTGTATATTAGACTGTCGAGAGAGACGTTTATCCGTTGGGTAATTGATTTCTCTAGTTTTATTCGTGTAGAGAAATTTATCTCTAAAAAAAAAAAAAAATTAATCTCGATAACACTTTTCCAAAGGTGTGACCTATCTTCTATTTCGTTCTACTGAAGGTTCCAGAAAAAGTTAAAATTATAAAATACTAAGATTCCGCAAAATCTCATCCCCTTTTCCCTTTTTAATTTTCAGTAAAATTTTGAAAAAAAATGAGGAATAGATACAATTACACCGAAAAAAATTTAACTTCATATCAACTAAATGTTTCAGCACAACTACACACGGACAGATATCGTTTTCCTAGACATAGTTCGTATAGTTTATAAAAAGATGTTGGGATTTTTTATTTGACTAATCAAAGAAACGATTGTTGATGTATAGACTTAGGATTAATATGACTTTACTTTTACATATCATTATTAAGTGGGTTCTCGATCTGATGTGACAAACCAGAAATGAACGAGGACCTAAAGAACATGAGACATTGAACTTAAATGTCTCTTATTGGAGAAAGGGATTTTTGTGAAGACTCTCTCTCTCTTTTTTTTCTGATGCATGAGATACTCATATCTACAATCGTCTGATTTATACTTTTTGTCTAAAAATTTAGTTTAGGAAAACTGTTTCGGACGACTGGATTTGAAAACGTCGGAGGGAGGAAATTCCTTGTGACTTCTGCCCATCGAGGAATGCCTGTGTCTCAGGTACGATAAAGAGTTCACTTCGACTCCTTGAGGATTCCTCTTCCTTTAAGTTTTTAAGGTTGTCAGTTTGTTCACATGGGTCTTTACGGTAAATAATAAAAACGATAAGTAACAAAGAACTAATTTTGATCTTTTCACTAGTCAAAACTTTCACTTCTGTGTGACAAAAGATACTTAATTGACGAAAGAGAGTTCAGTGGTAAAAGATAATCATTTACGTCACAGAAGGTTCTTTTCTAGATCTCACTGGTTACCGTTACTCTCGAACACCACCTGATTTAGACCGGTTTTCGTTGTTTTATAAGTAATTTATTAATTAAAAAATTGTGACCTAAAAAATTTTTGAATTTTAAACTATAAATCTTTGTTTGATAGACTTTTTAACCATTATTAGGACAATACATTATTCGTCTCTCGGTTATAGAATTTAAGTTGTGATTTTTTTATGGTCTATACTTATACCGGTTTTATGTGCTAAAGATCATTCTATAAACGTACTTCGTAATATAAGTCTTTATCTATAAGAAAAGAATCTTTGTTTTTAATGTTTTTCATTGTAAAGTGTTCTTGTGAACGTGACTTCATAAGAAAGATTTTTACGTGTCTATTTAAAACCTGAATTTTAGTTTTGACTTATCTTTTCTAAAACAATGTCGAAACTCTTCAATAAAAAGAGGAACTTACGAAAGGAGTTACAAAAGGAAACATATACGTATCATAAATTTCGATTTCTGTAATGGAGAAAGATTCCATGGGTTAATTGTAAGTAAAGTCAGTGAGTCAGCATAGGGCCATAGGGCTAAGGAACGCTGGGGTGCCTGACGTCGTCTGGTCCGAAGGACAGGTAGTGGTTGAGAGTCTCGAACGAGTTTGAGTACAGGTGACTCAGCCACTACGGTAAGTTGGTAGAGTAGGAGACAGCAGGGGAAGAGGAGGACAGAAGTCAGAAAAGGTCGTAGTCCCAGAAGAGGTTACTCAGTCAAGAAACGTAGGCCACCGGTTTCATGACCTCAAAGTCGAATTCGTAGTCAGGANTAGTGGTTGAGAGTCTCGAACGAGTTTGAGTACAGGTGACTCAGCCACTACGGTAAGTTGGTAGAGTAGGAGACAGCAGGGGAAGAGGAGGACAGAAGTCAGAAAAGGTCGTAGTCCCAGAAGAGGTTACTCAGTCAAGAAACGTAGGTCACCGGTTTCATGACCTCAAAGTCGAATTCGTAGTCAGGAAGGTTACTTATAAGTCCTGACTAAAGGAAATCCTACCTGACCAACCTAGAGGAACGTCAGGTTCCCTGAGAGTTCTCAGAAGAGGTTGTGGTGTTAAGTTTTCGTAGTTAAGTAGTCACGAGTCGAAAGAAATATCAGGTTGAGAGTGTAGGTATGTACTGGTGACCTTTTTGGTATCGAAACTGATCTGTCTGCCGTTTCATTACAGAGGTGAAAAATTGTACGACAGATCCAACCAGTATCGAAAAGAAGGTTCCTCGTTCGTAGAAAATTAAAGTACCGACGTCAGTGGTAGACGTCACTAAAACCTCTGGTTTTGTCACTCCGAGAGACAAAGGTAACAAAGGGGTAGATAAACGGTACTTCACTACCCTGACCTACGGTACTAGAAGTAAAAGACTTACAACTCAAAATTCGGTCGAAAAAGTGAGAGGAGAAAGTGAGAGTAGTTCTCCGAGAAATCAAGAAGAATCGAAAGACGGTATTCCCACCACAGTAGACGTATAGACTCTATTAACTATAAAGAGGGTCGTTAGAACTAAGGTCGAACACGAAGTAGGTCGGGTCGTAAAGCGTACTATATAAGACGTAAATTCAATTTATTCGTCCCACTGTTATAAGTCGGAACTACATGAGGAAAGGGCTAAACCTTGGTCAGACAACAAGGTACAAGTCAAGATTGACAACGAAGAACTGGACGTATGTCTAAAGAGTCCTCCGTTCAGTCCACCAGACCATATGGGTAGACAACTTCTTAAAAGGTGTCAAACAACACTAGGTGTGTCAGTTTCCGAAACCTTCATCGGTTATTCCGTCTTCATCTACAAAACGACCTTGAGAGAACGAAAAAGTTACTAGGTTACCTACAATCGTTAAACTAGAGACCACAGGGACGGAAAAGATTTAGGTCGAACTTGTAGACCTTCAAGTACCAAATGTATGACAACTTCGGACCGAACCTCTTAACCCCGTAATGAAACGATCGTACACTCTACTCACGTTAACACACCATCAAACTTGTAAGAAACTGTAACGGAAAAAGACACTAACCTTACTTTTGACTGGAAAAGGTCAGGACACCGGTGACGACTCAAAAGGTTTAAACGACCGTATAACTCACGTCGTGAAAGTGTCGTAGTAGAAAATCCTAAACTTTATCGAGTTGTCCTTAAGGTAGTGGAGGTGATCGAAACACACATCACTACGAAGGATTCCGGGTGAACAGAACCGTAAGGTCCTACAGACCGAGATCCATCCATTAGTGTGGTAACACCAATAGACCCAGTACTTCTAGAAAAAACATATCAAGAGGACACATAAGAACGGTGGAGAAGAATTATAGAAGACGAAGACAATCCAGGTATGGTAAAGACAGGAAATAACACGGGTAGAAACATACTTTACAACGGAGCCATAGAGATTAAAGGAACTTCTCTAGAGATCAGAAAGGGTAAGATAACAAAAGGAGATACAGAAACGTGACTAGTGACTCCTTCCGAAAGAATAGAGAGGGACGATAAGAAACCTTGAGACCATATAGAAAGGAAAAGAGGAAACGGAAATCGAAGAGAAGAAAAGTGTCGATAAACATTCCGGAGGAGTCTGTTGGTGAACTGGAAAAACTTAAAGAAAAAGAACCCCTACCAGAACTAGTGACGGAAGACATGTTACTGTACTTGGAGACAGGTGTCAAGAAGTCCGTGAGACAGATAGTCTAGATTAGAGAACAGTGAACGTGATATATTAACATTCCCTAAACTAAATCCAGTATGGACCTACCAGATCATCAAAAGGGATGAAAGAAGTTAGATTCAGACTTAAAACATTATTCCTCAAGTAATAGACTCGGTGTCAGTCCAGGGTCAGAACAAAAACGACTGGCATATCTCGAAGAGGTAGAAACCGACGTTTCTTGTATTAGTTAGACTAAAACCGTGACTGGTAGACCACTACAGGTACACATCCTAGAAGAGAACACAACAACCTTCTCCCACAAACGATACTGGTCACGCAAGAACCGTTTTGAGACAATCGGAAGTGGGACGAAGTAAAACATGAGGTTCCGGTTTAAACGGACAATAAGGGCCATAGAGAACTGAAGGATGAAAACGTAAGGTCAGGGGATATTACTTTTCTTGTAGAAAAAGCCCACAATTAAGATCTTCCAGAACATCCAGAAGTGTCTTGACAAGTTGAAGTCGAAGAAGTCGTAATGACCAACCCCGTGTCTGAACCTAATAACACTATTACTTACCAAACGGAACCTTTGCTTGTCTCTAGTGAGACAGTAAAAACTCTAACATAGGTTCATGACGTAAAACCTGAAAACAACTGATAATTCCGATGAGGTAAAGAAGATTCCCTAAGAACGGGTGTCATCGTCTATATTTCCAGTAGACTCAATTTAAGTAGGTAAGGTCAGGTAAAATCAAGTGACTAAGGATTTTACAGTTACAAATGAGAACGGCAGACGATAAACTGGTGAAGGTTAAATGGAACTAAGGTCCAAACATACGTTATAACAAGAAATGTCGTAGTCTGAAATGAAGGTAGTGGTCAGGGTAGATGTTGACCCGCAACAAAAACGAAACCGAGGTAGAGAAGTAAGAAAGACTCAATAAAGAGGTAAAAAGAGGGCGTCGTATGACCCGTGGATGGGTGGACCCCTCAAGTAGAAAGTCACAGTATAAAAAACGGAAAAGAATGACAAGTACCCCAAGAGCTCCGTTCTTATGACTTCACCAAACGGTAAGGGAAGCAACCACCTGGTGTAAAACAGTCTTGAGAGGTGGTACTGGACAGGTAGAACCCACCGTGATGTGTCGTACCGACTAACAAAGTAACTCAATCTGTCCCCACACCAGGTGCACTTGTCAAGCTAATCAAAAGACACTAACACCAAAAGTAAGACAGACGGGAGACTACCTATTCCTATTCTTCGAATACCTTCGAAGGACAACCCTCTCTGGCACCCCCTTTTACCCAGAATAAGACTACCCACCCCGGTAAGAGTTATTTACAAATTAGGTTAAAAGACAACTACCCGTCCCGACACAAAGGATTGACAACAAACTGGACTCTGGTTTGATACCACCTCTATTACTTCTATTGTCACTGGAGGAGGTTTTCCAGGGTACGTACGTGACGGTGTGAGTTGGAACGTCGTCCGGAGGTTGTGACGTCCTCCGGTGGCGTCTGGTTGCGGAGGTTCCCTCTGAGGATCTGTGAATGTCCTTTCAGGCCCAGTCAGAGAATACCCCAGTGATGAGGGCAGAGGGTCCAGGACCACGTGTGTTCCAAGACAAACACGGGAGGTTCTTAGACAAAGGGGTCAGGACGCATTCAAGACCACCGAGATACTACCCCAATTACCGCTGGAGTGGGTTCTCCCGAGGACGGTGTGGGTCCAGACCACGTGAGTCGTAGGGACGGGGACGCCGTCCGGTGACGACTGGGTATGGAGGTGTCCTCTGTGAGTTTGTGAGTGTCCGTCGAGACCGAGTCCGAGACACCCCAGAGGGACACACGTGGTCCAAAACAATCTCGGGAGACTCTCAGAGACCACCCGGACCCCAAACTAAGATTTGTGTTAAAGCGGGGAGGATGGCAGAACGACCCCGAAGAGGAGACAGGAAAAGTTAAGTGTAATCTTTTAAGCGTAAGGACGTAGTTCAAACGCATGAAGGCACACAAAATTCCTTTAATAAAATACACTGTGGTTCTACAAACGTCGATTCGAAACCAAACTAGTTAATGTGTAGACTAAGTTTAATTGACCCAACTATCAAACGACTTCTTTGGTATACCGTTCTCTGTGACTCATTTTTCCCTTTGTTGAAAAGATTTTTTCGTGGTAAGTTGAGGTTACTGACAAATGGAGTAGAAAAAAAAAAAAAAAAAACCGAATTAATGAAGATTAAAGTAACCTCAGAAATCTGTTGAGTTGCTAGTGTGGAATCTATTCCGAACCTCTTTTGACTGACTGTCATATCGTGTATACTTTTTCTTCTCGTACTCGATCTCGACTTAAAAGTTACGTCGTCCTTCGATGATTCCTAAAACTAGACCCTTCGTTATTAGTTTTAATGCGAAACCCCTCTAATTAGAACAAAGTCATATATCTTACTTTATCTTTTCCTTCTGACTCTCACTGTTTTTGTAATGTCCGAAGGGGACAATAGGATTTCATCTCACAAGGGTTACTTTGGAAAGGATTCGTTTTACCACAATACACTTCTTCGTTAATGGAATTAATGGAAACACGATTGACTCCATGTTTTATTTAGGATTATTTTGGGTCTACGAGTGTCTGTGTCACATTTCGATACCACAGAACTACGACTCTACGACTCACATCAAAGGTCCCTTCCTCGGACCTTCCCGGTGAGTGTGACGAACCCCACACACGACGGAGACATGGTCGAATGACGTTTTGTTTACAACTTGGGTATAAAAATGAAATAGTATTTTCACTGTTAGGAGAAGGTTAAAGAAAGTCAATCACTTTTGTCTGTGATTGTATCCTGAAAGAATTTTCACCACATTTCATTTGAACCTTTTCACCCCTTATGGATATAAACAAAACAGATAAACAAAAGAATCAACGATCCAACACAGGTTGAAAAATCGCTGGGGTCTCTGACGTCGGATGGTCCGAGGAGACAGGTATAAAGGGTCCGTTCTTGTGACCTCACCCAACGGTAAAGGAAGAGGTCCTCTAGAAGAGTTGTGTATCTGACATGGACGTAGAGGACGAACCGTCAGTCTAAGAAATGGTGACTCGGTGACCCCTTCGGAAAGGGACAGAATTATTTCAGTGTAAACTCCGTTAGTTGTCGACTTAATACCGTGATGACCCTTTCTTTCCGTTGTCTCTGCTCCTGTCGTGTCATCAATTTTTGTACCTGTGACCTTGGTGTAACGGACATAGGTTTAGTATTCCCAAGACAGGGAACACTTAATATACCGGAATCTTTTCCACAATGGGAGACCCGGAGTCAAAGAAAGAGATACGTTTCCCTTGTCATTGTCATGGATAAGGAGTAATCCAATACTCATTTACAAATATTTTTAAGAATCGATTATTATCAATGATATACACCTATTTTGTGTTCCCGATTCTGATCGACCTACCCTTTCAACTCATTCCATTTCTCCATTGATAGTCACACTCAAAATTTTAAGATATTGAATTTTCTTTTGAAATTTTTGTGTCTATCACTTCCCGTTCAGTCGTTATAAATGGTGTACGTAATGTGTTAGAAAAATTTCTCATTTTCTGGTCTTTTTACATTTATAGATAGTCAACACACCGACCGTGAAACGACATATGGAACTTTGATTGTGTTGTAACTTTTAGTTGATATGAGGTCATTTAAAAGAAATTTTTTTGACACATCGACCATTTAATGGTATGTAGGTATGTTACGTTATGAAAGTCGGTACTTCTTCTTAGTCTAGATAGATTTATACGATTATATCTTGTTAAGGATGTTGTATAAAAATCATTTTTAAATTTTTCTGTCCACGTCTTTCTTATACATGAGGTCCATAAGAAATACATAACTGAGATTAAACAGGTTTTTATTTCTATTGTGCAGATATACACTTCACTTTCACTTTCAGTAAGTCGGTACAGGCTGAGAAACGTTGGAGTACCTGATATGTGACGTACCTTAAGAGGTCCGGTCTTATGGCCTCACCCGTCGGAAAAGGAAGAGGTCCCCTAGAAGGGTTGGGTCCCTAGTTTGGGTCCAGAGGGCGTAACGTTCGTCTAAGAAATGGTCGACTCGATGTTCCCTTCGGGTTCTTATAATGTCATCCCTCGGATAGGGAACGGGTCGTCTAGAAGGGCTGGGTCCTTACCTTGGTCCCAGAGGACTAACGTCCACGTAAGAAATAGATGACTCGATAGTCCCTTTGGGGTATGGATATACATATGTATACATTTAAAATTAAGACCTTTCTATCTGACTTTTGATTGTCTACACTATGGAGACCCCTCTTTGACCTCTTAATCACTAGATTCCTCTTCCCTCTAAACCAGAGGGAACATATGATAAAATAGTCCGAATATCTCACAAAAAGTCAAATTGTTTTTATTAAAAAATTTTTACTGTCCGCCCATTGCAACTCAAGTTATTATTCTTTAGTATAAATGTATACATTCACTCGTATTGAAAAAATACACAAGATGTTCAAACGGGTCATATCTATGACCATTGTCAGATTACTAGACCCACAAGTTTTTGTGATTTCTGACAAAAAAAAACAAAACAAAACAAAAAATTTTTTTCTAGAATTTTTTCGAGTTCCAGTTGTATGTTTGACTTGGAAGTTGGCGTAGACAACAAACCAGCGATTGAGTACAGACTGAGGGACGCTGAGTACCTGACGCCGTACGGTCCGAAGGGATAGGAAGTGATAGAGGGCCTCAAACGAGTTTAAGTACAGGTGACTCATCCATTACAGTAGGTTGATAGAGTAGGAGACAACGGGGGAAGAGGAGGACGGAAGTCAGAAAGGGTCGTAGTCCCAGAAAAGATTACTCAGCCGAGAATCGTAGTGCACCGGTTTCACAACCTCGAAGTCGAAGTCGTAGTCAGGAAGGTTACTTATAAGTCCTGACTAAAGGAAATCCTTACTGACCAAACTAGAGGAACGACAGGTTCCCTGAGAGTTGCCAGAAAAGGTCGTGGTGTTAAATTTTCGATTAAGAAATTACGAGTCGGAAGAAATACCAGGTCGAGAGTGTAGACGTATACTGATGACCTTTTTGGTGTCGAAACCCACATGTCTAGAAACAATCGTTTCAATACAGAGACGAAAAATTACGTGACAGATCCAAACAGTATCGAAAAGAAGTTTCCTTGTTCTTAGAAATTAAAGTTCCGACGTCAGTAACAAGTCACTAAAACCTCGGGTTCATTTATTTTAGACAGTGACAAAGGTAACAAAAGAGGTAGATAAACGGTACTTCACTACACTGGTCTACGGTACTAGAATTAAAAAACTTACAACTTAAAATTCGGTCGAAAAAATGAGAGGACAAAGTGGAAGTAGTTCTCTGAGAAATCAAAGAGAAGTGACAGACGGTGACTTCACCATAGTGAACGTATAGAACGTATAGACTCCAACAACTATAAAGAGGACCATTAGAACTAAGGTCGAATACGAAGTAGGTCGGACCGCAAAACGTACTACATGAGACGTTTATTCAATTTATTCGTCCCACTGTTATATGTCGGAACTGCATGAGGTAAAGGTTAAAACTTGTTCAGGTAACAAGGTACAGGCCAAGATTGACAACGTATGTCCAAAGAGTCTTCTCTCCATTCCACCAGACCATAAGGGTAGAGAAAATCTTAAAAGGTGTCACTGACATTCATGGTAGACGTACGATTATTAAGGTTTTAAATATAGGACTCGGAGATGGAGAGGGAACTAAACTAATATATACCCCTAACAAATGGAATATAGGAGATGAAACTACAGTTTATCCGTACAGTTCGAATTGTGTCGGTTTTCTCTTGAGAACTGACTGAAGGTGTTAGGAAGAACAGAGTCAGACGAGGTAGTGTAAATTACTGTGGTAGTAGGTAGGTCAACGAATTCTGTTTTTGAAACTTCAGTAGGACTAAGAAGAGAAAGGAAGTATAGAGTGTTATTTAGGACAAGTATGATAAAAGTTTTATATAGAGTATGAATTAATAAGAGTGGTGAATATGTTGATATGGAACGAGGTTCGGTGATGGTAGAAAAATCCTCTGATAACGTCATAAAAAGATTTATCGGAAATACGAAGTGAAAATGGTAAAGGGTGTTAGGTAAGAGGTGGGCTGTCAATGTCCTTCGAAATTTTTTACATTTAGTGTGTATGTGTTTTTTAACATTTAGTGTAGTGTATGAGGGAACGAATTTTGACAGGTTATCAAGGGGACGAATCTTATTTCCTTGCAGTGTTTAAGGCAAAATCTGTACGACTTGAACTCCCCATTTACGGTACACTCATCTCTGTACTGCTTCCGTTCGTAAACCGGGAGTTCTCACTAAATCCGTCTTAATGTTTCACCGGACTAAAGAAGTATATATTGACTTTTTACTTGTGGTACCTAAAACCCCTTTTTTATGGATTTTATTAAACTTTTTTCTTCCCGTCTCCGTACCCTGGTTCTGAACTCTTGAGGTTAAGGAATTTCCGGACCATCTTCTTCTTAGTTGCTATTCTGAATCATACTCTCCGGCCTGTGTTTTTCTTTTGGTCTCGACTGCGGTCTCTTCGTTTCCTTTTTCCTACAAAGTTTTAGTTCTCTCTAGTCCATTCCACCTTTGACTTTTTGTAGTGAACTAACTGTTGTGTATTCAGTGGACACTGAAATTGTTCTCGATGAAGTTTCTTTTCTCCCCCTCTACACCGTTACTTCTGGAGTTGAAATCAGTTATAAAAGTACTTGAACCGAGACTTCTGGTCTTTCTATTTTGAACTCATTCCAGACCTCTTCCTTTACCGTTGGGTGAGGTCATAAGAACGGACGTCTTAAGGTGCCTGTCTCCTCGGACCGCCCGATGTCAGGTACCCCAGTGTCCGGACTCGTACACACGTACTCCCACCTCCCACTGTCCAACCATCGTTATTTGACCATCTTGATTTTTTTTTTTTTTTTTTTGAACTCGTTCCAGTTTACGATTTCCCTACTGAACTAGTTGTCTTTCCCAGTCTTCTGTCTATTCACCATCTTTACATTTATAAGACTTTTCAGACTTTTCCGTCCTTCCCCACCTTAGCTCCTTTTCCGTCTTCCTATGTTGTTGGTGACTATTCTAATCTGTATTTTGACATGAACCTTTTCGGTATGTTTTTGACATACACGATTTAAGGATCCAATTTTTTCAAATAAATCGGAATACATTACATTTTATGGAATTTGAGTTGAGAGACGGACTCATTGATATCTATAACTGTTAATGATTAAGTAAGTTATTTATAAATACTTTTCAGACGATATTTACCCCGTCACAAGAGCAGGACACCTTCCACTGTCTCTTATTCTGTAATAAAAAGGGAAATTCTTCGGGTGTCAATGTGTCTCTCGAGTCAGGGGCCACGAAACACTGTTGTGTCTCCCCATCCTACTCCTCCCCCACCGTTCCTCCGAGTTCTCCCTCCTCTATATACATACATATGATTGTCGACTAGGTGTAACATTCCGTCTTCGATTATGTTATAACGTTTCGTTAACAGAAGGTTAAAAAATTTTTTTCGGGTATCAATCTATTCAAGCTTTTGTTTATGAACGTTTCATTAAGTTATATTCATGACACTAGGAAACATATTTGTTTTCTTCCACTACCGTGTTTCTTCTCCGTGTTGTCGTACCTGAGACTCAGGTTCTCTGCCAGACTTGGGGTGGAGACTGTAAGTAATCGATATACGGAAAACACGTCCAAGACGTCGAAGAGATATTCGGAGTCAAGAAGTAGTGTCTTCCCTTACTCTTTCAATACTCATTGATGGGTCATATATTCATGAGATAAACATAATTTTCTCGTTTGTCTTTTTTTCGATACATTGTATATGAACCCACCCAGAATCTTCCCTAAATCCTTTACCGTCAGATTCTTTTTTTACCAATACACGTCTTAGTACTGTGTCACACCATGACGTTCTTTAACGTTGAATTTTTTAAAGAGGGAGGGTTGAATTGAAGATTCTTAAATTTCGTTGATTGACGTTTATCAAGATAACGACTTTATATTTTACTTTCTGGATTCACCACTTCGACATCACCATCTTTTCCAGTCTTTTTAATAATCTCATTTCTCCTTTTTAACCGTTCTGAAACACTGGTTGACATGTTCCCCACTCGTTTTCTTTCCTTAGATTACACTAAGAATCTATAGCCCGAACTAAGTGATTTAACTACTCCATCGGTAATTTAATTAGTCTTATTCCTTGTATCTTCGTTCTTGTCCAAACCGTCCTTTCTAGTACTTTAACAAAAGTCTGTTCGACTTAAATTCCGTGAGTAATCAGTGGACTCACCATGACAGATCATCGGTGACCGTTTGTCCGGTCCTTTTCTCGAGACCAGATCTCTATCTAAACATACAACAGTCCTATAATTACTGTAGTGGGTCCCCTTTTATATTCTTACTCCTCCCTTTGTTTGTCTATATGAGAACCTATAGTCATAATTCGTGATCTATTTCTTTTTGATTACTCTTTAAGTTCGCTATTTTTCCCATTGATTCTCGAGAAATCCTTATGTCTGACACAGATCAATATATAAGGGTCCGAAATCATTTCCCCGATCAGTTTTAGTTTTAGATCTCGTTGACCCATCCTACTTCTGATTCTCTATCGATTACTTAAACCGCCAATTATTCAATAATGGAATCGTTCTTCTGAACTCATCTTGTTACCCCCGTCTTCACTCTGCACGTTATCCGACTTCTCCTTTTTTCCTTTGTTAACTCAGATAAGAAGGTTTTGGAACCGACACTTCTTTTCTTCATTTTATCATGTAGTCGATCTTTTTTTAGATTTGTCAATAAACATACTAGTTAACTCCTCTTTGTCTCAGATGAACCATTTTATTCTCTTTTGTGAATTTATGTCTTGTCCAAATTCTCTTAGGGTTCAACGGTGGTCATCATACATTACTAAATGTGTTATAATTTATTTGTGTTAAGTGACTATTTCTTGATTTTTTCGTTTTATAGTTTTACGACTGTGTTCATAGTTTACCTTAATAATGATGTCTACTAAAAGAGGAACAAAGTTCAAAAGTTATAAAAGGTTTAAAATTATTACTCGACATAAGGAAAAAATTTTTGACTTCATATCGACTATATGTCATAATACATAAAATGTCTACATGTTATATCACAAGATGTTAAAATTTCTAATATAAAGTAAATGTCAAACAATATAAGGTATCCAACATATTATATAGGAACGTCGAATAAAAGATGGATTATAAAACACGGAGAATCAGAGGATAGGGACACAACGGGGAGGGATGAGGAAGTGGGGTGCCCATTGACGGTCGAACAAGAGATACAGACACTCGAACGAAGAAAAAAAACCGAGATAAGTGATCTAACAACACAAAAATCTAAGACGTATATTCATTATAGTATGTCATAAACAGAAACAGACTGAATAAAGTGGTCCGTTTCACGGAAAGTTCAGGTGGGTACAGCGACGTTTATCGGTTTGGAGTAAGAAAAAATACTGACTTATCATAAGGTAACATATATATATGGTGTAGAAGAAATAAATAATTAGACAACTACCTGTGAATTCGACAAAGGTATATGACCGAAAATATTATTACGGTGATACTCTCGAACATAAGGAAAATGTCACCACCATCCTTTATCTTCTGTTATTCGAAATGGTTTTAATTACGACGGAGTCCCCGTCTTTTCTGTTCATTAAGATTGAACTTCTTCTGTTCTATTGTCTCTGTTTTATAGTCGTCCGTCTCTTGTCTTTTCTTTACCTTCCTTGTTTTTACTTTGGTTACGTCTTTACTTGAGAAGGGACATTGATTATGTTTCCCCGTGTCTGTGACGACTTTCATCTCACTTCGTGGCCTGGCGTGAAGGAACGAACTCTTTCCGTTCGCTCCGTAGTTATATTTGTTTGAGACCTTTGGTGTTGTGTAACAACTTTCTTAATTTCTTCTAGGTTTATTTACCCTTTTATAGGGTACAAGTCCCTAATCTTCTGTTGTAATTTTCTACTACTGTAGAAGTTTGACTACACGTCTACCGTTAGGGATACTCTCGGGGTCGACTCAAGAAGGATGTTTAACTGTTCAACTAAGAGTTTAAATATACCTTGACGTCCCTGGGTTTTATCGGTTTTGTTTGGACTTTTTTTTATTTCGTCCTCTTGAGTGTAAAAGACTAAAGTTTTGATCCAGGTTTCGTCGTCATTAACTCCGTGATACCGTGACCGTGTGCCTTTCTGTGTATCTAATTACCTTGTCTTAATTTTCAGGTATTTATTCGGATATGTACAAATTCCAACTGACCAAAAGTTGTTCTTACGGTTCTGATAAGTTACCGCCTTTCGTGTCAGAAAAGTTGTCCTGTCAGTTAATTCTTTTGGAAATGGTGTCCGTAATTACAATCTCGTTTTGATATTTTAAGAATCTTTTTTGTGTCCAGAAGTGCTGGGACCTAAACCATTTTCTAAGAATCTGTACTGTTGTTTTCGTTTCCGTTTATTTATTTATTGTTGTCATTCTATTTGTCCGGAAGTGGTTTTAAATTTTGAAAATACGAAGCTTCTCGTGTTAATTCTTTGACTATTCTGTTGTCTTGTCCCTTTTATAAACGTCTAGTATATAGACTGTTTCCTGAACTTTATGTATTTTATATTTTACATCTCTCTCCGACACCATGTATATGTGTTACCTCATAATGAGTCGGTAATTTTTCTTATGTAAACTTAGTCAAGATTACTCCACCTACTTTGACCTCGGATAATAGTCTCCCTTCATTCGGTCTTTCTTTTTGTGGTTATGTCATATGATTACGTATATATACCTTAAATCTTTCTACCATTCCTATTGGGACATACGTTCTGTCGTTTTCTCTGTGTTACATATCTTGTCAGAAAACCTGAGACACCCTCTCCCGCTCCCACCCTACTAAACCCTCTTACCGTAACTTTGTACATATTATATACACTTTGTTTGACAGTCAGGTCCAAGCTGTGTACTATGTCCTAGGAGCCCCGACCACGTACCCCTACTGGGTTTCCCTACCATACCCCTCCCTCCACCCTCCCCCCAAGTCCTATCCCTTGTGCACATGTGGGTACCGTCTAAATACAACTACATACCGTTTTGGTTATGTTATAACATTTCATTTTTATTTATTTATTTATTTCCTTGAAACTCTAATACAATCCGGATGGACACCCCCCCACCACCTTACATCTCTCTCGATTTTACATATTCCTCAAGAATGGTAAGTTATTATTTCTGTTAAGTTAATTTTTAACTCGTTTCCTAGATTGTCTGTAAAGAGGTTTCTTCTGTATGTTAATCGGTTGTTCATATACTTTTCTATTTATTACAGTTAGTATGGAATTTTCTTTTTTTTGATCTTTCCTCCTCTCTTTTCCCTTTTTGTTCCTTTCTACGAACTGTAGTAATCAGGACTCCCTTTACGTTCAGTTTTTCATGTTACTCTACGGTGAAATATGGGTGACGACGACGACGACGATTCAGCGAAGTCAGCACAGGCTGAGACACGCTGGGGTGTCTGCCGTCGGGTGGTCCGAGGGTGTAGGGACCCTAAGAGGTCCGTTCTTGTGACCTCACCCAACGGTAAAGGAAGAGGTTACGTACTTTCACTTTTCACTTTCACTCCAGCGAGTCAACACAGACTGAGAAACTCTGGGGTACCTGACGTCGGGTGGTCCGAGGAGGCAGGTACCCTAAAAGGTCCGTTCTCCTGACCTCACCCCACGGTAGCGGAAGAGGGAAATGGTGACGTGGTGGTCCCTTTAGGATGAATCCGTACATGGATTCTCTTTACGTTTGTATACAAGTGTGTCTCTAGATGTGTGTTTACAAATAAATGTTGTCGGTTTTTCACTTTTTGTTAGATATGCAGTTAATTACCTATTTGTTTTACACTAGATCAGTATGTCACCTTATAATAAATCGGTTTTTTTCCTTACTTCACGACTATAGACGTAGTTTAATTATTTGAATTTTGTCATACCTTTCACTTTCTACCGTCAGTTTTTCTGATACCAAGGTGAGTATCCTTCTTCAGGTATTGTCCCTTTACATCTCTCTTTCTTTCATCTAGTACCAATGAATCACCCACCCCCTCTTCTCCTCGTCCTTCTACTCTCTCCCTGCTGAATTCCCTGTATCCCGAAGAAGGACTCCCCTACTTTTACAAGATTTTAACTGACACCATTATTAAGGTGTTCAGACTCATATGATTTTTAGTGACTTAACGTGTGAAATTTATCACTTGACATGTCATACACTTAATTTAGAGTTATTGTGATGATTTCGGTATATTTACCTATACAATTGCAAATTCTCCTAATTGATGAGAACACGATTTCTTTTATTTAGTTTTTAACTTGATGTTTTTATAAGTCTTTCATTTGTGTTCTTTGGATATTGAATGTTCTGTGTAGAGTTCATGACAAGTCTTCTTTTGAGTTTTAAATTGTGGGTCCTCCACGTCACCATTTCTTAGACGGACGGTTACGTCCTCTACTTCCAAGTTAGGGACCCAGTCCCTCTAAGGGGACCCCTTCCTTTACCGTTGGGTGAGGTCATAAGAACGGACCTTTTAGGACCTAAGAGACACCTGTCTCTTAGGACCACCCGATGTCAGATGCCCCAGTGTTTGTCAGTCTATACTGATTTGGGCGTGTGTTTGTATGTGTTGTGTTCTTACTTTTCTTGTAATTCCTAAGGTGTCTTCTTCTGTCCTTTTGTCGGTGTTTTATTTGTATTGTTTTTGATTTCCCTCCTAAATTTTGTCACTCTCTTTATATATTCTTTTCTCTTTTATTATCTTGATTAAAAAAATTTTTAGGTTCTGAACCAACGTTTGTTGTTTTCCCGTTCCGGAGTGTATATGATTTGTTCACTATTACTCATTTTACTGTCACATCAGTGTCTGTGTCCTTTAAAAAAAATTAGTATTTTCTCATGGAACGAGTACAATGGGTTTATTAAAACTTTTTCACCCACTGAGTCTAACAAAACATCCTATTATGTATAACCGTTTCGAAGGAATGTTTCTATATTTACTATTCGTCAGTTTAATAGTATCTTCATTTCTCTATTGACAGTTTCTCGATCAGAGGAGGGTTTTATGAGTTCCAGGTTATTAGAGTGTCCGTTAAGTTGGTTTGTAAATTGAGTTTCCGGTAAATTGGTCTCTCCTCTTTTTTCGGATCTTTTTATTTTCAAACTTTAATAAAAATACTTTCACCGTATTAGGTTATTTCTATTTTATGTATTTTCTTTTGATGTTTCGTTAAATCGAATTCTCCTCACTACGTTTTAAAGAGTTATTTCAAATCCTTTATCTTGGGTTATCGTGTATATTTTATTGTGTGTTATTGTTTCACTTAACTAAATCCTTTCGTTCCTACCAGGTCAGTGTCATTTAGATAATCCTGTTGAGTGGTGTTATCATTTGTTTCCTCTTTTTAGTGTATTAAGGGTGTCTCCGATTTGAAAATTGAAGGTATAAAATTTTTTATAAACATTTTACCATTCTCGACTGATGAAATTGTATCATACATGTGAAATTGGATTTCAGTCCGAATTATCCTTTCGTACTTTTTTGATCGTAAATTCAGTCCTTCTGTTTTTAGGTGATAAAATGACAAATTATAAAAACCTTTCATGATTGGTTTAACTAAACGGTTTTCTTTCTTTCTTCATATTTTTGACCTTTTCTCGTCTATTTCAATAGAAATAAACGATTGTTATAACACACGTCAGTGAGTCAGTACAGACTGAGACACACTGGGGCACCTACCATCGGGCGGTTCAAGGAGACGGGTACCTTAAAAGGTCCGTTCTTATGACCTCACCCAACGGTAAAGAAGAAGGGCCCCTAGAAGGGTTGGACCTCTAGATTGGACACAGAGGACGTAACCGTCCACCTAAGAAATGGAGACTCGGTGGACCCTTCGGGTTACTATAATAAATTGACGTTTTGGAATCTTTTTGTTGACCCCTTGGTATTGTCTATCATGACCCTAAGGTTTCCACCGGTTCATGTTTTAATTATGAGTCTTTAATTATCGTAATGGTACAAGTTTCTCGTTCTATTTTCATATTGTCGTTATTTTCGGGGTAAATGTTATCATTGTTTTTTTCCATTTTATGGTCCTTATGTATGTTTTCTTTACATTTTCCAGACGTACTTTTTTTGAAATTTAACAACAGTTCCCTATGTTTTTGTTTAAACTTTTTGTTCTTTACTTACATGTGGGAGAAGGACTTGTCCTCTGACTTGGAGTTTTTCTTCAGTCAGTAGAGATTGAATTAGAAGTTTATATTACGTCCTAGTTGTTTTTATGGTTTTCTACACCCCTCTCTCGAGTTATTTGATTCAAAATATGTCTTGTTTGTTTCTCATAGGTCCTTTTGAGGTTCTTCATCTTACTTTCTTAATATTAGTTTCTTACTACAGTAATCCACATTTATCCATTAGACTAGTTACTTTGTCTTATTTTCAGATCATTTTTATGGTTTAATATATATCTTTGATTCGTGTGGATATCTATTATAAAGTTATGACACTATTGACCCATCGGTGGATCTTCTTTTCACTTCAATTTAGGATGGATTTATGAAATGGATTGATTTAAAACATGGTTATTCACGTAAATTGAATTTTTATTTAATATTTCAATGGTTCTTTTTTTTTGTTCTTAAAATGAAAATTAACCTTTATAGTTATTATAACTTTATCCTTTCCGGAAAGAATACTAGGTTTTTTGGATTTTAGTTTTTTTCTAATTATTAATTTGATGTGTTTATAAAATTAAAGACGACTTTTTATATAACATTTGTTTCAGTTTTCGATTTACTTTGACACTGTTCGTAGACGTTGTGTATTGACTCTGTCCCTTGTTTAAAGACATTTTGTCTCGAGGATGCTTGTTATAATTTGTGAGGTTGTCTCTTTTTTTATATTGGTCCATTTATCCTTTATATTCGTCTACAATATTTATTTCCTTTGTTTATGCCGACATACCAAAAATATGGATAACTTTTCTACTTCTTTTTATATGGAAAAATTTAACCGTTGTATTTTTTTCAAATTATTGGGTGAGACAATGGTTTCGATGCCCTTCGGTCTTGAGGTTGTGGTTACTTGTGTTAGACCGTGTTGGAGATACTTTCCGTTAACTGTTATAGATAGTTTTAAATTTATCGTGTATAGGAAACTGGGTCGTTAACATGAAGATCCTTAAATAAGATTTCTGTCTGAGTGATTACACGTTTTAATATATGTATGTTTTTATAATTGCCATAGTAGGAAACACAATCATTCTGACATTTGTAGAATTTACGGGTAGGTTTGTTTCTTTACGATGGTAAAAAGAAGGGAGGTTGTGTGTGTGAGTGTGTGAAAAGACCTTTTCTATGTATGTTTTAGTCAACGAAGTTCTCTTTCTTCGGTTAATAACCAGTTTCCTTCTTCCTTTTAAACGGAAAATGGTAAACACGGAATATTTGTATATAGTGTTCTTTTTAAGAGTCAATTATAAAAGTCATAATAAAAATGGGCCGAAATGGTTAACAATGTAAAAAGGAGGAAAAAGAAACAGTCAAAAGGTCAGGGGTATAATCGTTGTAACAAATTGACAAAGGGATCCATTGTGTACCGTAAGTGAGTTTAAATGTGAATTTAGTGTTATTATTGCACCCAAGGTGACAGGGGTACTAGAGGTACGGGGACTCGAGATACTGACGCTCTCGTGACAGGGACAAGAAATGACGTGTGTACCTTTCTAATACTCATCCCTCTTTGGGTCCAGATTCTTCTATACTTAAAGAACCGGATACCCCGTTTACATATTGGTGATGACATAAATCCTCTGTCTTTTTTCCACTCTTCGACGAGTTTGTTCCAAAGTGTTTTGTAATAAACACGGCGGTGGTGTCTACGTTTCAGATCAGGTGATAGAAATACAAGTTCTTTGACTAACATAGGTAAACAGGTCTCAGTTACCCCGTTATACCTTGACTTGGTGTGATTAATTAGTGTAAGTGTTCTTAAATTGACAAATGTGTATTACGGTTACATAATTAAATCTCAAAATTTTATGTATACACACAGACATATACTTATGTACATATATGTGTATATATAAACTACATACACACACATTTACATATATTTTTCATCGTTTAGTACGTATAGTTTCTTAATGTATGTTTACCTTGGTGTACCCCGATGATCACACATACCTCTTTTGTTTATTTTCCAGTCTCTACTGAAAAGACTTTTTGTCACACTAGTTCGACTCTAGGTTACCCTCTCTTCAAATTTTTCTCTCTCTCTCTTGTCTTACTCCTAATTCTCCCAACGATCTACTGCCTTATCGTTCATGTTACCAGGACACCGTCTTCCCTCGTGTTAGATTTCTAGCACCCTTTTCTAGTTTCTTGTTCTGTTGTGCTATATCCCAATAGACCTCTCGATCTCTCCCCGGTCTGTTGAGTCACCGAAAATCCGGTGCAACTCCTAAAGACGGAATAAAATTCTCCTTACTTTTCGATCATTCCCCAACATTCGACTCTACTTTTGTCTGAACACGAACGTTTTCTAATCACACAACATGTTTGACCTCCCGTTGTCATATTCGTCCTTGTGACGAATCTTTCGATCACATCCTCTGGATGCCGTCCCTACTACCGACGTAACTGACCGTGTTTATTTTATTTATCCTGAACCACTGACTAATGTGGTCTTTACGTTCCTTCTCCTTTGGCAATTCCTCCTGCGGGTTCAAAGTCCGAACGTATTGACGTCCCTATTTCTACGATAACCACTTTCTCTCTGTTGGGGTTCTGGCCTATCGAGACAAAAACAAAGTAACCACCTACCTCCTCCCACATAACACACGTACGAGTCAGCTCATACTAAGAAACTGGGATACCTTAACCTCGGGTGGTTCGAGGAAACAAGTACCGTAAAAAGTCCGTTCTTATGACCTCACCCAACGATAAAGGAGGAGGTCCCCTAGAAGGACTGGGTCCCTAACTTGGGAGTAGAGGACGTAACCGTCCGTCTAAGAAATGGAGACTCGGTGGTCTCGAGGGACCTATCTCCCATCTATACGTTTTTTCATTCTTCCCAACGAGTCACGAGCCATGGACTTTTAGAACCATCTCGTCCTCCTTTTTACAATTTACCCTAATCTTTAGTCTTCACCCCCTTTCATTGGATGTTTCTACATAATAATGGTAATAAAAAATTAGAGGTCCCAGTCGGTATTTTTTCGGATCTACAAAGATGGGGAGGGAAAGTGAATTATAGAACAACTTATAGAGTTTTATTTTGGAAAGTTAGTTCCCCTCTCCATTCCGAATTTTACTTTACGAACCCCTCTTTTTTTTTATTAACCACACTTTCTTAAAGTTTCATATATAACTTTATAGTCTACAAAGGTTAAAAACTCTCAGTTCTCTTCTGACTCCGAAAGACGAACCCCTTCTTTCTTACTTTGCGGTCAGTTCCCCCTTTCTTTCGTCTTTTTTCTCGACTACCGGGGTAACGTACTTAAAAGTGTCAAATTTGTGCAAATAGAAATGGAGACCTGTTTACCGACAATGACCAGAACACACGTTTCTCTTACGTCTTTATCGAGGTGTGACTTCGGGGAAAAGTCTTTGGTTCCGAAGGTGACGGTAGTTCACCACCGTCACTCCTTCACGTGGTTGGTCAAAGAACCTCGGACCCTTACGGTTATACTTCTGATACCATATTAATTAGATTCGAGTTTCTAAATTCTAACGTCATTATCTCTTGTTTGATCAATGTCAGAAGCCATAGAAGATTGGACAGTTATATGTTTTTACTTTCAAAAACGATAATGAAACCCCAATTTTTTTTCTAAAGAGGAAAATGGAAAAACTACAATTTCTCATGTATAAATCGTCAAAATCTTATGGGTCAGACTATGCTAGTAGAGTTTGGGTTGAGGACCACATAATATATAAACTGATTTTGACGAAGTGTCAATTAAAATTACCACGTATTTTTGCCTAATTACACGTAAAGATCGTATTTAGTTATTGGAATAGTGTTGGTATTCGTTCACAGCGTGAGTCATACGTTTTAGGGGAACGAGAAGTTTAATTAGTTTATTAAAAAAATAATGAATCATGTTCCGTACCATCATTTGTGGGAGTAAGAGTTTTGAGTAGTCGATTTGTTTATGTTTTAGTGACTATTTTAGTTGAAGTTAGAATAAGTGTTTTTTTGTATCACTTACTAATTGTGTGTAAGAACTATCAAGAGAAGTACCATTTTTATTCGAACGGGTTGTATTATAAACTGTAAGATCCGTCATGTGGAAGTAAGAGATATGACTTATAAGTGGATGTTTACATCGAGAAATTTTAAACGACGTGTGTGTGTAGCTAAACTAAACAGAAAGTTCCGTAGCCTTGTGTCCCTATCATTTAAATGTGTTTTTGCAATTTATAAGTGTGACCCATGTAAAAGGTCAAGAGTTATTCGACAAAAGTATACCCCCCACACACAAATCAGCGGTTCATCCCAGGCTGAGAAAGTGCTGGGGGACCTGACATCGGACGGTCCAAGGAGACAGGTACCTTAAAGTATACCATCTGTGTCGTATTAAAACAGTGATTGCTATAAGAACTAAAAGTAAAAAAGGGCAATTTTAGGTATGTGCGATAGGTAAGATAAATATAAGGTTTTATAATTATTAAGTTGATCAAAGGGATTAAGAGAACCAAGACAAAGGATGGGTGGACCGAGGGTGGGGGAAGAAGGAGGAAAGAACGAAGTCTTACGGATTTAGAATGTGTGAGCTCCACCAAAAATGTTTTTAGTAAGGAACCTTACGAGAAGGGAGAAAGAAAGAAATTTTTATTAAAGGGTGTCGATCCGCGGTTACAGAAAGAAAATGTTCTAGTTTGACGCCTTCTCCTGCTCTGACCCTTGGCTCATTCGCTTTGTAAACCCTTACAGTTACTCTGCTGCCGGAGAGGAAACTTTTCTTTTGTGTTGTTGAAAGTCGTGTCTCGAAAGTTATCTAGTTTTTATGAAAAAAAAAGGCGGCACGAGGACAAGGGAGGGACTGGAGTTTCTGTGGAAAGGAAAAGAGATTCGGGGGGTAGCAAGACGACACGCACCCCGGACGGAAACGAGGAGGGTTCCTTTTCTTTCCGTCCCTCTTTTCTTTTCCCTCGTCAGTGGAAGGGTGGGGCGGACGCTCGACAGTCCTGGCACGGGGTGGTGAGTGGACCGTCCACGCCGGCGGGCCTCTCAACGTGCTTCGCCAACTCGACTGGTCAGGGGGCTGGGGGCAACGGGGGTGACGGGGGCGGCCGGGGCGATGGAGGCGGCGGTGGCGGCCGACGCGGAGGAGGGGAGGCCGCCAAGGACAGGGTCGGGACCCGCCGGCTGTACTGGCCGATGCTGACGGCGTCGGACCAGTGCCGTCGGGCACCGGGCCGCCGTGTTCGCCTCGGAGGAAGGACCCGAGGAGTTCTCTGGGCCCTCTGGCCCCTTCCCCCTCGCGGGTCAGAGTAGTCGTCGGTTACTGACTCATTGAACCACTGTCTATCGGTTACCGGTCAGCAGAAGAACCATCCACCTCCCTCCGCCCCTCTCTGCACCATTGGTATCGATACCGAATTTTTTTTCTTTTTTCAACCCCCCCCAACCTCTTTCCGTCTTCGTCGGTGAGTAGTGAGCTTAGGTGGTGCGATTCGTTTGGGCGCCGCGCCACTGAGGACTCCCCAGTCCGCCCGGTTAGCTTCCGGCTCACTCTCTCTGGTGTGGACGTCTTTCTCAGGGCTGCTATCGGCCCTTAGGTCCGAACAAGTCCTGAGTCCTCGAGAAGGGGGTATCTGTGACTTCGGTCTTTGTCCTGCGACTGCTTTATGTGTATAAAACTCCGTTATGTCACAAGACGTTTCTCGAGAGAAGCTGGCCCCACCCCCCACCCCCCCGCGCCCCTTTTCTCCGTCTCAGTTTCGAATTTACATTCTTACTCTAGAGTAAACAGGACAGAAAGTCAGGTGACCGCTTAAGGAGGGATTAAGTTATGTTCGGTGCAGAGTGCGTTTGCTTGTTAAAATTTGGACCAATTGTTTACACCCTTCTACAAGCTCGAGTGGTTATTGACATCTTTATGTTTAACTCTAGGGTCACTCTTTGGTAAAGTTCGAATAATGCGATCTAAAGAATTTATTGTAGGTCGTCTCTTAATCTCACGGTTCTTTTTCCAAGAAAGCATCTACTGACTGCCGTGACATTTACAAAAACGAGTTTGAGGAAAAACGAGCATCTTTTAAGCTTGGTCGACCTTCTGTCCTTGTCCATGTCTCCTACTTCTAGTTTCTTTTTACATCTACGTCTCTAGTCCTTAAGATGACAAGGTTTTAATTTACCTTTAAAACTGAAACTTGAATTGACCCGTGTCACGTTTCATCCTTTTATCTAACAGGTGACTACAAATACTTACCATTCTCTTTTGGTATACTTAAGGAGTTCTCTTTGTTTTGAAAAGTTCTAAAAATCTAGTCCACTGAAAAAAAAAAAAAGGTATGTCCTCTTGGAATGCACTACGCCTCTTTTTTCTTTTAGACGACCTCGACTCCTACACATAGGAGAACCACGTACAAACCTCAAAGTGACAGGGGTGGAGGAAAACAGTAAAAGTCCGGGGCACCTGTCTATTAAAAAGGGTATTTCGTAATCTATCGTGATGAATACTTTTACAAACTCTAGACTCCCCCTTTTCGGATACCGAGATTTTATAATTTTAATTGTTTTACAATTATAAATATTTCTTAGACATCGTGACTCATTGGTTCATCGTCTTCTTCTTTTAAAAGAAAAATATCATAAGGTTCTTTATTTACTACTCACTACTGATAGTGGTAAAACATTGAAGATTACTTGACTCTCTAGTTCGGTAACTCGTAGTTGATGTAATAGTGTTTTTCGACTCTGTATACGGAGATCTTACCTTTGTACTGACATGAGAACATCTTTTTTTTAACTTGACCTTAGGGTAGTCTGTAGATATAGATTGATGGTTAAATATTCTTTATACCTCCGGTCTCTTTGTAAATTTTTTTATGATATCCCTACGTTTTTCGTTTTAGATCTGATACTTATAAGATGTCCTATTTTTTCGTTAAAGAAGTTGTTTTTAATGTTTCCTTTTTCTAAACCTCTAAGGGGACCATTAGACACCAATTCTTAGGCGGAAGGTTACGTGGTCTGTACCAAGTCAGGGATGAGACATTCTAACGTGTACGGAGACCCGTTGATTCGGGTTAACGGGATGGTTTGGGTGTGGGACGTTGACGACTTCGGGGCCGTGGATGTCGGACAGGAGCGTGGTGTTGATCTCTCATCGAGAGTGTGTCGTCGTTTCTGGGTCACGTCGGTTTTTAATTTATGTATTTTAAAAAATTTCTTTCGTTATTTCTCTCTCTACGTCCCTTTTTTAGATATCTGATTTTTCTCTAAACACTAACAATATATTGAGATTATATAATTTTTAGTGACTGACCATAACCGACGTGTTGAAACACTTATATAATTTTTGGTGACTTGACATGTAAACTTTTCTCACTCAAAAGACCATACACTCAAAATAGAGTAAAAATTTTTAAATTATTATGTTCTTCCCTCTTCACCTACCCCTCGACCGGGTAGAAACATATATAATTTTAAGAAGTATTATTTTTCCTTTTTTTCTTAGAAGTTTTTATTCCACTATAATTGGTTAGTTGACTTTTGGTAGAGTATATCAATGTATTTATTAGTTAAATTTTAAGGTCATTGTTTTACTTTTAAAATAAGACTTGATTTAAATTTTAATACTTTGACTAAATTTTCAGAAATTTTTACCAATACCAAATTAAAAAATTACATCTTATACCTATGTGACTACTTATGTCTGTACTAAACCTCTCCCCGGAAGTTTTATTCACGTAGATTTATTATACATGGACGAGTTTACTACATGATACTTCATGTGTTTTAGTGAATACTTCATTAGTACGGTTTTTGTAATTGAACTTAATTACTTCTAAATTCACGATGATACCCGTCCTCCTCTTCCCCTGCTGTCTCCTACTCTACCGACCTACCGTAGTGGCTGAGCTACCTGTACCCAAACTCACTTGAGGTCCTCAACCACTACCTGTCCCTCCGGACCGTACGAAGCTAAGTACCCCAGCGTTTCTCAGTCTGTGTTGACTCACTGACTTGACTTGACTAGGTCAAATGTCCTTGAAAGTTCCCAGTTTCATTGTTCAATTTACCGTACACTTTACTACATTATTTAGGTTCCTCTGTCAGAGGTATTATAGATCTGACTAGAACAGACATTCGGTTACAGTCTTTTTTGTTGTATTTTTTTACTCTCCTACCATTGGGGAATACTGTATTATCAGGATGAGTTACTATTGGTCACCGACGATCGTATTGTTTTTATTTGTTCTGTAATACAACCACTTATAAACATGGTTTTTTTTTTTTTTTGACTTATTTTAGTTTTCAAACTCGAGATTGATGGACCGCCGAGTCTGACATTTCTTAGACGGCCACTGGGCCCTCTGGAGCCAACCTAGGACCAACCCTTCTAGGGGACCTCCTCGTGTGTCGTTGGGTGAGGTCATAAGAACGGACCCTTTATAGGGTACCTCTCTCCTCTGACGGTCCGATGTCAGGTACCTCAGTATTTTCTCAGTCTGTGTTGAATCGTTAATTTGTTGTTGTTGTTTCTCTGTATAGTCGGTTTACGTCACAAACTCGGAATAAACGTAAAACTAATCTTATTCGGTTGATAAAAATTTCCCTTTTATACGAACCCGTAACCTAATACAAGTCCTTAGTAACAATTAAAAAAAAAAATCCATGACATCAAAGAGAAAAAAAATTCTTGAGTTGAAAACATCTTCGTCTGACTTTATACATGTCCATTTTACGATACTACAGATCCTAAAGGAAGTTTTATTCGGTCCTTCACCCCGTACCCTTTCTCCTACGTTTACTTCCAATTTGTTCTGGCAGGTACTCAACTACGAATCACAACGATCCACTACCCATGAACCTCAAGCAGGGTGATAAGAGAGAGAGAGAAAAAAAAACATATAAACTTAAAAAGGTAACACTTTACCAAAAATTTTTTATCAAGAAGTTTCCTGTTAAGGTCTAATTTCCTTTAAATGTTGTCTTACATACACCAGGAGAACTTGTTTAGTTGGAATTTTTTGATCACCTCCCTGTCGATCTTTTTAACCTTAAACCTTTCTAATAGTCTCCGAGTCAAGTTAAGTCAACACATACTGAGAAACGTTGGGGTACCTGACGTCGTATGGTCCGGAGGGACAGGTAGTGGTTGACGACCTCAAATGAGTTTGACTGCAGGTAACTCAGTCACTTTGGTAGGATGGAAGAATGGGAGACAGTAGGGGTAGAGGACGGGAGTTAGAAAGGGTCGTAGTCCCAGAAAAGTTTACTCAGTCAAGAAGGGTAGTTCACCGGTTTCATAACTTCAAAGTCGAAGTCGTAATTAGGAAGGTTACTTATAAGTCCTGACTAAAGGAAATCCTACGTGACCAACCTAGAGGAACGACAGGTTCCCTGAGAGTTCTCAGAAGAGGTTGTGCTGTCCACTTTTCGTGGTCAAGATGTCGTGAGTCGAAAGAAATAGTAGGTTGAGAGTGTAGGTATGTACTGATGACTCTTTTGGTATCGAAACTGATCTGTCTGGAAACAACCGTTTCACTACAGAGACGAAAAATTATACGACAGATCCAACCAGTATCGAAAAGAAGGTTCCTCGTTCACAGAAAATTAAAGTACCGACGTCAGTGGTAGACGGTCACTAAAACGTCGGGGGGTTTTATCTCAGAGAGTGACAAAGGTAACAAAGGGGTAGATAAACGGAACTTCACTACCCTGGTCTACGGTACTAAAATCAAAAGACTTACCACTTAAAATTCGGTTGAAAAAGTGAGAGGAGAAAGTGGGAGGAGTTCTCCGAGAAAGCAAGAAGAAGTAAAAGACGGTATTCCCACCACAGTAGACGTATAGACTCCAATAACTATAAAGAGGACCTTTATAACTAAGGTCGAACACGAAGTAGGTCGGGTCGCAAAGAGTACTACATGAGTAGAATATTCAATTTATTCATCCTACTGTTATATGTCGGAACTGAATAAGGAAAGGACTAAACCTTGGTCAGACAACAAGGTACAGGTTAAGATTGACAACGAAGGACTGGACGTATGTCTAAAGAGTTCTCCGTCCAGTCCACCAGACCATAGAGGTAGAGAAAGTCTTAACAGGTGTCAAATAACACTAGGTGTGTCAATTTCCGAAACCGTATCAGTTATTTCGTCTTCATCTACAAGACGACCTTGAGAGAACGTAAAAGTTACTAGGTTGTCTACAACCGTTAAACTAGAGACCAAGGAGACGGAAAAGATTTTGGTCGAACTTGTAGACCTTAAAGTACCAAGTGCATGACAACTTTGGACCGAACCTCTTAAACCCGTAATGAAACGATCGTACACTCTACTCACGTTAACACACCATCAGACTTGTAAGAAACCGTAACGGAAAGAAACCTAACCTTACTTTTGACTGGAAAAGGTCAGGACACCGGTGACGACTCAAAAGGTTTAAACGACCGTATAACTCACGTCGTGAAAGTGTCGTCGTAGAAAATCCTAAACTTTATCGAGTTGACCTTAAGGTAGTGGAGGTGATCGAAACAAACATCACTACGAAGGATTTCGGGTGAACTGAACAGTAAGGTCTTACAGACCGAGATCCACCCACTAGGGTGGTAACACCAATAGACCCAGTACTTCTAGAAAAAACATGACAGGAAGACACATAAGAACGGTGGAGAAGAATTATAGAAGACGAATAAATCCAGGTATGGTAAAGACAGGAAATAACACGGGTAGAAACATACTTTACAACGGAACCATAGAGATTAAAAGAACTTCTCTAGAGATCAGAAAGGGTAAGATAACAAAAGGAGATAAAGAAACGTAACTAGTGACTCCTTCCGAAAGAATAGAGAGGAACGATAAGAAACCTTGAGACGTAACTCTACGAATATAGAAAGGAAAAGAGGAAACGAAAAGTACAGAGAAGAAAAGTGTTGATAAACATTCCGGAGGAGTCTGTTGGTAAAACGGAAAAACGTAAAGAAAAAGAACCCTATAATCCCATAATTACAATGTAAACCATCCACACTATTACTATAGTTCTACGACATTCTTATAAGGAAATAAAAAAGATTAAAATAAAAAATCTGTACACATTATTTTATAAATTCCAACCTGATAGTCATACGTTCTAGTTTTGTCAGTTAGGATTTCCTTTAGTTGGCACTTACAAATAGCCTTCCTGACTACGACTTCGACTTCGAGGTTGGGAAACCGGTGAACTACGTTTCTCGGTTGAGTAATTTTTCTTTTTTCTTTTTGTGCTACGACCGTTTCTGACACACATCCTTCACTTCCACCCCTGTCTCCTACTCTACCAACCTACTGTAGTGCCTGAGTTACTTGTACTCAAACTCGTTTGAGGTCCTCTACCACTTCCTGTCCCTTCAGACCGCACGATGTCAGGTACCCCAACGTTTCTCAGCCTGTGCTGAGTCCGTGGTTTGTTGTAGTAATGTAGAGATACGGAAGTCCGTCGTCCTGGTAGAGATGAGTGGACTCCGAATGGGTACTAGTACTATACGTCCATCTTGAACGTTGTCTAAGGTTTAGTCTTTTGTTCAGTCAGCCTTAATCGTTCTTTAGATGTAACTCTTGTGAAAGGTTCTTTAATAAAATATTACAATTTATGTATGTCACTAAGTTTGTTTAAAGGTCTTAATAAAAGGTCGTCTCTAAGACATTGATGTTGTAAACTACATCACTCCTTCGTTTCCTGACCCATTCATCACTGTTCATGAATGATATATACTTTAGATCAAAATAAATAGTATAACCCCAGAATTTGAGTTGCGACGTGACCCTTTGGGTTTCTGACAGTTGTGACTGACGTAAAACCTGATTGGAATGTGGTAAAACCTTTTATGACTATAAGTCCAAGGTAAGTCTGGTTAATCTAGTCTTAGAGACATCGTGTTCGTAACCGGTATGAAAATTAAAAAAAAGTAAAATAAAACCAATGAATAAAAAATAACCTTATATCAACGAAATGTTACAACACAATCGAAGAGGACATGTCGTTTCACCTAGTCGATATGGATATGTATATGTATATTGAGGAGAAAAAACATAAAGGAAGGGTACATCCAGTGGGACACGATATGTCATCCAGGAGTAATCAATAGATAAAATATGTATCGTAGTTAACACATACACACAGTTAGGGTCGGAGGATTAAGTGGGGTGGGAGCGGAGAGCAATAGGTATTTAAACAAGAGATGTAGACATAGAGATAAAAACGAAACATTTACCGGTACAAAAATTCAAGGGACTTAATATGATTAGATGTCGGTCTCAACTCCTTTGTTTACGTTAGGAAACTTGGGGTCAAAATAGTGTACGTTTTACTCTCATTATAGAAGACATAATCGTTATAGAATCACAATAACACTCTTTAGTTACTTTATCGTATACACTTTCATGTACCTTTTCATATTACAAAGTGGACTTACATTTCAGTATAATGGTACAATTGTTAGTACCATGTCGTTAGGAAATTTTTACAAATGAAGAACCTAACAACCAATAACAATATCTAATTTATATTACGACCTAGTATACTTAAAAAACCACTTATCCGTTTTCACTGATTGGTGGGTAGTAACATGGTACGTGACACACAAGTCAACACAGACTGACAAAACACTGGGGTACCTGATATCGGGCGGTCCGAGGAGACAGGAACCCTAAGAGGTCCGTTCTTGTGACCTTACCCAAGAGTAAAGGAGGAGGTCCCCTGGAAGGTCTGGGTCCCTAGTTTGGACGTAGAGGACGTAACCGTCCACCTAAGAAATGGTGACACGGTGGACCCTAGTTTACCCCGTAACTATGATTCTTCGGGTTTCATTACTCAGAATCAAATGAATTAATACTTTTTAATATTCGTAAATGTGTATGTTCGACCTCATCCTTTACCGTTGGCTAATGTCATAAGAACGGACCCTTTAAGGTACCTGTCTCTTCAGACCGTTCGGTGTCAGGTACCCCAGCGTTCCTCAGTCTGTGTCGACTCACTGTCTCGTACGTACGTGTGTATGTTCCCAGTGTGTGTGTATGCAGTATTAACATATCTACAGTATCTTTGTGTTTCATGTTTAAAAATTTTTAAAATAAATAAATAAACCGACGAGACCCAGAATCAACATCGTACACCCTAGATTGAGGGACTGGTCCCTAGCTTGGACCCGGGGGGCGTGACCCTCGAGTCTCAGAATCGGTGACCTGGTGGTCCCTTCAGGGTTGTTTCATGTTTAATATCGATTCTGACGGGATCCCTTTCTTTCTTCTCCCAAAGGTTAACAACCGGTGGAAAACACTTGATTCATGAAAACACATAATAGTGATACCATAAAAAACTCTGTAATTCAGTACTTTAATCAAATCACCCAATACTGGTCATTGAAGAAAAAAATGTTGATATTCAGTGGTAAGTTTCTATAATGTCACTAACTGATATAACGGGTGTGACATGTAAAGTACTGAGTACTGGTCTTACAGAATGTACTTTATGTCACCTTTTTCTTCTTATTTTTATACTTGTCCTCTTTTCCTGGGTCCTATAGAATTTTGTGGAATAGATCCCTGAAGGAAACGAGGAACCTTCTTTTTGATACTGTTTGGATCTATCGTATAATTTTTCGTCTCTATAATGAAACGGTTGTTTCCAGGTATATCAGTTTCGATACTAAAAGAGTCATCAGTACATACCTACACTCTCAACCTGGTATTCCTTCCGACTCGTGGCTTCTTGACTACGAAAACTTGACACCACAACGTCTTCAGAGAACTCTCAGGGAACCTGACGTTCCTCTAGGTTGGTCAGGTAGGATTTCCTTTAGTTAGGACTTATAAGTAACCTTCCTGACTACGATTTCGACTTCGAGGTTATGAAACCGGGGGACCACACTTCTCGGCTGAGTAAACTTTTCTGGGACTACTACTCTTTCTAACTTCCGTCCTCCTCTTCCCCTGCTGTCTCCTACTCTGTCAACCTACCGTAGTGGCTGAGTTACCTGTACTCAAACTCGTTCGTGACCCTCTACCACTTCCTGTTCCTTCAAACCGCACGACGTCAGGTACACCAGTGTTTCTCAGTCTGTCCTGACTCACTCACTTGTTGTTTCCCTGAAGGGACCGTCAGGTCTCCAATTCTGAGACGTGAAAGTTACGTTTCCGGTGGCCAAACTAGAGACCAGGTCCTTGACCCTAGGGTGTACGATACGCCTCTCCAACTTCTTTTGTAGAATAGATATTCATAAGAGCAAACTTCTCGGACAACCCCTTCTTGTCCATCTGAGATGTCGAGAATGGGAGGGGAGAGTACTAAGAGTCCGTCCATAAACTAGTTGTAATCTCCACCGTTGATTATACAAATCGCTTCAAAATCCAAGAGCCTTCGGGACAGAGTCTTTAGTTAGACGTTTAACACTTCCGCTGAGAAACAGGGAGAGGATGTGGGTGAATTTTGTTTTGTTCCTTTGTTTTACTTAAAGTTTCGAGAGTACAAAGAAACACATCGAGACACCCATTTTCGGACTTAAACGGTAGCTCCAAACCTTTTTGATGCAACCCGAAACGTTTCCATTTTGGTTCTAAAGAAAGACCTGACCCCTTCCTCAATTTGTTAAGATGAACTCTACTGTAACCTTTCCATTCGGAGTAGGTTCTCGAATCTGACTTAGGATTACCTCGCCCTTCGGTGACTTCCGAAATTCGTCTCTCCACTGTACTAGTCTAAATACAAAAGTTTCTAGTGAGGTCACTTAACCCAACTCCTAAATAGGACCTCTACCAGATGGGGATGTCCACGTGGACGGATATCCGTCGTCGGAGTCCCTTTTCTGGAGATGAGGGTTTATAGAAGATGGACGGAGTGATTTCTAGATAGTCGAATGTAATACGTACAGACGTTCGTTATATTGATCTCTAACCTTAAGAACAAATCCGATACTAAATTTACGTTATCACAAGATTGCGACTCGGAGTTCCAGAATATTGGAACTTAATACTTCTGTTATAAAAACATCACCACAAGACATTGACTTTCGACTTGTCTTAATTTTAAGCAATAAATTTTAACCCGAAAAATGAACAGTAGTCCTTTTACTGTATGACATTACGAGACGACACGAATCAGCGAGTCAGCACAGGTTGAGAAACACTGGGGTACCTGACATCGGGTGATCCGAGGAGGCAAGTACTCCTAAGAGGTCCGTTCTTATGTCCTCACCCAACGTACGGGAGGAGGTCCCCTAGAAGGATCAGGTCCCTAGCTTGGGTCCAGAAGGCGTAACGTCCACCTAAGAAATGGTAGACTCGGTGGTCTCTTCGGGTTACATTACGTCATTATAGAATGAAATTAACAACGTCCGATTACTCCTGTACCGACTATATATTGTACATTTACAAGTGAGAATTGATAGACTGTAGTGTCGGGGTTTCGTTCAGTTCAGGTTATTTTTCATCTTCTAATAAATTTTTTTTTTGACTTATTCTCAGTTAGTAAGAATTAATACGTTTACTCAGTAAACTCACAAATGAAGGAAGTTATTAGATTATGTTTCAAGACCCGATTTTGACCTGTTAAAAAAGATTGTAGCCGTTATAACTTGAACTTCAGGTCTATAATGAAGGACAAGGGTCAAGGTCTTGTCAACGGAATATATGAGTAAATTACGTCTAAATTTTTTGTGATTGAACTGATGTTCCCTTGTTCTGTGAAAATGTTTCTACACTTGACTGTAGAGTAATTTGACTGGAAACTCCTTACGACAGACCGTGTCTAAAGACTTCATAACTCAGTCTACTAGGACTTGTTCATTTGTTTCGTAACTTTAATAATTATAGTAAAACATAAAAACTACACTGTCCGAACGTACTTGTTCGTGAGAGACGTACACAATTATAGTCAGTTTGATTTAATGTGTTCGTTTAATTTATCTCTTGGATGTGACCCTGTATAAAAAGATGAAAAGAGGTTACAACCACTAACATCAAGTCGTTTCGTTGTAGTAAGTAGTCTCAGTAAAGTAGCTATACTTGACAAAACTCAAATACCAATAAATGAAATGTAAACATAAGACTAAAATATTCATGAGACTGAGACGTTGGGGTCCCTGACATCGGATGGTCCGAGGAGACAGGTACCCTAAAAGGTCCGTTATCATGACCTCACCTAACGGTAAAGGAAGAGGTTGATATTCGTATTCCTTGAAATTTATTAAATACACAAATTCATTGTAAGACTATTTTTATTGAACAGTTATTCAACTCCTCCCCTGAAAAAGAGACAAACTTTGTTCTTGTTTTTTGTACCTGACTTGTAATGAGTTAAAATTCTTTATGACAAGATGGTTTAAAAGGAAGAGTTCAATTTAATCCAAACAATGGACTTCAGTCATTTTAGGATTAATTATGTGACAGCGATCTCAACACTCTTTGCCTACGTTTGCTATTTCATTTGTTGTTTACACTCTATAAATGATGTGTTTCATCTAATTCTTTACGAAAAATCAACCGGTCGATTCTCTCCGTTTATAATAAGCAATGTCGTAGTCTGAAATGAAGGTAGTGACCAGTGTAGATGTTGACCCACAACAAAAACGAAACCGAGGTAGGGAAGTAAGAAAGACCTCAATAAAGAGGTGAATAGAGGTCATCGTATAACCCGTGGATGGTTGGACCCCTCAAGTAGAAAGTCACAGTATAGAAAAACGGAGAAGTATGACAAGTACCCCAAGAGTTCCGTTCTTGTGACTTCACCAAACGGTAAGGGAAGAGGTCACCTGGTACAAAACAGTCTTGAGAGGTGGTACTGGACAGGCAGAACCCACCGGGATGTGTCGTACCGAGTAACAAAGTAACTCAATCTGTTCCGACACCAGGTACACTTGTCGAATTAAAAAAGGCACTAACACCAAAAGTAAGACAGACGGGAGACTACCTATTCCTATTCTTCGAATACCTTTGAAGGACTACCCTCTCTGACTGACACCCCCTTTGACCCAGAATAAGACTACCCACTCCGGTAAGAGTCATTTACAAATTAGGTTAAAAGACAACTACCGGTCCCGACACAAGGGATTGACAACAAACTGGACTCTGGTTTGATACCACCTCCACTACTTCTAATACCGTTGGAGGGAGTTTTCCAGGGTACTTACGTGACGGTGTGAGTCACAGAGGTTGGGACGTCGTCCGGTGGCGTCTGGGTGTGGAGGTGGCCTCTGAGGACCTGTGAATGTCCGTTCAGACCCAGTCAGAAAACACCCCAGTGACGAGGAATGAGGACCCAGGACCATGTGTGTTCCAAAACAAACACGGGAGGTTCTCAGACAAAGAGGTCAGTACACATTCAAGACTTAAGTTTAAGGTGACCGACGACTTCAGTTTAAGGGATCCCCAAGAGTTAGGGAAAGGGTCTAGGGGTCGAACCCTTTAGACAACACCCAGGATCTTGAAAGAATTGTCACACTCGTAAAGAAACCATATTAACAAGACGTCAAACCCGCAGTAGACGAGTCGTCGAGATACCACTCCAATTACTGCTGGAGGAGGTTCTCCCGAATACAGTGTCCGTCACAGAGGTCCAGAAGACGTGAGTCTCGACGACGGGGACGTCGTCCGATGACGACTACGCATGGAGGTGTCCTCCGTGAGTTTGTGTCAAGACCGAGTCAGAGACACCCTAGAGACCCTGGACCACGTGTGTTCCAAACCAAACTCGGGAGGCTCGTAGCGACCTCCCATACTTAAAACTAAGATTTGTACTAAAACGGGGAGGATGGTAGAACGACCCCAAAGAGGAAACGGGAAACTACACCCCATAGAAAAAAACCACCCTAGAACGTAAGAGGACAGCTACCAACAAGTCGTCGTTCAACCTTAAAACCTCAAGAGCGTCCTCTTCTACTCGTGTGTAGGAAAATGAGGTGGTAGAATCAAAGATCTTGTTGTGACGTATCCTTGGACCTTACAATCCAGGTACTTTGTTCCATTTAACCTACACCAGTTTGTCCTCTACCGTTCTACTGTAAAATCCTTAGTCACTTGATTTTACCTGACCTTACCTACTTAAATTGAGTCTACTGGTAATATAGATGATAACACCCGTTCTTAGGGTATCTTATTTACTTCATCGATAGTATCGGTTGTTTTCTCAGGTTTTACGTCATGAATCTACGTTAGAGTTTTTGTTGTCTTACTAGCGACAAGTAAAGGTTCCGTTCGATAAGTTATAGTGTCACTAGGTTCAGATATGGGGCTGGCCATTACGACTTCTTCGACTCCAACTTGCCAAGATACTTCTGAATACTCTGGATCTTGACTGTGGGTTTTTTTCTACAGAAAAAGTTGTATCTCCTGACCTTACGTTTTCATTCTTAAGTTCTCTGTGACCTTCATTGTCCGTTGACCGGAACCTCATGTTTCACTTCGTCCCACTTCCGATTATCTCAAAACGGTTCTCTTACGTGACCAGTATCATCTGTGGGAGAAGGTTGTTGTGTTCTCTTCTGAGATGTGTACCAGTAGTGGTCTTTGGTAGTGGTACCAATTATGGGTTTAGTCTAACTAATATAAGAAACATCGGTTTCTACCTGTACGAGATATGTTAATCGTTCTTGTTCTGACCCTCGACTTGCACCGAGTCTAGTACTTGAGGAATAACGGTTTAAGTCTGACTTTAACTTCTTTCATCCCTTTTGGTGATCTGGCAAGTTCATACTGGATTTAGTTTAGGGAATACTAATATGTCACCTTCACTCTTTATCTAAGTTCCCGAACGTACACGATCTATCACTGACTCTTTGATACCTGTCTCCAAGTACTGTAATATGTCTTCCGTCACTAGTTCTGGTAGGGGTTCTTTTTCTTTAAGTTTTTCCGTTTCACCAACAGACTCTTCCGGAATGTTTATCAACACTTTTCTTCTCTGCACTTTTCGTTTCCTCTTTTCCTCCTATATGGGTAAACTTACGTCTCAAGGTTTCTTATCGTTCCTCTCTATTCTTTCGGAAGGAGTCACTAGTTACGTTTCTTTATCTCCTTTTGTTATCTTACCCTTTCTGATCTCTGGAGAAGTTCTTTTAATCTCTTGGTTCCGTTGTAAAGTATGTTTCTACCCTGTCTTTACCATACCTGGATTATCTTCGTCTTCTATAATTCTTCTCTACCGTTCTTATGTGTCTTCCTGTCATGTTTTTTCTAGAAGTACTAGGTCTATTGGTGTCACTACACTAGTGGGTGGATCTCGTCTGTAGGACCTTACTGTTCAGTTCACCCGAAACCCTTCGTAGTGATGTGTGTTTCGATCACCTCCACAACCTTAAGGTCAACTCGATAAAGTTTAGGATTTTCTACGACGACACTTTTACGACGTGAGTTATACGGTCGTTTAAACCTTTTAAGTCGTCACCGGTGTCCTGACCTTTTCTAGTCAAAAGTAAGGTTAGGGTTTCTTTCCGTTACGGTTTCTTACAAGTTTGATGGTGTGTTGACGTGAGTAGAGTGTACGATCGTTTCATTACGGGTTTAAGAGGTTCGGTCCAAAGTTGTCATGCCCTTGGTACTTTAAGGTCTACAAGTTCGACCAAAATCTTTTCCGTCTCCTTGGTCTCTAGTTTAACGGTTGTAGACAACCTAGTAACTTTTACGTTCTCTCGAGGTCGTCTTGTAGATGAAGACGAAATAACTGATACGGTTTCGGAAATTGACACACCTAGTGTTATTTGGCACCTTTTAAGAAGTTCTTTACCTTTATGGTCTGGTAGACTAGACGAAGAACTTTTTGGGCATACGTCCAGTCCTTCGTTGTCAATCTCGACCTGTACCTTGTTGTCTGACCAAGGTTTAGTCCTTTCCTCATGTAGTTCCGACATATAACAAAGGGACGAATAAATTGAATATACGGCTCATGTAGTACTCTTTACGACCCGACCTACTTCGTGTTCGACCTTAGTTATAAAGGTCCTCTTTATAGTTATTGGAGTCTATGTGTCTACTGTGGTGGAAATACCGTCTTTCTTCTTGATTTCTTGGAGAACTACTTTCACTTTCTCCTCTCACTTTTTGGACCGAATTTTGAGTTATAAGTTTTTTGCTTAAAGTACCGTAGGTCAGGGTAGTGAAGTATCGTTTATCTACCCCTTTGTTATCTTTGTCACTGTCTGAAATAAAACCCCCCGGAGGTTTTAGTGAATTTTACCACTGACGTCGGCACTTTAATTTTCTACGAACGAGGAACCTTCTTTTCGATACTGGTTGGATCTGTCGTATAATTTTTCGTCTCTGTAGTGAAACGGTTGTTTCCAGACAGATCAGTTTCGATACCAAAAGAGTCATCAGTACATATCTACACTCTCAACCTGATGTTTCTTTCGACTCGTGACTTCTTAACTACGAAAACTGGACAGCACAACCTCTTCTGAGAACTCTCAGGGAACCTGACGTTCCTCTAGGTTAGTCAGTCAGGTACGATTTCCTTTAGTCAGGACTTATAAGTAGCCTACCTGACTACGAATTCGACTTTTGAGGTTATGAAACCGGTGGACTACACTTCATGACTGAGCAACCTTTTCTGGGACTACGACCCTTTCTAACTTCCGTCCTCCTCTTCCCCTGCTGTCTCTACTCTACCAACTTACCGTAGTGGCTGAGTTACCTGTACTCATACTCGTTCGAGACCCTCAACAACAATCTGTCCCTCCGGACCACACGATGTCAGGGACCCCAACGTTTCCAGTCTGTACTGACTCGTTGACTTGATTTGACTTCTCTCCGTTTTATTCTATTATTTATATTCTTCAACATCTATGAAGATTCTATCGATATAACGGGTTCTCGATATACCTATTGATATGACACAGAAATTTAATTTGAATTTTAAAAATTTATCACTTATATTTGTAACATATTAGCAGTTATTTACCTTCTTCTGTATTTTTTATACTTTGAGAGGGGAAATGGGAGGTGAGTTAGGAGGAGGGATGAGGTTTTCTGACAATTGTCGAGTTACAGATCGGAAGGTCCAAAAAAAGATACATAACTATATATACGTGTACACCTGGGACCGTAGATAAGATAAAAGTCAAGTCAAGTCAGCGAGTCAGCACAGGCTGAGAAACTCTGGGGTACTTAGCATCGTGTGGTCCGGAGGGACAGGTAGTGGTTGAGGGCCTCAAGTGAGTCTGAGTGTAGGTAGCACAGTCACTACGGTAGGTCGGTAGAGTAGGAGACAGCAGGGGAATAGGAGGACGGGGGTTAGGGAGGGTCGTAGTCTCAGAAAAGGTTACTTAGTAGAGAAATGTACTCCACCGGTTTCATGACCTCGAAGTCGAAATCGTAGTAAGGAAGGTTTCTTTAGGGACCCGACTAGAGGAAGTCTTACCTGACCAACCTAGAGGAACGTCAGGTTCCCTGAGAGCTCTCAGAAGAGGTTGTGGTGTCAAGTTTTCGTAGTTAAGAAGCCGTGAGTCGGAAGAAGTGTCAGGTTGAGAGTGTAGGTATGTACTGGTGACCTTTTTGGTATCGGAACTGATCTGCCTGGAATCAAAATCGAGGAATGTATTTACCCTGGAATGTCTTACAGAAGACGTACCGAAAACAAGAAAAATATGTTTTACAGAACCCATATAACCTATGTAAACATAAGTAATTGTCCAGTAAGAAAAAAATTTTGGACGTCGGCAAGAAGACAGGGGAAACCACCCTTTTTTTTTTTTTTTTTTTTGTCGGTTCTGGAAGTTCGGGGTTTAGTCGTGTGACAGAAAACCTTACATTCAAATGTTTGTGTCGTTTTTGTTTGTTCTTCCACAATTTCTTTAGGTTCCTAAGGTTTGTTTAGGTTCGTTTCAATCTCAACGGAAGTCGTGGACTTTTTAGAAAAAGAAGAAGAAGTTTTTTTTATAATCCCCAACCCTCCCCCTTAAAGCGGTTTACTCATTGTATCGAAAGTTCTAGAGCCTCCTAGACCCTTATGGGAACAACTGACGTAACGTGTCATCCAACTTTTCGGGGTGACTGAAAGTAAAGGGACTTTCTGAACAAGTGTCCTGTTATAAGACCAAAGAGGTACGTTTAAAGTGAATGTAGCCCCCAAAACTTGGAAAAAGTCAGACCACTACAGACACCTATGAAAATATCTTATTATAAAAATTACGTATTTTGTTTTAAAGACTGGTTTCTTTGGTTAATATGATCTTACATCGATAGTTTTATAATTTTCTTAATTTAAACACTATATCGTCAAGGACATGGAGGGATAGTTGTGTAATTTATTGTTCCAGTTTACCCTTAGATTATTGATGATATTAAATTTTATCTCGTATTGTTATGAAGTTCTACAAACGTCATTCACATTACCACTGTTTCAGTCTCATGTCAATTATGGTGACATCAAACAACGAATGTAAATATTAACTATCTACCCCGGTCTAGTGAAGTACCGTTTTTCTACCCCCTTTTCATCTTTGTCACCGTCTAAAATAAAAAAACTCGAGGGTTTAGTGACGTCCACTACTGACGTCGGTGTTTTAATTTTCTACGAAGGAGGAACCTTCTTTTCGATACTGTTTGGATCTGTCGTGTAATTTTTCGTCTCTGTAGTGAAACGGCTGCCTCCAGTCATATCAGTTTCGATACTAAAAAGGTCGTCAGTTTATATCTATACTCTCAACCTGGTATTTCTCCCGATTCGTGACTTCTTAACTACCAAAACTTGACGTCACGATCTTTTCTGAGAATTCTCAGGGAACCAGACGTTCCTTTAGTTTGGTCAGATAGGAATTCCTTTAGTTGGGACTTATAAGTAACCTTCCTGACTACGACTTCGACTTCGAGAATGTGAAACCGGTGCACTACGCTTCTCGACTGAGTAATCTTTTCTGGGACTACGACCCTTTCTAACTTCCGTCCTCCTCTTCCCCTGCTGTCTCATACTCTACCTACACTGAGTTACCTACACTCAAACTCGTTTGAAACCCTCTATCACTTCCTGTCCTTCCGGACTGTACGACGTCAGGTACCCCAGCGTTTCTCAGTCTAAGCTGAATCACTGACCTGTTGTTGTTGTATTAACTACATTTACGATTGAAAGTCAATCTCTTAAAAATTTTATTACCATAAAAACGGGATAGATATAATCAAAAAAACCATATAATTAAACTATCCGAGGTATTGTTTTATTGTGTATGATCTCCTGAATTTTGTGTTTTTAAATAAAAAAGAGTGTCAAGACCTCCGATCTTCGGACCCTGAAGAGACCGTCAGGTCACCATTTCTAAGGCATCAAGGTGACGTACCCCGTTTCCAAGCTGGGGATCTCCCTCTTGACTCTAGTTCGTAAAGGTTCGTCACGACCCCCCCCGCCCCCCTCCCACCGCCTCTCCTTGTCTTACGACTTCGTGACCTCCGATCTTTAGACTGTAGTTCGACAGTTGTCCTAGTCAAGGAAGACCTCCGAGACCTCCTTATGGACAAGACTCGGAGAGAGGACGTAAACCCACCCCAACGACCGTTAGGGAACGGAAGGAGCCGAACGTCGACGCGGAGAGATCCGAGACGGAAGTAACGATGTACTACGAGAAAGGCACGCGGATACAGGTTTAAAGGGATAAGAATATTCCTATAGGCATTCCTGTCGGTATATCCTAACTCCCGTGTGGGTTTAGATCCCACTATAGTAGAAATGATTCAGGTGGACGTTTTTAAGGTAAAGGTTTATTCCAGTGTAAGTCTTCAATCTCCACCTGTATTTAAAACCTCCCTGTGATAAGTTGGGTCACATGGTAAGTTCAAGTGTCTGAGGGATCGAATTTACCTTAGTTATGATACAAACGTTCTCTCTTTACTACCTTTTAAGATTACTAATAGCACAACCTCTCACTTTAATACCTTAAAAAAGAAGAATAGAGATGAAAGTCTTACAAGATTTTATACTAATATAATGAAATTCCTATTTTTCAATTATTTCTTTATTACTACCATAACTAAGATTCGTGACCGTTGAAAAATCTATTAAAGAGGACTTAAGTTGGAACCTATTAAAGTTGTCGGATTTCTGTTTCCCTGGACCTGTCGTTCTCCTCGTTCTGAGGACTAAAATATGTAGACACTTCAAAGTCTAATTGGACTTTTTAGAGAGAGTTTCTTTTTTATATCAGTACAAATTAAGAAAATTATATTCTCTTTACAATGGTTTCAGAGGAACCTATTTTTGTTTGATGTTAACGGTACATTTTTACTCTAATTTTTGTGATCGGTTGTATGGACCAATCTTTCTCCGTCCCTTGGTACGTAAATACCCGTTAATTGAAAACTGTTCTCACAGTTCACGTAAGTTTTCCCTTTATTATTAGAGAAGTTGTTTACCACGACGTCATTGACCTAAAGGTATCCGTTTCCTTAGTTCGATCTGGGGATTGAGTGTGGTATATGTTTTTAATTAGGAGTCACCTAGTTACTGGATGTATATACACGATTTTGGTACTTTGATAATCTTCTTTTGTCTCCACTTAGAAGTAAGAACCTATACTGTGGTTTTGTATTCGTTATTTTCTTTTTTATCAATTTATCCTAAAGTAGTTTTGAAATTTTACAAATACACAGTTTCCTGTAATAGTCTTTTCACTTCTCTGTTGGATGTCTTATCCTCTTTTATTAACTACGAACGTTTAGTATTATCCCCAAATTATAGTTCTTATGTATTTCGTGAGGATTTTGAGTTGTTGTTTTTCTGTTGGGTTAAAAATTTTACCCGTTTCCTAAACTTATCTGTAAAGAGGTTTCCTCTATGTGTTTACCGGTTATTCTTGTACTTTTCTACGAGTTGTAGTAATCAACAATCCCTTTACGTTTAGTTTTGGTGGACTCTATGGTGAGGTGTAAGGGTTCCTCTCGATTTTAGTCTTTCTCTCTGTTCTTATTTACAGTCCCTCCTACGTCTCTTTAATCTTGTGAGTATGTAACGATTACCCTAATATTTTACCATGGTGGTGAATATAAAAAGTCTCAATTTGTATACTGGGGTTTTAAAGTGAGGAACTAAAGATAAATTCTCTTTACTTTTGGATGGATGTGTTTTTGAACATGTATAAGTATCGTCGTAATAAGTGTTGTCGGGGTTTCTCATTTGTTTGGGTTTACAGATAGTTGTCTATTTTTGTTTTATACTATATAGAAATGTTACGTTATAATAAGTCGGTATTTTTTCTTACTTCATGATTATGTACTATGTTGTATCTGCTTGGGACTTTTGTACGAGTCACTTGTTTCGGTCTGTGTTTTTCGGTGTATAACATACTGAAGTAAACATACTTTTCAGGTCTTGTCCGTTTGAGTATCACTGAGTAGTCACTAACGGTTCCTGACCCTCTTAGGGTCCCTGTCACCTCGGACCACCCGACGGCAGATACCCCAGCGTGTCTCAGTCTGTACTGACTTCACTAAATCGTCGTCGTCGTTGTCCCCCTTCCCTCTTTACCTTTCATTGACGACAACCCATACCTATCTCTACCTATCCCAAAGAAAAACCTTATTACTTTACAAGACCTTAGTCTGTCACTACTACCAACGTGTTGGTACACTTATGTGATCTTTGACGACTGTACATGTGAAATAATTTCCCCCTTAGAACAATAAAGTCAATATATTATTATTTTTCATCGAGTATTCTTTAGTGGTGGATTAAACTTCTCGGCTGAGTAACCTTTTCTGGGACTACGACTCTTTCTGACTCCCGTCCTCCTCTTCCTGTCCCTTCGGACCGTATGACGTCAGGTACCCCAGAGTTTCTTAGCCTGTTTCTCAGCCCGAATCATTAACTTGTTGTATTCCTTAGCTTTACAAACTATTTACACACGGGTGAATTTTCGGATAATTCATAGTACAAAATATCTCTGATTTAAAAGTTATTTTTATATTTAAAACGACAAACCATATAAAAAGATGAAGTACTTTCTTACTATACTCGTTTGCATCATACAAACTGTATAAGGACTCTCCTCTCCAGGATGTATCGTCTTATCCGAATAGGTGTATGTAAAAAACATATAAGAGTGGTGGGTTTTTTGGGTGTCCTGTCACACTGTCGACCTCGATAGTCGTCTCAACAATTGAAGTGTCCCTGTTTTTTTTACCTATTCGACTGGGACTCTCCCACTAATCGTACTACGTTCAAAACCCCCTCTCGTGTACCTTTGTTGTGATACCTTTCCTCACCCTCCTTCGTCCTACCGTCCGCCTCTCCGTCCTGACCCTAGGTAAGAATTCCCTCCGGGGTCCCCAGGGATGTCTGTTGAGATTTCGAATACCGGGAAGTCGTAGTAGGTCTCAATCCTTCTCCAATCCGGAAAATTTGTAGACAGAACCAATTAAAGACCTAAGTCCTACGGGAACCCTTCCTCTTAATCCAACTCATATATTCCAACCAGAATACATCTTTACCCGAAGGGACCACCGAGTCTACCATTTTTTAGGCGGACGTTACACCCTCTGGACCCAAACTAGGGACCTAACCCTTTTAGTGTACTTCTTTCTTTGTCGATGGGTGAGGTCATAAGAATGGACCTCTTAAAGTACCTGTCTCCTCGGACCGTCCGACGTCAAGTACCCCAGCGTTTCTCAGTCTGTGTGAAACCCAGAAGTGTTGGGTCTATTAGTACTACCACACTAGTGAGTGGATCTCGGTCTGTGGACCTTACGGTTCAGTTCACCCGGAATCCTTCGTAGTGATGCTTGTTTCGATCACCTCCACTACCTTAAGGTCTACTCGATAAAGTTTAGGACTTTCTACTACGACACTTTCACGACGTGAGTTATACGGTCGTTTAAACCTTTTGAGTCGTCACCGGTGTCCTGACCTTTTCCAGTCAAAAGTAAGGTTAGGGTTTCTTTCCGTTACGGTTTCTTACGAGTTTGATGGCGTGTTAACATGAGTGGAGTGTGCGATCATTTCATTACGAGTTTTAAGAGGTTCGGTCCGAAGTCGTTATATACTTGGCATTTGAAGGTCTACAAGTTCGACCAAAAGCTTTTCCGTCCCCTTGGTCTCTAGTTTAACGGTTGTAGGTGACCTAGTAGCTTTTTCGTTCTCTCAAGGTCTTTTTGTAGATAAAGACGAAATAACTGATACGGTTTCGGAAACTGACACACCTAGTGTTATTTGACACCTTTTAAGACTTTCTCTACCCTTATGGTCTGGTGGACTGGACGGAGAACTCTTTGGACAAACGTCCAGTCCTTCTTTGTCAATCTTGATCTGTACCTTGTCTGACCAAGGTTTATCCTTTTCCTCATGTAGTTCCGACATATAACAGTGGAACGAATAAATTGAATATACGTCTCATGCAGTACTCTTTGCGACCCGACCTATTCGTGTTCGACCTTAGTTCTAACGGCCCTCTTTATAGTTTTTGGAGTCTATACGTCTACTGTGGTAGGAATACCGTCTTTCACTTCTCCTTGATTTCTCGGAGAACTACTTTCACTTTATCCTCTTACTTTTTCAACCGAATTTCGAGTTGTAAGTCTTTTGATTCTAGTACCGTAGGCCAGGGTAGTGAAGTTCCGTGTATCTACCCCTTTGTCACCTTTGTCACCGACTGAAATAAAAACCCCCGAGGTTTTAGTGACGTCTACCACTAGCGTCGGTACTTTAATTTTCTACGAATGAGGAACCTTCCTTTCAATACCGCTTGGATCTGTCGTACAATTTTTTGTCTCTGCAATGAAACAGTTGTTTCCAAGTAGATCAGTTCCGATACCAAAAAGGTCATCAGTACATACTTACACTCTCAACCTGATATTTCTTTCGACTCGCGTTTTCTTAACTACGAAAATTTACACCACAACCTCTTCTGATAACTCTCAGGGAACCTGACGGTCCCTGGTCACCTACGTTGGTCAAGTAGGATTTCCTCTAGTCAGGACCCACAAGTAACCTTCCTGACTACAACTTCGACTTTGAGGTTATGAAACCGGTGGACTACACTTCTCGACTGAGTAAACTTTTCTGGGACTACGACCCTTTCTAACTCCCGTCCTCCTCTTCCCCTGCTGTCTCCTACTCTACCAACCTACCGTAGTGGCTGGATTACCTACACTCAGACCCATTTGAGGCCCTCAACCACTACCTGTCCCTCCGGACCGTACGACACCAAGTACCCCAGCGTTTCTCAGCCTGTGCTGACTCGCTGACTTGACTTGACTTAAGAAACAACATTCTCCGACAGGACAAGTCGTCGTTGGGATCGGAGATGGTAGTGGGGTGACCATTATTTGATTTTACAGGGATCTTTAACGGTTTATAGGGGATCTTCCGTTTTAACGTGGGTAAACTCTTTGTGACTAGATATCATTGTTCTCCTTTCCATTTCATGATAGTCTCCTATTCGGTTGGAGAGTCATATACTTTTCTGTTCTGTTTCACTTTAAAAATACTGGTTGGATCTATCGTATAAGTTTTCGTCTCTGTAATAAAACGGTTGTTTCCAGGTAGATCAGTTCCGATACAAAAAAGGTCACCAGTACATACCTACACTCTCAACCTGACACATCTTTCGACTCGCGACTTCTTAACTACGAAAACTTGACACCATGACCTCTTCTGAGAACTCTCAAGGAACCTGACGTTCCTCTAGGTTGGTCAGGTAGCATTTCCTCTGGTCAGGACCCACAAGTAACCTTCCTGACTGCGATTTCGACTTTGAGGTTATAAAACCGGTGGAGTACCCTTCTCAACTGAGTAACCTTTTCTGGGACTACGACCCTCCCTAACCCCCGTCCTCCTCTTCCCCTGCTGTCTCCTACTCTACCGAACTACCGTAGTGGTTGAGTTACCTGTACTTACACCCACTTGAGGCCCTCAACCACTACCTGTCCCTCCGGACCGTACGACGTTAAGTACCCCAGTGTTTCTCAACCTGTGCTTACTCACTGACTTGACTTGACTTGACTACTCGTCACACCGTGTTCGAGTCTTTTTTTGGTTTGACGATGAGAATATGACCTAAAACTCGTTCACCCCTCAAGTCCCTAACCACTGGAAAGTCTCCAGATTCCCACAACTGTAAGAGGGATGTCCACTATTGAACCCACTCTGATAATAACTAACCAACCGTAAACCACCGAATAAATAACTTCACTCGGACACTAACCGACTAAAAGTCTTAGTTACCCAACAGAAACCCAAACGTTTTCGAGGAAGTGACCCCACTCAATAGTCAACTAACTTGAATTTTGACCAACACTAAAGACCGATGATGGTACTCTCACTTTTTTCTTTTTTTTCACTTTTACAATCAGCGAGTCAGGATAGACTTAAAAACGCTGGAGTACGTGACATAAGGTGGTCCGAGGAGGTAGAGACCTTAAGATGTCCATTCTTATGACCTCATCCATCGGTAAGGGAAGAGGTCCCCGAGAAGGGACTGGTCTAGAGGACGTAAAGTCCGTCTAAGAAATGGTAGACTCGGTGGTCCCCTCGGATGATGGTACTCTTATACCCTTGAATTTTTTTTAAGAGTCATGAGATATAAGATCACCCATCTACACCTCACCTTTAAACACTTTCAAAAGAAGACTAACGAATTCAAAAAATTCACTTTATCCTTTATTCCTGTAATCGTCTGTCCCTCCTACCTAAACTTCTCTACACTTTTAGTGGATACTTCCGTCCTCTCCTCCATGTGATCCCCTTACATCTTACTAATGACCCGTTTTAATTCCCGGGTGAACTCCAGCTTTTATTTCTCTCTGTTTAGTCGTACAGTAAGTAAAAAGAAATTGGTATCAGTCGATTGTCTCAAGTTCTCGTCTCACCACCTTGTGACTTAAGATAACACTAACTCCAAAACGGTTTACTCTTGATGTTTAGTTCTTTCCAAGTTTCTTTAACTCTCATGTAAGTTCTCTTACATACGAAAAATTGAATATATAAAACGAAAAATAATACTGTAACAGTTTTTATGGGTTATTATATTTCTTATTATTCGGGAGTAGATAGTGGGTTTCTGTTGTTAAGTTTCGTAAAACCTTTTGTTTTGTTTTGTTTTGTAAAACGGTAGAAAAAAGTAGATAAGAATGTAAAGGAAAAGTAGGTCTTAAAATTTCATTTAAGGTCTGTAGTAAGATCAAGTGGGGGTTTATGGAGTTTTACATGGATTCCTGAAAACTTTTGGTATTTAGTGTTACGATGATAGTGTATATTGTTTTCCTTGTTCTTCAAAAATTATAATTGATAGTTAGGTGTAAGTTTAAAACGTTTCCTTACTATTATTACTAACCGTTACTTGACCGACCGATTCCTCTCTTCTTTATGCTGTCCACAACCTCAATCCTAGTCACCTTTCTGAATCTCGGTATCCACTTTCAGGACCTCCCACCTTTGTAATAACCTCAATCCTCGGGTGTCTTTCACTCGATCTTCCCAGCCTCACCAAGGTGAAAGTTGAAACGGATAACGAGTCAGTATAGTCAGAAAAAAAAGGAGAATTCTCAGACACATAAAGAGAAAGGGTGGTAGAGTAGATAAAATTAAGGCCGTGACTACGAGAGTCTTCTTAGACGCCTGACTTAATCCAGGAAATATGGGAACCATAAAGAAACTTCGTGAAAATTAAAGTTTTCAAGTGCTATTGAAAAAAAAAATTACAGATTGAGGTGATTCTTGCTACAGAGGAAATAAGTGACGACAGTAACGGTAGCGACTCCCGTCGCAGTCCTCTTGTGGGAGTAATTTATAAAAAAGCCTGTTTCGTCCCTTCTTCACAAGTTACTACCGTTTATGACCTTTGAAGATTTAGGTGGGTATTGTGACAAAGATTCTTCTAAAGCTTTAATAAATGAGAGTTCAACGGTAAGACAGTGTACATTTTTCTATGTTGAAATTTGGAAAACTCAATTTAGAAAATTTGGAACTCAATTTGGAAAAATTTGGATACTCAATTTTGAAAATTTGGAATAGTCAATTAATGGAATTCTGATTTAACTCGTGGAGTGGGGACAACTTGAGATTTTTGGATAGTTGGGTCCAGACGAGCATGTATTTTCTTTGCTAATTTGAAGCACTAATTTGTCTCGGGAGGGCGTTCCCAGATAGAGCACAAAAAAACGCCCCGCCCGGTGCGACGTGTAGTCCGCCCTAGAATCAAGGACGCTGGTCCCCTAGACTTGGGCGGGGGAAGTTACCTTTGTGCATCAGGATTGGTGACCTGGAGGTCTCTTCTGAGATCGAGCGAGATTTTGCTCTTAAACGAAGGAAGATTGCACCGGTTCTTCGCGACCCGGGGCGCCACTCCGGGGTGTCCAGAGAGCCCGATTGTTCGCCCTTCGGTTTCTTTCTAGAATTGGCGGGTCTTGCCTTCAAGGACTCGGAAGTGTGGGCGCCCCTTCATTGAGCCTGTGCCTGGTTCTACCGCCGCGGGTCACTCCCCTGACGGAAACGACGCCCCCAGCTTTTCTTAACCTCACGCCAACAAGCGAGAGGTCTTCCCTGAGGGGTTTTTCAGGCCGTCGACTATCTACTCCCTTAACGGGGTCTTCTCCCTCCGCGGCTTCGCACTCACGTCGGACACAGACCGCTGCCGTTTAACTTTTCCCAAATCCCCTGAGCCTCGTCTCCCCTATGGACCCAGACATTGAGCCCGCAACCCCCGCCGAAGCTGGACCCAGAACTTCTCTGACCCTAATGAAGCGGAACAGCGGAAATTAGAAGATGAGTCCTCTACGACCTAGGGTGTGGCGCCCGCGTTAAAACGGAATTCGTCTGAAAAAAAAAAAATTCGCCCCGCCCTCCCTTTTTTCTCCTGGCGATTGATTTTTACGCGTGGGTTAAAGAGAACCAACCTGAAGAATTGGAAAAATTTCAGGATCTGTGAAAACCGCCGGACCATTTCAAATACTTGTGGAGTCTTTCAATATAAAAAGTTACGTACTTCATTTACGTATCCTAATATTTCCTATGGTGAATGAAACCTTACGTCAAATAGTCTTTCATTTTCTAAATTTACACTACGTCATTTTGCGAAGTAATCATTTTGCGAACTAATAAATCATCATTTATACAACAGATGACACTAAAACTACATCATAATTCGTATTTGCCATAAAGTTTTGTATGCGTTATTGGTATTACACCCCTGTGTTATAGACATTGAAGGTACCACTGTTCAAATGTCTATGACGACTACGATGACACCAAAAAATTTAATAGAAGTAAGCATTACCTTTCTTCACGACGTAAAGTCAAGTCAAGTCAAGTCAAGTCAGCGAGTCAGCACAGGCTGAGACGCTGGGAGAAGAGGACGAGAGTTAGGGAGGGTCGTAGTCAGAAAAGGTTACTCAGTTGAGAAACGTACTCCACCGGTCTCATAACCTCAAAGTCGAAATCGTAGTCAGGAAGGTTACTTTTTGGGTCCTCAATCTCCAATGATTTTATTTACAGTGAAAAAAGATAGGTTTAAAGACTTAGGAGACTTAAAAAAGGATCTAGGTTGGAGGGACTCCGAGAGACACTGAGAGTCTTCCTAAGAATCTTATTTAATGAAACTCAATATTACTAACTACATTAGAACTTTCACTTTCAACAAGTCAGTACGGGTTGAGAAACCCTGGGGTACCTGATATGTCAGGTACCTTAAGAGGTCCGGTTTTATAACCTCACCCATCGTCAAGGGAAGAGGTCCCATAGAAGGGTTGGGTCCCCACCTTGGGTCCAGAGGGTGTAACGTCCGCCTAAGAAATGGTCGACTCGGTGGTCCCTACGGGACTACATTAGAATGAAAATAATTTTAATAAAAAAAGATTACGTCAAGGAGGGAAATGGGATAGGTCCGAGACAACTTCACGGAAAGTAACTGATATTTTCTTAACAAAACGACAAAAAAAAGAGGAACTTAAAAAAGTACTTTATCGGATTTTTAGAAATGAATCTAAATTTAAAAGTTTAATCAAGGAAACCCCCTTTTCACCCATAGTTCATAGTTAGATCCATCTTTATATTTTCGAATAAAAGACGACAATTTTTCTCAACTTAAACCTTCCACCAAGTTCAACATATTAACTACTATCTTCGGAACTCAGAACAAAACACAAATGTTTTCAATACGTTTCACGACAGTCTCTGGTCTCTCACTCTATTTTGTCAAATGGTCATGTCCTAATCGTCTCGTACCACTTCATCTTTAACGAACTTTGCATCAATACCGGTTTGACATTTCTCTAAACTTACGGTCTGACTTCTTAAACCTAAGACACCTTGATGACTTTTACAATTCATCTCTTCACTTTAAATCTTTCAAATTTTAGATCTCACCACACTAACTATAATACTACATGTCTCTTCGGTCTATGTTTTACAAATCCGTTTCACTACGGAACTTTCCTAATGGTCATCAAGACGGCGAAATAAAATCCTTCCTGTGTAGACGGTGTAAGGTCAGTCAATTACCTAGTGGGGTTCGTCTTCTTGGAGGCAACCTTAGATGTTCGTTTCTTCGGAAGAAATCGTCTCACCTTTGTATAAGATATAGGAAAATCCAAGCACACTCAACGTACAAGAGGACGACGACTTAAGGCGGGGGGAGGGGTCCTTATTCTGGCGAATGAGACTACAAAATTAAAAATCTTAATTTGAACCATTTTTTTAAAAAATCCTTTTAATTGTAGTATTTTATAATTCCCTGTAAACTGACGATTAGAAAAAAAGGGGGGGTGTCTTCTCTTTTGATTATCGGACTCTCTTTTTCCTTATTATTGACTGCAACATATATCACAAAAGTACAAATAATAGTGTAAACTCGAAGTAGAATTTGTAGACTTTTATTCATAAGAATTATTCATAAGTAAAAACGTTTCTCCTTTGTCAAGTCCATCTAATAAACTAAATGGGTCCCAGTTAAATGATCATTGACCATCTTGGCCTTAATACTACATTCCGACAATCACGAGTTTGGATTATAATAAAATCTGATGTTATGTAAAGGACAGAGAAAGTTCTAAAAGGAGACTTTCAATATGTACCAACGTGTTGTCTAATAGGAGTCTGAATCATCGAATTTTGGTGTTTGTAAATAATAGAGTGCAAAAGACACCTAGTCCTTAGATCCGTGTCGAATCGACTCAGGATACCAAGTCCCGGAGAGAGTCTGACAGTAGTTTCACAACCGGTCCCGATCTGATCATTTCCAAGATGAAGATTCGAGTGAGTGCACCAACAACCGTTCTAATTAAAGGAGTACAGATAACCTGACTCCCAAAGCCAAGAAATGACCGAGACTGACCTCGATGTACCCGGAGAGTGTCCTTATCAATGTTGTACCGTCGTCTGAAGTCAGTCTCCCTCGTTCGTTCTCTCTCGTTCTATCTTCGACCTAATAAAAATATTGGATCAGAGTTCGTTGTAGTGTAGTGAAAACTGCAAAAGATAAACGACGACGACGATTCAACGAAGTCAGCACAGGCTGAGACACGCTGGGGTATCTGCCGGAGGGTGGTCCGAGGCGGCAGGGATCCGAAGAGGTCCGTTCTTGTGACCTCACCCAACGGTAAAGGTAGAGGTCATGTACTTTCACTTTTCACTTTCACTTCAACGAGTCAGCACAGGCTGAGAATCACTGGGGTACCTGACGTCGGATGGTCCGAAGAGTCAGGTACCCTAAAAGGTCCGTTCTCATGACCTCACCCCACGGTAACGGAAGAGGAAGATAAACGATCTCACAAAAATTAGATTTTCGTTAATGTCTGAATTATCTTTTCAACATGTCCATTGTTTCTTGGAAGAAAACTCATGAACTTTCATTCAACGGTTTCACTGTGGAGTACTGAGGGTTTATAAAGGGTGTTTGTTACTGAAAGAAAATGTATTGGTGTTACTTTAGTAGTTTTAACCCTTTAAGTGTATTATTTAATGATGACAGATTGGGAGTGTAGTATTAGTAGGGTAGTCAGTAGTATTGGAAGAATTCTTCTAGGTCAATTTTAGAAGTCAAAAAGAAACTTAAAGTACTGGAACTATGAAAACTTTTACTATCCGGTCAATAAAATATCTCGCATAGAGTCAAACGTTAACAGACTACAAACCAATACTACTCTACGTTCAACACTACGACACAAGAGCAACGTAGGACAGTCCACCGCGTACGAAAACTATACGGGGAAATGGACCTACTAGTAAAACTAGTCAACTAATTCACCCACAATTGACAACATTTTATTGAAAAAGGAGGAAACATTAATTCGACAAAACACCCTTATACGAAACTTTGATGCATTTATATTAAGGAGTAGTTTGACATACATTGAACAAACATCATCGAACCAGAGGACTAAAGGAAAAAATAAGTTACCTAAAAGTAGGTAATGATAATAATATATAAAACTTTAAGGACCACGGGGGACTAAACCACTCACCCTCCGGGTACATCTATGAGAAATGTGGAGTGAACCAATGTCGTGGGGTCCCACGAGGTTGTAGGGGGAGATACACCTGAGGGAGAAATGAAGCCGAAACTGTGGAACGGGACTCGACACGGGGGGGTGGAGTGGGAGGACCGAATAAGGAGACGGAACGTGGGGGACCACCGAAATCCTGACTTAACAAGTCCGTTCTCTTTCATAAAATTGGTAGGAACATGACGACAAGGAACCTAATTAAGGATTATAACTATGTCGTAAATTTTTAATAAAGTAAAACAATAAAAAACAAGAGTCACTTAAATTAAACTAATGGTTTCACTAAGAGAGTGAATTTTTTTTAAAAACAAATCAAAAATTAACTTCTTATTAACGAAGTGTCTTAAAACAACAAAGGAAGAAAATAAGATGTCTTAAGTTTGAGGAAATCGTAAATATAGATCTAAGATAAAGATAGGAAGTCAAGAAAACGACGATAATTTTACAAAAGTTTAAGGTTATAGGGAACATTTTTATGTCTTGAAAGGACGTTGAAAGCACAAAATAGGAAAAACACACATATACGAGACATTTTGTTCTCGAGACATCCATTTGTCTTTTTTTTCACAACTTACAATTTCTAGTTATTTACTAAAATAAAAGGGGTATGAACATCTACGAGAATTACGAGAGTCGGATAAAGTCTGTGTGTATGGTGGATGTGTGTAATCATATATTGTCAGTTTAAATCCCGTTCCTACTTATTACTTATTAAAATGACTGAAATAAAAAGTCTTCCATTTTCATCCCGTGGTGTCTCCTCACTATTTATAAAGACAACAAACTGGAAGTGGTAGGGGACAACGAGTCCGTTTAGACCCATGAAAGTGACACAAAAGTTTAGGAATCGTAAAAAAAATAACATAACATAAATAAACACCGACGTGACCCAGAAGTAACGACATACGTCCGAAAGAGATCGACATCGGTCGTCCCCGATGAGAAGTAACGTCGCGTGTCCGAACAGTGACACCACCGAAGGCAACGTCTCGTAGCCGAGAACCCATGAGCCCGAAGTCATCAACACCTGGTCCGAATCAACGAGATGTCGTACACTCTAGAACCTGGTCCCCAGCTTGGACACAGGGGTAGTAACCGTCCATCTGAGGGTTTGTGATCTGGTGGTTCCGTCAGGGATCATAAAGTATAATTCGTTTTATCTTACCGAAGAGATGAGGTAGGGTGTTGACCATTATTTTTTGTAAAATTCGTATATTTTATATATCCCGAAGGGTATCGAAAAGGAGACTTACACAAATAAGGATTGATATGATTCTCACTCAATTTCAAAAGTAAAGACTGAACAAGTAAAATTACATGAGTACAAAAAGAATTGTACTTATGAGAGACTTTACCCGTCCGTTCGGGAGACTCGACAGAGGTGACCAGACACGTTTTATGCCGACCCAGTGTCAACTCACACTATACGACTTCACGAGGTCGACAGTCCGAAAGGAGACACGGTGAAATGTTGGTCGAAAACTAAAACTGTCTACATTCATATTTCATGTTTAATGTAAAAAGAGGTTCAAGTTTTCTATAGATACGATCGAAAAGACTTCTGATCGGTGAACACAAACTAGTTTCTTACACAGGATATATATTGTTCCATTTAAACACTAAAAGAAGTGGGATTAATAATCGAAGTCAGTAAAGAAAAAAAATTTCGAGTCGATGAAATCTCACTTGGACAGACATACGTAAGACCCTTTGATTTGTCGTCATACAAATATAATCCTAAGACTTTAAATATGAAATCCGATTCTTTGTGTCCCACAATTACTTCCGAGTGTAAAACCTTACGAGACGGGATATTTCTATGTATTATCGAGGAACAATTGACCAGAATCTTAGAAATAAATTTTGAAAAAAACACTGTTTATAATTCTACTACGTCAATGATTATAAAGTATAGAAATTTTTAACGGAATCAATAAAAATAAAAATCAACATAGATATGAGAATTTCCGAGAACCGGTAACCTACAACTTAGACGCTATCACAAAAAATTCCGTAACAATGGATACACCCAAGGTCTATTCCTTGCTACACGGCTCGACTTCTTTCGGAATACATGACGGGTACTCTTCAAGACAAAGACCGGTCTGTCGGGGAGAGGTCCATGAATAAGGGTCGTAAAGGGTTAATAGTAGAGAAACCAGTAACGTAAAGATCATAACAGATAAAGAAACATTTTTAGATCAGAAATTTCAAAGAAAAAAGAGGAAAGATAAACACGAAACGTTCTTCGTGACTGTAATTAAATAAGAATACAGTAATAAAATAATTTACGTAAACTGTACTGTCTCTAATTTGGTACGTATGTAATAGGACAAATTAGGAAAGTCCCCGGGACCCTCCATCTATCATAGTTAGACTAAGAATCCATCCCTTTGACTCTTAGTCTCTAGAATTTTGGTTGATCACTCCTCGGTATTGACTCCAAAATAGACTAAAGTTTGAGAGACGGAAAGGATGGCATCGTTTGGTCGGGGTACAAGACGGGTCCGAAGGACCATGTGATTACCGTAATTACCACCGTCAACTTGTCCCAAGTCAACGATTCCTTCTGAGTGTCCTGACGTGTACGCTCACTGATGTTTAGATGTCAAATACTGTCATTTTGTCGTGGTGTATGGCCATCGTAGCTTCACTTCCACAGTGTCCCCGAAGGGTCCACCAGGTCGCCATTTCTTGGGTGGACGTACGTCCTCTAAGGTCTCTGTTCGGGACCCAACCCTTCTAGGGGATCTCCTCCTTTACCGTTGAGTGAGGGTATAAGAACGGACCCTTTTAGGGTACTTGTCTCCTTGGACCGTCCGATGTCAGGCACCCAGTGTTTTCTCAGCCTGCACTGAACCACTGGTTTGTTGTTGTTTCCGACAGTGTCGGTTCCTGCGGGTGCGGCATCCCTCAGACCTCTCCGGTCCACGTCCGAGGAGAACTCGAAGGGCACCTTCTCGACACCGTCATACGGGAAAGAGAGGTTAGTCTTTGGTGAGTACACACGTGTTTCGAGAAGTCTTGTTCCCTCGGGTTTTGCATCAGAGTTCACCATGAACAAATATAAAACGACCAGAGCCTCCGTATAACTCATTTCGGAACTCGTGTCGGAAGACCCCCGAGTGTTCTGGTCTCTGTTTTGAGAGACCTGGGTACCTTTCACAGAGAAACAAAATAAAAATTGAAAAATTCATTGAAGATTTTAAAATCACAAAGTTCATATTTTTTTACATTTATCATTATATTCTTCGTAGAGATGTAGATGGTGGGTTGGAGTGGTTAATGATTGTAAAACGATGGGAACATTTGTGAATGGAACGTAAGAAAGACAATTAGTCTTTCTTAATGTTCATGTCGACACATCAGGAGGGGTCGGAGTAAGGGACGAAGGGACAGGACGTCATTGATGATAGCACTTAAATCACTGGTACTAAACAAATGTACCAAAGACATAGATGTTGTAAAAGTTCATAGATCTCCGTCATATATACCATGATAAATAAACAAGATGTAAAAAGAAATTTACAGTAAGACATATATAAGACGTTGGATAGGAAGTATCCCCCTCAGTCGAAAAAACTTTAATTAGGTACACAGTATACATCGTCCGAACTTCGAAATATTAACCATCTTGGTAGATTAAAATTAGACTCTCGACTCCTCATCACAAATAGATCAACTCAGAGGGAAACCCTTGTGACCGAATAAGTAAAATCTCGGAGGACAGTCTGGGAGAAAGATGTAATAACAACACACTGACATTGAACTTGTGGGAAGAGTGGTTCAATGCACAGTAGTGTCCACAATTAGTTCGAACGTAAGAACCATGTGAAGGATGAATGAGATCGTATCACCGAGAAAGAGACGAATGTATCTAAAACTCGAAAACCTACATGTCCAATTGCAAAAATTAGTTTAAACCCTTCAAAAGTCCAGTATAAAGAAGTTTACAACAAAGACGGGGAAAGGGAGAGAAGACCCAGAGGGTAATACGTCGACAACCACACGAACTAGCCTAGGGTGTCCGGAGACAAGTAAAAGGAAGTAAGGTGTACCTACAAGGAAGAGAGGTAGGAACACGGTGACTATAGAATCTCCCTAATGATGAAGTCTAGTGGGGTGACAGGCGATATGAATAAAGAAACGTAGATCCGATTGGGGAATCAGAGATTTGATCGCGTATATAAGATATTATATAAAAAGGAAATTTTTTTTAGAAGGTCATCAAAGAGTAGTTGTATGTAATTATTTTAATACCGGACTGACGACAGATATGAAATTGGAAGAGAAGCTGAGCCGAGGGGTGTCCTTATCACACAAGGTTCGGACTCTTTGATAAATTTTAAGGGGTGTATACGACAGGGAATCCCGAAATGAAAATGTGTAACAACAACCAGAAAGGTCAAGTCGAATCTGGACTGACGAAGACTCTTTGGAAAGGACTCTGAGACGAAAGATTTATATTAGTGTCCCTGAAGGGACCACCAGGTCACCAATTCTGAGGTGTGAGGATTACGTCCCCCATGTCCAAGTTAGGGACCAGTCCCTTGATTCTAGGACGTACGGGGTGTCACGTCGGTTTTTTATTTTGTTAGTGTTTTCATAGTAGTGTCGGGATAGGTTTTTTTTTAGCCATTAAAGAAAAAAAAAAAAAAAACCATCAAAGAATTATAGTAGTTTATAGTAGGCAAAATGTAAAGGGGACGACGAGATACGTACGAAAGAAAAATTTTCATTAAACGTGGTTATAGTAGAAGTCAAATGACAAAGGTGTCTAGCTAAACCCTACAACGGTAACCTACTCGGGTGACAAGAACAATTACTTAAGGATCTAGCAAAAGTTTCGGAAACAGTGAACCTGGAGGTCGAAGGAAGGAACTCCGGTCTCCTGAATTTTTGATACCACTCAAAAAGAACCGATTGTATGTCACCGGAAGTCAACAGTGGTCGTACGTCGTAAAGGAAATTACTGGTCTCCTACTTCTATCGATTCTTCTCTTGACGAACAAACAGAGAGTTGACTGGAAAAGGTTAGAGATAACCTTCCCACTGAACTCCCAAATTTATTTACTCAAGATAAACGTGAAAATCTATGCTACGAGATTCACCGTATTTAAGTTAAAATAGAGTTAAACAATGAATTTGATGAATTGTCTTCTATGACTTTACACCGAATAACGTATGGTAAAAGGTTTCTTTTACAATCTCTTCAATATTTGAGGGAAGAGGGAACATTTGTCTTTAAAACTTTATGAAACCGGGTAGACATGAAACTTTGACTTGTAAATGACACGGCAAACAGTAGGACACTAATAAGATAGTTCTGTCTGACATTGACATCCTTTATCTTCGATAATAAAACGAAAAGGTCAACTCTTTGATAATATATAAAATCGTAGTCTGATATTTGTAGACTACGGATAATATTTACAGGTGAACAGGGATCGGTTCCGTTCAAAAGAAGTGGGACAGTACCCAGACGTAATAAGAATCTTGTTTTCATTTCTAAGACCGTTCGAGAAAACAACACAGTTTTCGTTTAAGTCCCGAAGGAACCACCGAGTCTCTCTTTCTTAGGTGGGCGATTACGTTCTCTGTGTCCAAACTAGGGACCAGGTCCCTCTAGAGTGTACTGCACGTCATCAATTCGGGTACTCGGTGTTGATAACTCGGATACGATATCTTGGGTCCTCGGTGTTGATATCACTCCGATGTACGGAATTGTCGACTTCGGGTGCACGGACCTCGGGCACGAGGTGTCGTTCTCTTCGGTGGCGTCACTCGTCGGACGTGTGGCGTCGATCTGTCTTCCGGTCCGTCGTTGCTTCTGGGTCGTGTAGGTTTTTATTTCATTTAAGTCACAGTCGCGTTCTATGTTCTGTATCCACCATCAGTAATAAACCAAAACTTCAAATGTCTAAAGTCTCTTTTATACCTCAACCACTAAACTTTCGTTCAACCATGATTCTCTTCTGCTCCATCAAGGTCCTTTTGACAAGGGAAAGAGTGTCGTCTAGGGCCCGTCCAGTCCTTCACGGACACCTATGGAATCGGAGACGATCTTCATTCAGATGAACTCACTTCTCTTGACAGAAACACAAATAGTAAAAAAGACACTAAAAACGGAACATGGTAGGTCTACGTAGGAATACCGAAGACAAGTACCACCACCTCTAAGCACATTCAGAAAGTACAACCAAGGAAACGTCACGAACTGTCTTCTGTTCTAGTCAGAAGAGGACGTGGACGAACTTCTACTTGACCTAGTGGCCTGACTACTCTCTTTTTGACGTTGGTTTAATCCGAGTCTGTAGGTTCACGTACAGTGACGGACATAAGAGAGGCACACACCGACCCGCACATCCAATCGCTTACACGGACCCCTGTATTTGGCACCACTGTGATATATGGGTACACATAGTCAATGAGAATCGTAAACATCTAGTGCACCATAAACACATTCTTTCCGTCACTGTCTCTTTTGGATTCACCCGCCTTCTCCCTACCATTCTTAATCGTTGTTTTGGTCTTAATCTTGAGTCCTTAAGCACTTGTGTGGACTTGACAAAGAAAATGACAGTGAAGGGTCATCCTTTAAACACAAGGAGATTCGTCACTTCGAGGAAAGATCAAAATCTTTCCTTTTTAGTCAAATTAACTACTTTAGATGGTTCCTTCGTGGTCGACTTAGGAGATCCGGGGTTGAACCACAAAGGTAAGGTCGACGAGTCAAACCGTGTCTTAGGAAGACTCTGTCTTCTGAGTCTGGTTAAAACTAAATGAAATTTATATGAAAGAAACCATGTAATTCCTGATAAGAAAATATCCCTTTTTGTAAATTTTCCCTGTACTCTTTAAATATTTTGTATGGAAATTTCACCCCGAAGGGACCACCAAGTCTGTCATTTCTTAGACGGACATTGTGTCTTCTAGACCTAAACTAGGGACCCAGCCCTTCTAGGGGACCTCTTCCCTTACGGATAGGTAAGGTTATAAGAACGGACCTCTTAGGGAACCTGTCTCCTCGGACCGTCCAATGTTAGGTACCGTAGTGTCTCTCAGTCTGTGTTGACTCACTGAATTGTGAAACTAGAAATTTTATTAGAACGGTATCAACCGTGTGATTCTGGGGATCTAGAAAGATATCCTTTAAGCATTCTCCACTACTTCAATCCAGGACTCTGACCTCTTATCCCCGGGACTCTCCTCCACCAGGGATCCGGTAACCTGACGGGTCTCTAAACTACTCTACTTCGTACGAGTGTTTAGCAATACAAATCAGGGAACCGTCATAATGGAAGACTCTTTTGGGTGAGAGAAAAGAAAAGAAAAGAATCAAGAAACAACCTTGGGTACGTCGAGAGGGACTATTGAACAAGTGTCACATACTCCTTCCACCCCGAGACCCCGAAGGTCGTCTAACTCAGCAGGTACTGGCTGGACCTGCGAAGGAACCCGGACTGGTCGAGGGGACAGGGCCCTAAACTCCCGGCCGGTCTCGCGAGGGGAGATCACGGACTCAGAGGAGCGTCCTACCACTGAGCCTCGGTCCTGTGGTAGAAAAGGGGTCCGAGTCTCGTCCATATCTGAGGAAACCGAACACACCCCACCTGAAAAATTTTTGTAGTAAGAATTGTTTTTAGAACCACCTTTTAACCTTTAATTGAATCCAATTAACTAGTCTTATGGTATCTTACCAAAATAAGTAATCAACGTCACCTCTACGATTTAAGTAATAAAACATACCTTTAGACAATAAAAACTTCTCAAGTCAATGTGTCAAGTCTTTGATTTAAAAATATCAAAAATTTTACAATTTTTCTATTTACAATCGAAAGTGTATGAAGATCTTTATAAAGAGGTCTGGTATCAGTAATTACAGTAACAGGTTGTAGAGGGGAAAGGAAGTCCGACTTTTCTCGGGTCCAGGGTAGCAGAGGTCTTGAGCCTCACCCCTGAGGAGGTCAGGACACCTGGCAGGGCTCGGCCTCCGACGACCGGGGCGGTGGTCTTGGGCGGGTCACTGGGCGTCATACCCTTGTCCTCTGTCGCGGTCGGACCTTCACGGTAGATCAGGAGAAGCTTTTCGGTTTGCCCGAGCGGAGACGAGAAGGTCGTCGAACCACTCGGGTGGGTGTACGAACGTCCAAGGACTCGTACCGTCGTACGCTCGGGAGTGGCACATATGTCGCACCTCTTCGTCCGTACTCGGCTCGGACGAGGACACCCATATCCTCCGACACCCTTATTCAAATTTCTACCCTGTCAACCCACTGATCTTCTCCCCACCTTTTAATTCCCAAAACGGAAAACAAAGAAACCCTACCGATGACCTCTGTACTATTTAAACAGATCGGGTTCCCTGTCATCACTGTTTCCCCTTGTCTGGACCATTCAACACCAAATTGTCTTTCCCTCACTTCCTTAAAAATACTCTCCCTTCATCTACCCGTCTCAAATTTCCTCTTGTATTTTGATCTTTAAACTCGTAGTACTCTAAGACTTAAACTGCTGAATGTCACAGACGGGAAGTAATTGTGACTGACGAGACGGAGGAAGGAGTCCTGCGGAGAAGGGCTTCGAAGAAACTAGGGTGCAGAGTCGTGTCTCTGACCACGGGAACCCATTTGTAGTGTGAGTCGTTTCTTTGGTCCCTCTTACCATCGTGCCTCCACCTACGGTCGTGAGGCCGTCTCGGTCCGACCTTCCGTCACGACTTGTAGGAGAACCGGATGTTTGTCAGATTGGTCGGGCGACTTTGGCTGAGGTGCCACTCTATTCGGCAACGGGACTAGTACACGTCGTGAACGACAAATACTCTACTCCTCTCCGACAAGGATATTAATCGTGGGACGGACGGGTGTGAAAAGTGTTCAGTTCTACCTGAGTCAGACCCAAGTAGGATCTCTTGTTTGTGCCCTGGCCGAGTCAGGAAGACGTCAAATCGTAAACCGTAAGGTGGTTTAAGACTATTTAAGAAACAGAAGAGTTGAATCTACTGAGCTTCATCTTTTCCCTATCTCTTTGTCGTTCTCCATTGTCCGGCGACGAGGTCGGAGCACAACATCTCGTCGACGAAAAAGGCAGACTCAACGACAGAAAACCTGAACCTCGGGACCGGTCAATCGCATCGACAGACGTACCTCGAGACACGAGACGACGGTGCTCGTGTCGAAGTAAGGAGTACCGCCCGCGCAATAAAACGGCACAAGGCTCCGGGGTCCGAACACATGACTGAGAGTCGACGGTAGTGTGCTTACTGACGACGACCAAGGTGAACACCCATTTCGTTTGGTCAGTGCTTTCGACTCTTTCGTTGAGTTCGTAAACGAGATACGGTGCCTACCTTCGTTCTCCTGCCACCCGTAATTCCTTAGTACTTTTGACGTAAGAGAAAGGAAACGACCGAGTAAAGGTTTAAACGGTACAGTGGACGAACTATATTTATATCATTAAAGACTGAAGACAAGGGAGGCTCCTGTTTCATTTTATTATGAACGGTCGTCGACAAATAGTCTTCGTAAGGGTCTAAGTACCAAAACATCCCAATGTCCTAAGGTGACCTCCCTCGACGACACTACGATTTTCGAGTTCTTACATGTAAGTAAATGGGAATCATTTATACGTCTACTACCAAAAGGTTCAAAAATGGTTTTTTTTTTTTGGGACGTAAAAAGGTCAAATTTTAGAACCTTCATGCATTTCGATGGACTTCTGTTTACAAAACCGGGTGGAACGTTTACCCTCTCTAATTCAGATAGAAACGTGTACTCAAGAGAGACGGACCCAGGAGTACTTTTTTACATACCGTCAAGATTCATTGAGGGGAGACAGTGACAGTACGATTGACCTTTGGGGTGTCCCGAAAAAAAAAAAAAAACCATCACCCTTTTAAACCGGAGTATTCACCGGGACTCAAGGTCCTCAAACTTCCAGACAAAAACGTTGAACAGACGATTCTAAGGGGTGTCGACGACACACTGACCCTTAATGTTTTAAATTCTCCGAGAGGATATTTCCCAGAACTTCGATCTTTTTTTCAAACGTGACAAAAGGTTGAATTTAAAGAAAGGTAAAACAGTGACATAATTGATTTAACGGGAGTCAGTGTTCATTCTCAAGTTTGAAACGGGAGGATCTCGAAATAATTCTGTAAGTCGGTGTTTCTCCTATTCCTTTGTCACTTTTACAGTAGAAGACAGTCTGCAACCTCCCTTGAAAACCCAATAGAGCAATCTACACAAACACGAGAGTGGCTGTGGGACACGAGTAGACACCGAGAGGTTCCGTCTCCCTTGGTTCACAAGACGAAGGGACTCTTGAAAATAGAAAGTCACTTGACAAAACAGAGGGACATTGTGGTAAAGAGTCTTAGAGTCTAGTGAAGCGTCCGTACTAGTTCACCGTCACTCTAAGAAGGATAATAATCGAGACGACCGATTTTGTCCTTCGACTCTTCCGGTTCCAGTATCGAATTTGAGAAGTCTCAGTAAATTGAAACAAAGTAAGGAGTCGGAATCTGATAAAGTACTTATGGTCGATCCGTAGAATACTTAGACTTAGGAACAAGTGTCCCGGTCAAGTCGTAGTGTCTACTCTTCAGTCACGTTTCACACACCACGATGTGACTACCGCCCAGTGTGCACAGTAGGAGAGAGAGTATGTTTCTACTCCTGTGTATGTCTACGAACCTCCTCCTGCATTCGGCATAACATCTCCGCGGCTCACACAATCGTCACCATAGTGTCGTCTGAGTTCGAAGAACTAAGAATCAGACCGAAAATCGATGGGTGAGGTCATAAGAATCCGAAGGGAACACCGAGTCGACCATTTCTTAGACGAAACTTACGCCCTCTGGACCCAAACTGGGAATCTAACCCTTCTAGGGAACCTCTTCCCTTTCCGATGGGTGAGGCTATAAGACCGGATCTCTTAAGGTACCTGACATATCACGTACCCCAGCGTTTCTCAGTCTGTACTGACTCGCTAAAAGTGAAAGTGAAATACATATCGTGTCATATGTTAATTGAACAAAATAAATGAGGATCTGTATAGATCTAGAAACACCCTCTTTAAATGTCTGGCGTAGAATTTCGATAATGGGAAACAGAGACATTTCCTTAAATTAGAGATTATTACTTGAAAAGATAGATGTCTCAGAGAGACTCTTTAGTTCTTTCCATAAGGCTTATAAGGCCGTCACCCTTAGAGACACGAGTAGGACTTCTATAGGGTCGGGAAGGACGTCTCTTCACCTTACTCACCGAAACTTTTTATTTCGGATTTAAGGAAAAACTCGTCGACTACGATTCCAAAAGAGGAAAGACCAAATTAGTGTTCCTCGGGGACGGGAACGTTTCTGTACACACAGTGGCGGACGCAGACTGTTCTCCTCTGAATGAACGTCGTATCCCTACACCCGTCCTCTCCGTCCCGCTCGGACCGGGACCACTTCCTCACGGACTAAGGTTTTGAGGTCTCTCCTGGGGTCGGAACTCGTCAAAAGCACAGACTCCAGCCCCGTCACAAAACCTCTGAGAATACAGGGTCCTTATACAGTCACACACAATTATTTCGTAAACAATTCTAAGAATGTCAACCTCTCGATAAAAGGAGGAACAGATTACCCGACTATATTTCCTTCGACTTTGACTCTTTTGGTGATGTCACCTCGTCATTTGTTTCAGTTTTAAAATCAAAAGTCTAACCGACGTTTCGGACCTCAAATAGACACTAAGATCAGCTTCTCCATAAGGACTTGTCTCTGTTCTGTAACAAGAGACGTAGGGGTCTGGAGGAGTACGCAATATCACTTACCATTCGATTACCAAAAGAGGGAAGTGAACTATTATTGTTCTTACTCTCGACGGTTTCCCTCCGTCCGAGAAGTCTTCTCTGGGGAGATGCGTTCCGAGGGGACTCACCCCGAGGGGTCCCGAGAAAGTGACGACCACCCCGCAACAGCGGTTCCACCCCTTCAACTGGGACTGGACAGGGTTGATTTATCTGATGGGTGTCTCTCTCGCTGGTGTTTCCTTCGATCCATAAGACGGTTTACATAAAAGAAAGTCATCGACGTCATCCAACCAAAATATGGAGTGAAGAAAGTATGACGTCATAAGATCCTTGTATCATACATTATATTATGAGGTGGGTACGATTTGAAATATAGAGAGTTTTTTTTAAAAAGATACATAACGTGGGTTGTTTTATTTGGGAATTATAGATTATGAGTCAGGTATATGTTTTAAGGGTCAACAAGGGTTTTACAGGAAATGCAAACTAAACAGGTGTCGTCATAGGTTAAGTTTTTCATTACCCAACGTATTTAGAGAAATCAGATTTCCTGTCGGGGGAAAAAAAGTACATACAGTCTAAAATTTAGACAATAAAAAGAGTTAGGACTGAAAAATTTCTCCCATGTATCACAACTTAAACGAGAATTTAGTTCGGAGGTAGTCACCCATTCTGACCATCTCCAACGGAGGTCCAATAAAAGGATCCCCGTGAGGAAACGGAAACCGTGACTACTTACCGTACTGCCAAGTAAAGGTCAGAGGTACCAGGGGAATCTCCAACCAATTGTCCATCGAAACATTACAAGATCATTACTCTGAAGACCGGATCCTACGCTTCGGTAGACGACTGATCGCTGACACATCTTCACACGAGTGATCTTCGAGTAGCGAAGATCCAGTGTTAAAGAATTCCTCATCACAACTTAGTAATTGTGTTCCATAAGTTTACCTGATGTTCGGATTCAAAGTCTAATATTAACCCACAAACAAAACTCAGAAATATAATAATAAAATTAAATATGGAGGGTGGTTTTTTCCAAAAGTGAGAAGAAATTTTATCTCAAGGTATGATAAAAACCGAAACACCCTAAAAATTTTTAATATTTACCATCGTTTAACCCTATGTGAACTATAGTAAATTCTTTGTAATTCAGAGCACACACCGTGACAGGTTCGGGAACATATTGTGTTCGTACTTACTAGTGGACCAAAGGTGGGAGTTCTTCAAGGTGGGAGGTTCAGGTCGGACCTTCTATATACACATGTATTTACAATGTGTTCTGTTTCTCACTATTTGTCATATTCAATTAAGAGTAGATACCTTATATACCTTAACCTCTCTTTAACCCCTTTCCATACCTAAACCCGACTCAACCTCTACATCCGAAATACTCTTGTCCCTGGAACAGACAGGACAAAATAGTAGAGTTGTAAATTTCGACGGGACGTTTACCATCTGCGAATTACTTTTTTCCTATAATCTCCGACTTCCTTGTAACTTGTTTCCTCGTCTTAAAGATTCAAGGACTTTCTCGTCCACAAGACGGCACTGTTCTGGAGACGTGACTCATCTTCTCTTGCCGACTTTCTTACGTCAGACCCGGTCAGACTTCAGAGTACAATGTGACTCCGTCAAGACGCCCCTCTCTCTTCGGCACCCTCTTACAAAACTCGTCCCTTCACTGCAAACGAGTCCTCCTGTTAGGACCTCACACATCGCGTACGTGATTCCCTCTGCCCTTACCCACGAACCTATCTTTACAGTCACCACTGAAGTCGGAAACCTCCCTTCTTCTACCCTCCTCAGTACCTGCCGGGACTCCAAACACCGGACGGACTAGTTCCGTCTCTCGAGTCCACGCCTCCCTTCTGTCAGCGAAATAAAAATTTGCAACACTCAAGTCAATGCATTTTTATGGACGGACCTTTACCACAAGATCTCCAGTCCTCTTAAGTCACGCGGTCAGTTCCTAGTAACAAAGTTTACGAGTCTTACCCGTCTGAGATTTCGGCGTCTCTCGCTACGACAGTGGCAATGGTGGAGTGTTCCTGGAATTACGGTCGGACAAACAAACAGAACAAACACGGTGTAGCGGTTGACTCTAGAGTCAAGAGGTTAATCCTGACTCGGGTCCGGTACCGTAACGTTCGGGTCTTTGGAGTGGTGATCCGGTGGTCCCTTGAGTCACGGTCGACCAAATTGCCACACGGATACGGACTCCCGAACTCCGACGGACAGTTCAAAGACCACTTATACGATGGTCTGACCTACTCATATGAAAGTTTATCACACACCAGAGTCTACCCCACTACTAATTAAAATACACAGTTACATTGATCAATTACCTATCGACCATTTTGTAATAGAGACCCCTGAAGGAACCACTAGGTGACCAATGTTTAGACGGAAGGTTCGCCTCCTGTCGCAAAGCTATAGACTAACCCCTTGACTCCAGGGTGTATGGTACACACGTTGATTCGGTTTCATGGTGTCGATGACTCGGGTGCGCGGCGTTACTTCTAGGTCGTGTCGGTTTTTATTATAATAAAAGGCTATTATAATATAATAGTCGGACACTCCCACAAACGTTTTATCTAATCGTAAACTCAACCATTTGCGTCATTTCTTCTAGTGGGAATGGTCACGTTCACCCGTAGTGGGTGACTCTCGGACTCGTCTTGTTTTTCCGATTCCTTTCCGCTTAAACGAGAGAAACACCGACCTTGTAACCCCGAGGACCAAGTACCCGGAAACCTCGACCTGACCCCTGAGGTGGTGACCGAAAGGACCCGAAGGTTCGAACGTACACCAACCATTATCCTAAAGAGTCAGAGACACTAGTACACTCGGTGTAGGGTATTATTAAGAAAGAAATATACATAGGATAACCAAGAGAAAAGAGACCGCTGACGACTGACTATGTCTACTCGCACTTGAATGCTCGAAGTAGAAGGTTTCGTAAAATAAAGAAGGTGTGTGATCCTGTAGTGAAGTTCAATAATAAGTAAGAACACCCAAGTCAAGTCAAGTCAAGTCAAGTCAGTCAGTCAACATAGGCTGAGAAACGTTGGGGTACTTAGCGTCGTGCGGTCCGGAGGGACAGGTAGTGGTTGAGGGCCTCAAGTGAGTCTGTGCAGGTAGCTCAGTCACTACGGTAGGTCGGTAGGGTAGGAGACAGCAGGGGAAGAGGAGGACGGGGGTTAGGGAGGGTCGAAGTCCCAGAAAAGGTTACTCAGTTGAGAAGAGTACTCCACCGGTTTCATGACCTCAAAAGTCGAAATCGTAGTAAGGAAGGTTTCTTTAGGGTCCCGACTAGAGGAAGTCCTACCTGACCAACCTAGAGGAACGTCAGGTTCCCTGAGAGTTCTCAGAGGAGATCTTCACAAACCAAACTGGAAAGACCATTGGGTAAAAAGGAATAAACCAAGAAATAAACTTTTTTTTAAAAATAAAGTGAACCGTTTGGGAAAATTTCTACCTTTAACGGATTTAAAAGTTAAAACGATGAAAGGATAGAATTTCTATCGTAATATTTAGTAGTAATATTTCTTAAAGGGGCGAATATGGATCGGTTTGATCCATCGAATGTCTCCATGATATATTAGAGACACAACAGATGACGACCGAAAGAGTACCCATTTATCTTGATGGTTGTGGAAGAAGAGAGGGAGAGTCCAGTCTTGGAAAATGTCAGACCCAGGGTCACCAGTTCCGTCTACCATGGAACTTCTGGGAGTCGACAAGTTCAGATAAGTCTGAAGGATCAAACCGGTCAGGACGGTCGGAAGTCTAAGAGGAATATAATAAAAAGAGGTGACTCCGGAGATCCTAAGAGACAAAACAAGATTGTGTTCAACGTAAAGGGTAGACTCATTTAATACAAAAAAAGTGTCCAATTCTAACCGCGAGTCTGTAACTTATTACAGAACGAGACAGCATGTCGATCTTACACTGTCACACACACACGATTCAGCGAAGTCAGTACAGACTGAGAAACGTTGGGATACCTGACACCGGACGGTCCGAGAAGACAGGTACCTTAAAAGGTTCATTCTTATGACCTCACCCGACGAAGCGGAAGGAGGTCCCCTAGAAGGTCTAGGTCCCTATCTTGTGTGTACAGAACGTAAAGGACGTAACCGTCCACCCAAGAAATGGTGATCACGGAGGACCCTTTGTGTCTCACACCGTCTCGGGGGTGAATTTGGGTACAGGGGGTCGGAGACAGGAAACGTGATACTGTGTCGAGTCTTATGGAAAGTCGAGTCACTCAGTTCTAAAAGGAAAAGACTCGTAGTTCAGTTCTGGATGAGAGTGTCCCCTTTATTCTTAGAATTTTAGTGATTACCCTATGGTCATGGTTTTACGTAAACAGTGGACCGACAATCTAAAATCGGTTGAACGTATCTGAATCGTCCACCTTGTAAGAGAAACCCCCGAAAGGAGTAAATGAGTAGTTTGAGAATATGGTCAACACCGATGTGACCTCGGTCGAAAATTTAGGGAAGGTGGGACAAGGTAGAATCTTGTCTTTGTCGACGAACATGTTGAACTGGTTCCCGTTTTCATGTTTGTGAAGAAGGAGGAGTCAAAAGGAACGATAAAAATCAAAATAAGGATAAAATCTAAAAGAAACCGAAACACATCGACAATAGACCTAACCCACTGGGTATGGAAACCTTTACTTACGACGTGGGTTCGGGAAATTAATTTCCGGTAGTAAGGTAGAAATAGGGTACGAGAGAAAAGAGAGTAACGAAGGACCGACTTCACAACCACCACCAATGACAAAAAGAAAAGTATCACGAAGACAAACTTAACTGACAGTACAGTGATTTCGGCGGATCCTACTCTCCTTTTCCCCTTTGGCATCCTTTCAGAGACTCCTCCTGACCATCCAGTACCTCTAACCACCATATAGGTTTTTAATAGGTTTCTAAGTCTGGTGGAATTATATGAGAATTCGAAAAACAGGAGTGAAGACAGTCGATGGATCGTTATCTCACTCTATACCCTCCTTTTTTTACCTGACAAAAGGTCCATCCAGTCATTATCGGGAGGTCTCCCATTTTCTCGTATTTTATCATCTAAACCTTCCTTAAGATCGACATAGAAGTCCCGGAAGTGGTAAGAGTGCTCTTCGGTCGTAGTGTCTCCGTTTTAGTGAAAATCGGAGGTCGAGGTAAAGGATCGGTTAGAACAGGTCGAATTGTTTTGGTATCCTCCTCCGTTCAGAACCCACCGTCCTACCTAAAACTCGGTAAAACTTCACTACCACTTCATTTATCACATCGATCTCCGACGTAGAATCTGAACTTTCTCCTCCGTTCTTGTCAGATCTCGTCCTCTCGGAGACTTTTAACTAAAAGGATGATGCTGTCTCTCGACAATGAAGTCTTTGTATGATTTGAGACGAATCACAAATTGGCTCGTGAAAAGATTGAGTCGGAAGCTTCGGATACAAGGATTGTGATGACAAACAGAGGATTGGTCCTCGGATCGAGTTTTCTCGTCTTTAATGTATATACTTTCCACAAGTTGTGTACGAATGAACGTTATTCTTCGACTGTTATTGGATTTGTAGATTGTCAACCTCTTACTAATGTATCTCATATTTAAACACCTTATATTAAGTTTGATAATTTTACAATCAACATTAATAAGACAACCATATCTTTCAACAAACGTTATGGGTACTTTTTATTACGGTCCAGAATATAGAGGTGACACTAAATATATGGGTACAGATCTTCTTTTGAACTTTTTTAGTTTTCAGTTTCATAATTTTATCTTAATATATTAAAAGAAACCTAAGAAAAACAGTGTGTATGACAAACACGTTACTTTAAAAAAAACAAAGACAAAGGAGTATCGAGTCAATCATTTCTTAGGTGGACGTTACGTCCTCTGGGACCAAGTTAAGGACCCAGCCCTTCTGGACGACCTCTTCCCTATCCGATGGGTGAGACTATAAGACCGGATCTCTTAAGGTACCTGACATATCAGGTACCCCAGCGTCTCAGCCTGTACTGACTCGCTGAACTTTATTATTTATTTATGTAGAAATATTAAGACATTGGCCATCAGACACCGGATCGTTTCTAAAGACCATTTGAAATACAAGAAAAGAATTCGGTACCTATTTTCAAAAATATAAAACAAAGAGGACATGAAAAACAAACGTAAACTATATCTCATCCACTCTTTGTTATTTTCGCTAATTATCGTAATTCACTTTTGTAATTCTATCTTGCGTTACTTCACAATCGAACTTTCGACGGTGCATGTAACGGATCAAAACCAAATATAAAATAGACATTCGTACATTTTTTCTTGCTAAGAACCATTAAATGACCGAGCATGACCTATAGTAAGATGTGTCAAATGTCTGACTTGTCCTTTCGATGGACAAGATATAGTACCTCATCATTCTTGTCTCCTCGACCCGGGAGGAAAGGATGGAAGGAGATAAGTGGAAGTTGGGCGGAAGTGAACTCGCGTGTTAGATCAGTTTAGGAGAGACTCGACTCATAGAAGTATCGACAATTTTTCCTTTACCCATGTCTGGGTATAAGTAGCTTCGTAATAAGTGGTATCACTTCTCCACCTTCGGATTTACAGGTGTCTCCTGCTTAGTTATTTCTTTTACACCTTTTATCCATTACCTTGGAAGTCGTATTTATTTTTAAATTTTCTTCCTTTAGGACAGTATACGATGTCGTGCCTCCTCAGAACATGTAAGAGGATTCTCTTTATTCGGTCAACGTTTTTCTGTTTATGACGAACTAAGGTAGATGTAGATTTTCTCTGTCGATTTCCTCAGTCTGAGGATCTTTGTGTTTTGTCTTGTACCACTGGTCGACGACCCTCTCTCCCCCTTTATGCCTCAACAGGTCTCCCAAATCTTAAAATCAAAACGTTTTTCTTTGTCAAGATTTCTAGATGCGTCATGTTATACGTACATCAATTGTGATGAAGAATGAGAGTTTTTACCAAGTCTACCATTTAAAATAATAAAATTTTGATGTAATTTTTCTTTACCGGTGAAGATGGCGGGGGTTGTAAAAGACATATGTCTCGTCCTAGTGTTGAACTTGGGACACAGGAAGTAGGAAGGTCAGATCCGAACCCGTCGAAACAGGTAGTAGGGAAAAGGAAGGTGACCGTACAGACCCACGTAGAAACGAGACTCCGAGAAGTCGACCCGGTACCGGAACTAATAAGCACTCGAACTTCACCGACGAAGAGATTATACCCCTTTTTTACCCACACTTTGGGCTACACTTTTGAAATAAGACATGTATGTTTTTTTAATCTACAGTTCACTTTCCGCCGAATAGTCTATGATTCACTGATTCCCTATAGAGAGAAGGGATTAATAGTCTGGTCCCTCTGTAGATGTGTCTCAGTTCTAGTACCTGCAACTCGTCGTTACGTCGTCATGGAAGGCCTCGGTGATCCACCGCGGGTACCAGGTGGGGCTGAAGGGACGGAGCACCTGGACCGGAGTCGTGAACTACCGATTAGTGATCGTCTTTTTGTCGCCGCCTGTCAGTCGTAAATGAAAAGGTTTGCCGAATCAGAGTAAAAGTCGTAGTAAGGATGAAACAAGAATAAAACAATGTCCAGAAGAGGATTGGTTTGAAGAACTTCCGCCTTCGATAGAACAAAGATGACATCCGAATATGTCTCACCTTGTCTCCCTGTCTGACTTTCGCGACTCTGTCTCTATCTCCCTCTTTTACCTCGGTGTCTTCACTTTTTCAAATTCCAGTCCCAATCCTGGGACACAGGTCCTAATCCCCTTGTTCATCGTTCCTGTTCTTCGACTGACTCACCCTTAAGTCGACGTTCTCCTTTGGGTCCCCTTCTATTTCGGCAACCACCCTTTGTAACCGTGAGTACTCCGTCGGGAAGACACGAGGTAGAGTCGTGGTCCTGAGTCCCGACCCAGTGGGTTCCCGGTTGGGTGTTTCAATCCGTTAGGTGAGTACTTCGAAACTCCTCCACAAGACTCTTCGTGTCCGGTCTCATGATACAGTGGTCCCGGTGTCTCGTCGGACTTGGGTCGTCTACTGGGAAAAGAACACTCCTAAGGTTCCAGACACTGAGTACGATTAATTGGGACTGAGTGACATCGTGACTCGTGTTGTTCCAATAACAGAGGCGGGTCAACTCACCCCTTTGACTCCTTACCTCACCCCTTCGTCGAAACGAGGTACTCACCGTTGTCCGGGACTTCGACGTTTGTGGGCACTTCGACGGGAACTTTTAGTCCTCGTTTGTGAAGGGTTCTCCCGCCAGGTCTCCTTCTCCCCCTCCTCCTCTCCCCCTTGCAAATTAAACACGATCAAGGAACATCCCATCTCGGCATTTTGAGATGTCAAGTCAAGTTAAGTTAGCGAGTCAGCACAGACTGAGACGCTGGGGGACTTAGTGTCGTACTGTCCGGAGGGACAGGTAGTGGTTAACGGCCTCAAGCGAGTTTGAGTACAGGTAGCTCAACCACTACGGTAGGTCGGTAGAGTAGGAGACAACAGGGGAAGAGGAGGACGGGGGTTAGGGAGGGTCGTAGTTCCAGAAAAGGTTACTCAGTTGAGAAGACGTACTCCATCGGTTTCATAACCTCAAGTCGAAGTCGTAGTCAGGAAATTGAGGATCCTGACTAGAGGAAATCTTACCTGACCAACCTGGAGGAACGTCAGGTTCCCTGGGAGTTCTCAGAAGAGGTTGTGGTGTCAAGTTTTCGTAGTTAAGAATCCACGAGTCGAAAGATGTCTCAGGTTGAGAGTGTAGGTATGTACTGGTGTCTTTTTTGGTATCGGAACTGATCTGCCTGGAAAAACCGTTTCATTATAGAGACGAAAAGTTATACGATAGATCCAAACAGTATTGAAAGGAAGGTTCCTCATTCACAGAAAATTGAAGTACCGACGTTAGTGGTAGACGTCACTAAAACCTCGGGGTTTTTTATTTGAGACTGTGACAAAGGTGACAAAGGGGCAGATAAAAGGTACTTCACTACCCTGGTCTACGGTACTAGAAGCAAAAGACTTACAACTCGAAATCCGGTTGAAAAAGTGAGAGGAGAAAGTGAAAGTAGTTCTCCGAGAATTCAAGAAGAAGTGAAAGACGGTATTCCTACCACAGTAGACGTATAGACTCCAAAAACTATAAAGAGGACCGTTGGAACTAAGGTCTAACACGAAGAAGGTCGGGTCGCAAAGAGTACTACATGAGACGTATCTTCAATTTATTCGTCCCACTGCTATATGTCGGAACTGCATGAGGAAAGGGATAAACCTTGGTCAGGCAACAAGGTACAGGTCAAGATTGACAACGAAGGACTGGACGTATATCCAAAGAGTTCTCCGTCCAGTCCACCAGACCATAAGGGTAGAGAAAGTCTTAAAAGGTGTCAAATAACACTAGGTGAGTCAGTTTCGGGACCGTATCAGTTATTTCGTCTTCATTTACAAAAAGACCTTGAGAGAACGAAAAAGTTACTAGGTCGCCTACAACCGTTAAACTAGAGACCAAGGAGACGGAAAAGATTTTGGTCGAACTTGTAGATCTTAAAGTGCCAAGTGTATGACGACTTCGGACCGAACCTCTTAAAACTCGTAATGAAATGATCGCACACTCTACTCATGTTAACACGTCATCAAACTCGTAAGAAACCGTAACGGAAAGAAACCCTAACCTTACTTTTGACTAGAAAAGGTCAGGACACCGGTGACGACTCAAAAGGTTTAAACGACCGTATAACTCACTCGTGAAAGTGTCGTAGTAGAAAGTCCTAAACTTTATCGAGTTGACCTTAAGGTAGTAGAGGCGATCGAAACAAGCATCACTACGAAAGATTCCGGGTAAACTGAAGTGTAAGGTCCTACAGACCGAGATCCACTCACTAGTGTGGTAGCACTAACAGACCCAGCACTTCTAGAAAAAACATGTCAAGAAGACTCATAAGAACGGTGGAGAAGAATTATAGTAGACGAAGACAATCCAGATATGGTAAAGACAGGAAATAGCTCGGGTAAAAACGTACTTTACAAGGGAACTATAGAGATTAAAAAAACTACTCTAGAGATGAAGAAAGGGTAAGACAAGAAAAGGAGATAAAGAAACGTAACTAGCGACTCCTTCCGAAAGAATGGAGAGGAACGAGAAGAAACCTTGAGACGTAAGTCTACCCTGATAGAAAGGAAAAGAGAAAACGAAAAGCGAAAAGAAGAAAAGTGTCGAGAAACATTCCGGAGGGGTCTGTCGGTAAAACGAAAAAACGTAAAGAAAAGGTACCACTACCAGAACTAGGGACAGAGGACATGTTACAGTGTTTGGAGGCAGAGACAATTTTGAGATGTCACGGTACATTTTGTTGTCGTTCAACGATAAACGGGAGTGGCCGACGAAGATGTCACTCCTTAGACTTCCGGTCTCAACCCCCTCTCTCCCGGTTCCAACGTACATCCCATAACACCGACGTGGTCTTTAGAACTCCGAGGTAATAGTCAGGAGAGGGCGATGTCGGGGAGACAGCCCCCTTCTCCGTCATTCATCTTCTCCCCCATTCTCGTGTCGGACGTCTAGGGCATCGGACCCAAGTTTGGGATCTAGGGGACCAATGGACACACGAAGACTCGGTTCCTGGGGAAAGGAGTCAAAGAAGTAGACATTTTTCCACTATTGCGATCATCGATACAGTGTCCCTACAGACTCTTAATTCTCTATACACTTCAGGAATCTTATCACAGACCGTACATCATTCACGATCCATATGATCCAAAAAAAAAAAAGTCATAATAAATTTATTCCGTCCATACTATTGCGTACACACACACGATTCAACGAAGTCAACACAGACTGAGAAACACTGGGGTACATGGCATCGGGTGGTCCAAGGAGACAGGTACCCTAAAAGGTCAGCTCTCATGACCTCACCCAACGACACGAGAGGAGGTCCCCTAACAGAGTTGGGTCCCTAGCTTGGACGTAGAGAATGTAGAGGATGTGACCTTCGACCCAAGAAATGGTCATCGTGGTGGACCCTTCGGTCAATACTGTCGTGAATCGACGTATAGGTCGGTGAGTCGGTAGGGTAACCGAAGTCGAGTTGTGGACCGGTTCAAGGAGGTCAAGTGGACCCCAGAACAGTCCCTTCTCTCGTGATTTTGTCGTCCACAACCCAGTCCTCCTTCTCTGACTGGCCTCAGAGACGTCGTGTGACAGGCACGAGACTCATCCCGAGAATCGGATTGTCGGAGACACTACAGTAGTCTGTCACGTCCACGACCACTGAGTCGAGGTTCGGGTCGAGATCTTCGTAGTCCCTAGAAGAACCCGTTCTTCTGTGTCTCGGTCTTTCGGTGTAAGGACGGTCGGAGGAGCCCAGGACCGAGGTCCGGACCGTTCGGGTGAGAGTCTTCCGCCACCACGTTACTACTGTCCTCTCGAGTAATGTCGGCAGTAGGACGGTCCTATTCTTGTGCCCGAACAGACAGGTCGTGTCGAGTGGACTCAGTAGGTCGGACATTGGACATCGGTGGACCCGAACCTCGACCTGGTCGTCCGACGGTCCTCAGACCTTGTGGAGGACGCACGACGGGACCGCTCACGGTCGTGAAAGACGAACAAGAGAGGAGTCTTTCGTTCAACTCTGTGTCGAGGTTTGACTGACTTCTCGGATCTACCCCCGAACTGTTGTCCGGTTTCGAGGTCCCGGGCAGGACCCCACTCGTCTTGGTCTCGACTCCGAGGTCTTAGACGTCTTTTTGCGAAGGTCCCTAGACTCTACTTTGGTTCTACCCCACCGTCGAAGGAGGAACGGAGACGTAGTGGGGGTTGTGGTGACTCGGTGAAGAACCGCGGGGACCGGGACTCTACCCACCGTCCGTGCAAACGGTTTGGGGTTGTGACGGGTCCGATGGGGGTGTCTAACACGTCACTAGACTCAGTGGAGGGTACTCAAGCCAGACCCAAAAGAGGTTTCATTCTGCTCTTTCCTTTATCCCTGACATAAAGTGTGTGTGTGTGTGTGTGTGTGTAAAAATTTTAATGTTATCTTAAGCTTTTATAAAAAGTTTTCTAAATTATTTACTCCTACTTTGAGGGGACAAGAGAGAGACTGAGTTACCCACTCCCTTTGTTCCCGACTGTCTTCTCCTTTCCACACGCCCTCCGGGGTCCTCCTTCTTCAAATGACGGAACTCCACTAAAGGTATCGGCCCCTCCTCCCCTGGGAGACACCGTGTCGGTCCCTTCTCATCGAACTTTTCCGGGAGTCTGTCATTTAGAGTAGCCGGGTCCTTTCGTCGAGAGGAGGCCCTTTCTCGATTTTTCGGGGTACTTGGCTTCGCGACCAGTCCTACGGTCGAAGGGACCCGGACGCCCCTGGACTCTACCCCTGAGGCAGTCCGAGCGAGGGGTGTCGACGTCGACAACGACCCCGGGGAGACGAGGACATCGAGGGGGTCCTTTGACCTCCGAACCGTCACTGTGGGGCACGACACGTTTGACACTTGGGAATTTCGAAGAGGTAAAGACAACAGGTGGGTGACGGGGAGTAGAAAGATCAAACCACCCTTCACTCCGACCACTGTCTGACAGAGGACTCCCTTCCCTCTCTGTCCACCCTTCCCTTCTGAGTTAAGATTATTGACCGAAAGACCAATCGGATGGTTGAACCCCACTGAGGGTCGGGACTGGAAAAGATGTCGGAATATTTCTTACAGCACCGGAAGGGGTCTCGGTCTTTTGTCTCGCCTTCGGCGTACCAGACAAGACTTGGTCGGAGTACAATAGGTCTTAGTGAAGGAGACATTACACACCCGATGGTCGTTCACTACTTCCAGTTAAGTTTAGGTTTCTGTTCCTAGGGGTGGAAAGTTTCTCTTCTTACAGCTTGTTAAACTCCTGTAGAAAATTTTACGATGTGGAGGGAACAGTTGAAGAGACCCTACTTTTGTAATTTCCAATTCCCACATTCACTTAAGAAGTTAATCTTGTTTCCATACTCTCTCTCTCCGACACCCCCACCCCCCCAACCCAGCCACCCGAAGGGACCACCAAGTCTACCATTTCATAGGCGGACGTTACGCCTTCTGGACCCAAGCTAGGGACCCAGCCCTTCTAGGGGACCTCCTCCCGTGCCGTTGCGTAAAATCATAAGAACGGACCGTTTAGCGGTACTTATCTGGGACCGCCCGATACTCCAACGTTTCTCAGCCTGTGCCGTCGTTGATTCGTGTCGTGTCGTGTACTCTCTCTCTTCGTTCCGGTTGAAGGACCTCCATTTCCTCATGTTACCTTAGTGGACACTCTCAAGTTTGTCCTTGTTCTTTGAGTTCCTGTCTTGAGTCCGAACTTATGGTAGTCGAATCAGGCGTAAGAAGGTTCCGTCGGATGACTTACCCTTGTTTTTTTACACGTTTAGTACAAAGACTCTTCTCTACTTATAAGTTTTGTGAATGTTGAGTTATCGTTTTGTGAAGAATTTATTAGGTTAATTTTTTAACCTGTCATCTAGACTTATCTGTAAAAAGGTTTCTTCTGTATGTCTACCAGTCGTACATGTACTTGGCTACGAGATGTAGTAATTAGCAGTCCTTTTACGGTTAGTTTTAGTGTCACTCTATGGTGGAGTGTGACAGTCTTACCGACAATAGTTTTTCTATTCTTTATCGTTCATAACCGTTCCTACACCTCTTTTCCCTTGTAAACATATGACAACCACCCTTACATTTAACCACGTCGGTGATACCTGTTATACCTTTTATCATACCTCCAAGGAGTATTTTTAATCTTTATCCCGATGATATGATAGGTCGTCAAGGTCAAGACCCATAAATAGGTTTCTTCTGTTTTTGTGGTTAAACTTTTCTATATATGGGGACGGTGTAGTACAAGTAACGTCGTTATCAGTTTTATACCTTCGTTGGACACAGGTATCTGCCTACTTATCTATTTCTTTAGTATCATATATATATATATAAAAAAAAAAAGTATATGTTATCTTATAATAAGTCGGTAATTTTACTTACTTTAGAACGGTAATCACTATCGTACCTACCTAGAACTCCCGTGATACGATTTTCACTTCATTCAGTCTGTCTCTTTCTGTTTATGGTATAATAATGAGAATGTACGCCTTAGATTTATTTATTTCATTTTTTGATTCAAGTGTCTGTGTCCCTTGTCTAACCACCAACGGCCTCCACCTCCAACCCCTTCCCCTCTTTGTTTATCCGTGTGACAAACAAAACAAGAAAATCAAGTTTATCTTAAAATTTTTTTTAGTCCACTCAGAGATAAAATTTAAAATAAAATAATAACCTCTTCGTCTACTCAGAGAATAAAATGGATAGGGTAATGTCTTGTTTGTAACTTGAGTGACGAGTAAGTGATTGAAAGATTTCTAGTCTACGGTTTGTCCTGTAGATACTAATTCTTAGGCCCAGTCCTCAACAGATAAGTTTTAATCTCAACCTCGGTCACTACCAGATACAGGTTTTCTTTGTTTTAACTCAGTTATTCTTATTTTTAACAAGGGTTTCTGAAACCGGAGTCCTGGAACCTTTTCCATTATGTAGACCGGGTCTTATTACATATGTTTCCTTAAAAGATCGGTACCATACGGGAAGAATGGTAAAGAAAGTATCAGGGTACAGAAACCCTCTACCCATTGTAACAGTTATCTAAATTTAAATAAACTATGAGAACCTTACAATAACACCAACCCGAAGGGACCACCGAGTCACCATTTCTTGGATGGGCGTTACGTCCTCTACGTCCCAGTTTGGAACCCAATCCTTCTAGGGGACCTCCTCCCGTACCGTTGGGTGAGGTCATAAAAGTGGACTTCTCAGGATACCTGTCTCCTCGGACCACCCCAGGTACCCCAGCGTCTCTCACCCTGTGCTGGCTCGTGCGTGCGTACATACGATAACCCCAATAGGATAATATAGAGCGTCTAGAACTCCTTTTCAGTATGTACAAAGTCGTACAACTTTCTTCACAGGGATATCGATACCCCGAGGTCTATATAGTCCGGTAACATAGGAAGGGGTATTTATTTATACACATTTCTGGTTCGTTTATGGTTGGAGGTAGAAGAAAGAAAAAAGAAAGAGAAGAGAAAAAATCAAAGTTTACTATCGTCAAAATAAAAGAAAAATAATTGTTAAGTTGAACGTTAGAGTCTTATACGAAGTTAAATTGTTCCATACGCCTCTCTAAAAGGTGTTCCACAGGAGAAGTTTTTATAATTTAACCGTCGTGTACCATGACGTCGTTACCAGAGGTCGTCGAAATTTAACCTCTTGTATGGAACTGTACAGGAGGCAATAAATTTTACACACCATAATAACTAAAATAATGTCGAAAAATCTATGAACTTTGATATATTTTTAATTTTTGACATTAATTTGTAAACTTTACGATTCCCGACACATCTTATGTGACATTTAAGGAGGAGAGGGGTAAGATACACACCCACGCAGGTACACACGAGTGTAAGGTAAAGAAAAAGTTTAACTCTGAACATACGATGTGACTTTGAGTGAAGAGAACAAGTTGAGTCCAAGTGTATAGAAATAAAACGACAAGTTTTGATAAAGGAAGTGTATCTAGGAACTAAAGGAGACTTTAGAGTAATTCATTGAAAAGATAAAGAAGAGAGACTATACAGGTTTTAAAATTACACATGACTGAGAAGATTTCTTAATACTTAAGAATTCTTAATTTCCTAGTACTTTATACAGAATTAGGAGTTTTTTAAAACTAGATACATAAAAAAGAAAAGAAGTATGAAATAAAGGTAGTTTAGAATCAGTTATTAATAGTCGAAATAGTTTAGGTTATATGAAAAATTTAACTATTTATTAACTGTACATTGTGACACCTTCAAATTCCTCATGTGACACAACTAAACTATGTAAATATACGACACTTTGTCAATGGTGTAAACTCAATCAATTGTGGAAGGGAGGGAAGTACATTAATAGTAAAGAAAAATACACCACTCTTATTAATTATTATTAATTCTAGATCAGAGAGTCGTCAAAATTCATATATTGTGTCATAATAACTGATATTAGTAATGTGACACGTAATCTAGAGGTCTTAAAAATGTAGTTGATCAACGTTCAAAGAATCTTTTACTTTCCGAAGGACTGACCGAGTCACCATTTCTTAGGTGGACGGTTACGTCCTCTGTGTCCTCTGCACTCAAGCTAGGGATCTCATCCTTTACCGTTGGGTGAGGTCATAAGAAGGGAACCTTTAGGGTATCTGTTTCCTCAGACCTCCCGATGTATTCCTGAACTAAACCCCTAGCCTTCACGATGGTGGCCTCCCCATCCCCTGTCGTCCGCCCCCTGTCGACGTAGTTCTTGTCCCCTTCTCGTCTTCACTCTCTACTACCACGTTTCAGTTCCTGGTCTCCTCTCGGGACTCTTTGTCGAGACCCCGACACGTCGAGACTCCGACACGTCGAGACCCCGACGAGACTCCAACCTTCTCTCTTCTCTCAGTCCACCACGGGACCCATCCCTAGTAAGAGAGGGACGTCGAAGACCTCCGGGCGTCCGGACGTCAGTCACGACCCGGACGGTTGACTCCTTGTGCTACCGACCCGAGGGTCCGGTACGCCCGGAACCTCGGCGACGAGCGACTCGGTCTTCGTTCGGTGTCTCCGGCTGTCTGGCGGCACTTTCGGTCTGAACTGCGGTTGAGACACCTTGTCGAGTGCTCAGGTCCAAAACCCGGGTAGTAGCCGTTCATTCTGTTCGGAGACTCCCTTAAGACTACAAACCGGGACAACTAACGGGTTCGGCCTTTAATCGCTGTGGGTCTTAGGAGTCTAGAAAACCCCATAGGGTTCTCTCACGAAGTGTGTGCAGGTGCTCGGTCAGACAGTGTCCCGTAGAAGGTAGTTCGAGACACAGAGACCGAAGCCGACGGCGGTCGGTTGGAGTGTGTCGAGTTTCAGTGAACTCCCTCGGTTTCGACGGTACGAAGCCCGTGGGGCTCTCCGACCCAAGGAACAGAGACACAGAGGGGTCCAGTCGTGGTTGTAACAGTCATGTGGGACTTCGACGTCACGTACCAGGTCAGAATTGTGGGAAACAATAGCCAAACCAATCGAAGACCAAGAGAGAGAGGTTGGTGCTCCCGGATTAGGATCTGGTTCCTACCACCCCTCCCTGTGGGTGGACACTCGGACGGAAGAGAGACGACCCTAGGAGGGAGGTTGGAGAAGGAAATCGTGGGTTTCGGGTAACATCGAAGGACCTTAGTCCTGTGTTTTGTCGAGGTAAAGTCTTCAACAAGAATTACAAAGATAAAGACTTTCTAGTTTAAGTTAAAGAAAAAGGAAGAAAACGATACGACCTGGAATCAACACCGTACGCTTGAGTCCCTAGCTTGGGAGCGAGGGACGTAATCCTCACACTGCAGAATCGGTAACCTGATGGTCTCTTCTGGGACATTCTAACTAAAATCACGGAAAAAGACTTTGTTTTTTACCACGGGAGTTGCATATGTCCTTATCGAAAGGTCGCTCTTTAACCAAAACTAACAAGGGGCCCGAGACTTTTAGAGTCCTGACTCAACGTTGTCCCGAGTTGTAATGCATTCCCGTCCTCCCTATCTGTTCTGCTCCGCACACAACTCACAACTTTCTACACTTTGGTGCACCTTCTAGTGCGTCCAGAGAGTCTTGAAGAGTCGTCGAAGTGGATGGGAGACGGGGTACCGAGAAGGGGTCACAAATAGGGGTCCCTGACTGTGTTTCACGAGTCCTTCCTAAATGACGCATTTACCTGCAAACGTCAACCACAGCCACAAACTTCCGTCTTGAAACATAACGTCGGGACCACATCCTAACTCTCCAGGGGAAGACCAGGAAACCTTCCCCAGACTTCTGTCCTAAAGGGGAAGACGACTACTCTTCTCCCGTCTCGGTAGATCCTTCACCTTCCCTTTTAATGGACTCCCGACCTTTCCCCTTTAAACCCCGATGCAAATCCGATTCTTTACTTCTCCCCTTGGTACGCAGGGTCGTTCATACACCGGACTGAAACCATTGTAATCCTTTTAAAAACTATATTGTATGTGAAGATATTAGTCCTGAAGGGTCCATCGTGTCACCATTTCTTAGGCGGACGGTCACATCTCTACACCCAAGTTAGGGACCGAGTCCTTCTAGAGGACCTCGTCCTTTACCGTGGGGCCTTTTAAGGTACCTGTCTCCTCGGACCACCTAATGTCAGGTACCCTAGCGTTTCTGAGCCCGTCCTGACTCGTGTGTTCATGTGAAGATATCGAAGAGCACCAGAGTTGTACCGTGTCCGTTCACTCTCTTAAATACACGTTCACAAACAAAAAAAAATTAATTTTATTCCCATTGATTGGAACATTACTCAAAATGGTAAGTGTTTTGGGACTGTACATGTCGACAGAGTAGACTGGGAGGTTTTGGAGGTATCTTAAATCTACATCAGAGTGGAAGGAAAATGTCTATTCTTTTCACTCTTGAAGTCTCAGTCCTTTCCCTCACTTCTGAGGTTGGTCCCGGACAAGTTGAGTCTCGAGATGTGAGAAAGATGGCATACACAAAATGAAACGTAAGAAATATAATGTTGTGACGTTGTCCCTTAAAAATTTTTTAAGTAAAATTTTTGAGGAACATTTTGTATTTCGAAATATATATGTATTTTCAAAAAAATCAATATTATTATGTCGTATACCGGTCCCGATGACGACCAGGTATACTTCAGAAAGATCGTCAAATATGTCACTTGTTGGGCGGGTTGACCATATATAAAGTCCCATGCCCCCTCCCCTCGTTATCTAGACTTAAGCGTTTTAGACCCCAAATCAAGGTTAAGACGGGGATAATCGAAACGGTGTCATTCGTATAGTAAAACGGAGAGACTTTAAGTCAAAGATGTAGATATTTTAAGTCTGCAATTAACACGAAAGTGGAAATAGTGTCACAATACTCTAAACTCAATTCTATAATATACTTACAACAAAATGTCTATTCCTTTCTGAACGGGGCCATACATACACATACATATATAGATATCTATAACAACAACAAAACAGCTATTCAACACAGACTGAGAAAACACTGGGGTACTTGACATCAGGCGGTCCGAAGAGGTAGGAACCCTAAAGGGTCCGTTCTTGTGGCCTCATCCTTACGGTAAGGGAAGAGGTCCCCTAAAAGGACTAGGTTCCTAACTTGGGCACAGAGAACGTCACCGTCCGTCAAAGAAATGGTGACTCGGTGGTCCCTTCGGGGTATAGATTTCTATTTCTATCTATATTTTTGATCTTGACTAAAAAACGGGAGACAAGAATAAAACAAAGTAACCCCTTATCGCCTGATCAGTAGTAGGTGGGTCGTGGATAAAGGGAAGAAGGAAGGGTTTTCCAGAGTCGAAAAGCACCTAGGCCCCGAACCGAACATGCAGGCGGGGGTCCTAACCTTTCAGTCCCGAGATGTCGGAGTTCAGATACCTCCCACACATGAATAGGACACCCGTCTCGACACACACGTCGGGACTAACCGAAGTCCCGACTCTAAAATGTTCCACCCATAGACTCTTAAGAAATACCAGAAACGAATGGGAAGTAAGTTGTTTCTACTGTTAGTCCTAAACCCAGACTCGAGCGTCTCTCCTCTTCTGACTATTTCCTCGTATAGACCCCCTTTCAGTCCCAACAACAACAACAACAACAACAACAACAACAACAACGGTGTAGGGTACCGTACACCCTAGACTTAAGGGGTTTGTCCTTAACTTGGGTACGGGGGTCGTCACTTTCTGACCTTGAGATTAGGGACCTGACAGTCCCTTAAGGGTTCTCAAAAGTAAACTAGTATCTATTGAAACTCTACGAGTAATCTTTAGGTATCGTTCTGTCATACTCTCGTGACTCCTGGTACCCCAAGTGACAAGATGTATAAACGTAATAAGGTATTATTATTTTTTTCTTTTTTTAAGTAGTGTCCTTAGACCTTAAGGTCCTTCTCGACCTTTGGAAAATGTTCTCCAACATTTGAACCTCCAGTAGTGTCATGTGAACCATAAATTAGTACCCGGACTTCCTTCAGTGGATCTTCTTAGTACCTTAACTCGGGACCCTTAAGACTAACAAATTTTCAGTTCTCTATTCTCCCCTTCTCTGTGTCTGAACTTCTCTCACACAGGACTTTCTGTCCACTACCCCCTCAAAATTCCTCCCTTACTAGTTGTCCCAACCTACGAGGACTGGTAAACTTATTCTACTCCCGTCTCTTAACCAGTACCGAAACCGTTCGACCTCCAACACCAAAGTCGTCTCACTACCCCCGTTTTAGGACTAATCTTCCCTCCTCTTTCTTGTGACCCCCTCTACTCTTTACCTCTGTCGCTATCCATCGCGGTATTACTCCGAAGGGTCCACCGCGATCACCATTTCTTGGGTGGATGGTTGCGTCCTCTACACTCTCTACGGCCAAGTTATAGACCCAGCCCTTCTAGGGGACCTCCTCCCGTACCGTTGGGTGAAGTCATAGGAACGAACCTCTTAGGGTACCTGTCTCCTCGGACCACCCCGATGTCAGGCATCCCAGCGTTTCTCAACCTATGCTGTCGCTGAATCGTGTGTACGTGCGCACGTTGTGGTACTACCCCAAAACGATATTTCTCATAACCTCACCATCGGTCTGTCCTTGAGACGAACACAAAACAACGTTCTTTTTCTATAATAGTTTTCAGAAAAACGACTATCTTTATTAGGTCATCCCCACCTTTTTGACTGTTACCTTTCCCACGATGTTTTCCCCATCTCAATTCGTGACAACGTTCCACAAACTCATCTTTCCTCCCTTATCACTCGCTCACCTTCTCTCGGCATCACTCCTTGGTCGGGAAAGGAACGACGTCTGTCGACCAATCAGGGTCTCGACGACGCTGGTAAACGCCGGTGGGCTCCTGTTTCAGACACGACTTCCGACGTCCTACCTCTCTGTTCTTCGTGGTTTTACGAGACTATCCACCCCAGGGACCTGGTGATTGGACGTCGGACGGGATGGTGTCCTGGACGACAATGGACTCTGCCATTTGATGGAAGAACAAATTCAGCCGAGTTCAGTCCGCGCCGACAACAAAATTGAAATAAAACTCTATAATAATGGAAGTCCTTTCAACGTCATAATCATTTCTTTTGTGGATATATGAAAGCCAGTGATTAAAAATTTACAAACACACACACACGTACGTGTGTGAACAAAAGACCTAATATGATTTTACCTGATGCATAAGTGCAGGGAAACATGAAATCTGGAGATGAAACAGTCACATAAAGGATTCTTGTACGTATAAGAACAAGTACCAGGGCAATAGTTTAAGTCCCCATAAATGTGACTATGTTATGAAAATAAATACGGCGTCAGGTATACGATTAAAACAGTTATCAGAGTTACTACAGGAAATTTCAAATAAAAGAAAAAAAGGATCGTGTTCTAGATTAAGTCCTACTTATTGACAGTATACAAATTAGAAAAAATTGAAACTAAAGAGTCGAAAATTTTTAGAAAGTACTACAGTAACGGGAAAAATTGTCTGATCAATAAAATATCTTACAGGGAGTTAAACCAAACAGATTACAAAGGAGTACTAAGACTTGACTTGACTTACAAAAGAGTACTAATCTAAGTCTGACAAAAAAGGTCATCAGTACACACCCACACTCTGAACCTGGTATTTCTTCCGACTCGTGACTTCTTGACTGTGAAAGCTTAACATCACGACCCCTTCTGAGAACTTTCGGGGAACCTGACTTTTCTCTAGTGTGGTCAGGTAGGATTTCCTTTAGTTGGGACTTATAAGTAACCTTCCTGTCTACGACTTCGAGGTTATGAAACCGGTGGACTACACTTCTCGTCTGAGTAGTCTTTTCTGGAACTACGACCCTTTCTAACTTCCGTCCTCCTCTTCCCCTGTTGTCTCCTACTCTACCAACCTACCGTAGTAGTTGTGTTGCCTGTATTCAAATGCGTTTGAGGTCCTTCTATCACTTCCTGCTCCACACGAACACAAGTATCCCCCACGACGTCAAGTATCCCAGTGTCTCGCTCTGTGTTGTTGACTTGTTGTCGTTATATAAATACTGACCTTAATATACACTGTAATTTATAAATATATACTACTCCATAGGAAGAGTCCCATGGTGTTCCCTTCGGTACTATGGAAAAACGGGGATCAAAACTAGTGAACCAATTCCACAATATACCAAAGAGATGGGTTACCAATAATGAAAACATTATTAGAAAACATTAATTATACATTAATCACCTCTCCCTTTACCGTTGGGTGAGATCATGAGAACGGATCCTTTGGGGTACCTGTCTCTTCGGACCATCCGATAACAGGTACCCCAACGTTTTCTCAGTCTGTCTTGAATCACTGATGTGTTGATTTGTTCTGTCTCGAATCACCGATTTGCTATCACCCTTGTATCAAACGCTGTATATTCATAGGTACACACAGAATAGTTTCGGGGAGGGGACAAATCGTAGGTACTGGTAAGAACGGACTTGGTCAAAAATGATACTGTTCCCAACCAAAAACAAACACAAAACCTATCTACACCGGGTTTGGAAGGTTGGGTCCCCAGGGATTAGAAACCCGACGTTTGGCCATAGAGGACAGGTAAGTCGTCGTCGTAATCTAATCTTTATTTCACGGGTCATTTACATTACGCGAACTTAGTAGAGTTTTGGTAGGGAGGGTGGGGTGGGGGGTCAAGCACCCTTTTAGCAGAAAGTACTTTAACCAGGGACCACGGTTTTTCCAACCCCTGGCGACATATTGGTGGTAGAATACTTCACAAACCATACTTTTTAACTTGGAACAGGAAAACTTGATTTCTCTTTTCCTTTTAAAAACGTTGGACAGTCCGGTCCCTCCCGAGTTGGGGCGTTGACCGACTGTCGTACACTCATAGACCGTTTGTCCCCGGTCTCTCGAAACCTCGACGCTCACCCCCGGGGTCTCTAGGAGGGGACTGTTCGAGGAGAAACAAACGAAATATCCTTCTAAAAAAGGGGTTAAAAAGAAAGCGATCGTGTCTGTAAAACGAGACGAGAAGCGGAAGTAAAGGTTGTCGGAGGCCCTGCAAAGGTAAACCTACAGGACAACAGTGGAATTTGGAGTGTACTTGTTCCAGTAAAGGCCACAAGGTTGTCACAGTAGTATTAATAGGGGGAGTGAGTCCGACCTTTGGACTCAGTGGAAACTACAAACCATAGAGGAAGAGAGCGTAGTGACAACTAGTCAGGGGTTGGGGACAACAGAGCAAGAAGGACGTAGAGAGTGTCGGGGGGGGTCCAAAGGAAGGGTGCGCATGACGGGAGGGGACCGGGTCCGGGAGAACCGTAGGACAGATCTAACGACAAGTCTTGTCGAGACGGAGGTCTGAAATGGTCCGGATTGAGCAGAACGTGTGTAAGAACGGTCTACTTAGTGAGGTTTAACGAAAATAGTTCGGTGACAGTAAGAGTTATAAGAAGTTGTTGAGTGGTAATCCATTACCCTGATCCCAAAAGAGTCAGGCCGTAGTTGTTGGAAACATTTAAGTAAGTCGAGTGTATGGAGTGGCCGAGACCTGAGGATACCATAAGATACCATAAGATACGGACGTTACACGAATAAATAAAGAACGAGTGAATAGTAGAACGTTGTAGAACCGAGACGGTTTCATTAATTCTTACACTTGATACCTCCTTTTTTTTTCTTATACCCGAGATCTCGTGTTATGGGGTTCAACTTTAGGACTGACGGTAAAGAATCGACAAACTGGAACTCATTCAATGGGTTGAAGAGACACGGAGGTAGGTAGTCTACTTCTATAATTATACTAAGTGAAATATCCTAAACTACACTACTTATTAACTGAATAATACATTTTTGACCCGAAGGGACTATCGAGTCAACCATTTTTTTTAGGTGGACGTTACGTCCCCTGGGACTAAGTTAAGAACCCAGCCCTTCTAGGCGACCTCTTCCCTATCCTATGGGTGAGGTCATAAGAACCCGAAGGGACCACCGAGTCGACCATTTCTTAGACAGACGTTACGCCCTCTGGACCCAAACTAGGGACCCAACCCTTCTAGGGACCTCTTCCCTTTCCGATGGGTGAGGTTATAAGACCGGACCTCTTAAGGTACCGGAGATATCAGGTACCCCAGTGTTTCTCAGTTTGTACTGACTCACTGAGAGTGAAATGAAGTGATCCATTTTTCATCCTGAAGGGACTACCAGGTCACCATTTCTGAACCGTGAAGGTGAGGACCCCAGTACCGAAACTAGGGACCAGTCCCTTGATTTTAGGACGTACGGAACGTCGTGTCGGTCATTTTTTTATTCATGAATATTTGTATCGTACCGATATACTAGGTCATTTAGATAAAGATCTACACATGGGTTTTCTTAATTTCCGTCCCTGAACTTGTCTATGGACGTGTAGTTTCAGACTTCGTCGTAAAAGTGCTACTAACTTTCCAACCTTGTTGGGTTTGTAGGAAGCCAATTACTTACCTATCTGTTTTATACTATAGTGGATGTTACCTTATGATAAGTCGGAATTTTTCCTGACTTTAAGAATATTACACATATTTGGAGTTTTTTAATACGATTCACTTTCTGTATCTATGTTTTCCTTTTTATAACATACTAAGGAGAATACCCTCCATGGACCTGGTCCGTTTAAACGCCTCTCTCTTTTCACCTTATCTCCAGGGTCCTTCCTCTTTACCCCCCAATGATAAATTGCCTGTATCTTAAAGACAAACCCTTCTACTTTTTGAAAACTTTTACTTATCCCGTGTTGTGACACTTTCATTAATTACCGCGTACCATTCAGCGAAGTCAGTACAGGTTGAGAAGCGCTAGGGTACCTGACACATCGAGCGGTCCGAGGAACCAGATACCCTAAGAGATCCGTTCTTATGACCTCACCCAACGGTACTGGAGAAGGTCTCCTAGAAGGGTTGGGTCCCTAGCTTGGGTGCAGAGAATGCAGAGGACGTAACCGTCCACCCCAGAAATGGTGATCGCGGTGGACCCTTCGTGCTTTAACATTTGAATTTTTACCAATTGTACCTTTTAAAATAAAATACACATAAAATGGTGTTAAATCGGGGAGGGTTTGAGAATCTTGTTATGAACCGTATATATTTACAAATTGTAAACAATCGACAATTGTAAATATTATTATTTATTTACAATTATTTATTTATAATAGAGAGTATAAAGACGGAAACAATTTTGAATTGTCTACAGTTTCGCTCTTCCACCGTTGCCAAACCTCGAGTGGTACCGACCTGGTGTACCTAGGTTGTCATACTGTAATAGTTACGGAGACCTCAACTAGTACGAATCCTTTTAGCTGAGCAATTCAGTTAGGGGATCTTTGAGTTGATCTGACAGTCTACGTGTACGAGTCTTTCGGAGGAACTTTTTGTTAAAGGGACCCTAGGAAGTGATCTCTAGTGTGGTTGATCAAAAAACGGGAAGTTGACGGAAAAAAAAGGTTTAACGTCCACCTAAAGGGGTGTGGATGTGAGACAACGGGTAGGACAGAAATCGGTTCAATAGTAACAAGAAATCAACGATTCAGTACAGACTGAGAAAACACTGAGGTACCTGACATCGCGTGACCCGAGGAGACAGGTACTCTAAAGGGTCCGTTCTTATGACTTCACCCAAAGACAAAAGAAGACGTCCCCTAGGAAGACTGGGTCCTTAGTTTGGGCGTAAAGGACGTGACGTCCCCTCCAGAAATGGTGACTCGGTGGACCCTTCGGGAATTGGTTTAATGTTTTAATAATTAAGTGAATATTCGGGAAAATTAAGATTTAGACTATCATGTGGGAACTTACCAGGAGTCCCGAAGGGCTTAGAAGTAGTCGTTGTGTGACTTGGGGACTTCGGTGAAACTCCCCTTTATGAAAACGTAGACCGTTCACACAAGAAAAAGTAAAGAGACCCTTCCATTGGCAGAGGTTTAAGACTACTATGGGCTGTCTGTATGTGACGGATGTTAGAACGAAACGACCAATCCACTCCACCTCCACTTCAGCGAGTCAGCACAGGCTGAGAAACGCTGGGGTACCTGATATTGGATGATCCGAAGAGGTAGGTACCTTAAGAGGTCCGTTCTTATGACCTCACCTAACGGCAAAGGAAGAGGTTCCCTAGAAGGGTTGGGTCCCTAGTTTGGGCCCAGAGGACGTAACCTCCGTCTGAGAAATTGGAGACTCGGTGGTCCCTTCGGGTTGAGGATAATAATGAACCACGTAGTTAAGTAAGTAAGTAGACTGTTCGTAAATAACTAGTAGATGACATATAGTCCGTAACACGATCCACGACCTTGCTGTGATCACCCGTTTTACCTGTACACGGATGTCTCGTCTGTTGGATCAGACGATCCTCACCCGCTTTCTACTGGTATTCCGTCACTCTAACTAAAAGATTGGTCGTTCCCATAAACTCCGTAGGTCTAGAGGAGGTTGCCAGGGTCGTCCTCTACTATGGAAGGACGGGTGGAGATTGGTTCGGCGGTGACGAGTCTCCTAAACTAAAACAAATTGAAAAGGGTACTTTATCGAAAATCTCGGAGACCCCAGAAGAAAACTCATTGGAGTCACCACCGTTTTGGGACTTGTCAAATGTCGTCCAGACTGAAAGTCTCTATCAAGTTTCCATAAGTCTCAATTCAGACCCTTTATTAAACATGCTATTTCATCCCTTATTGTGACACAAACCCTTTTTTTTAAAAAAAAACAAAACAAAAATTTATATTGAGAGACCTCTGAAGAACAGTACGAGTTTTTGACGTAGACCTTCGTTGAGGTTTTGACCTTTCGGTTCTTACAAACCTCGGTACTGTCGTAGCGAAGGTTTCCCCTTTCCCACTCTGAATGAACCTATGCTTCGAGGTCTCTTACCGACCCAGCAGGTACGGTGCTGTAAACTCAAGGGAAATTTGAACTCTCGGATACCGAGATAAAAATATGGGTTTTGTTAGAGTAATGAAGTACTTGAGGGTCCTCCTCCTTCCCCGGAATTCGTCGTAGAAGGATCGGGGGTCCGACACCGTTGGTGGAACTCCTGTCAAATCACGGTCCCACTACCGGGTCCGGGTCCACGGTCAAGTTTAGGGTCGAGTTAGGGAACGTTCAACACTGGGTCCCGTTTATCGAATCAGAGAGAGACGGGGTCACAGTAGAAATCTTATCCTTATTATTATTAACTCTGATGGAACATTGGTGACGTCTTCTATCGACACTTTTTCTTTACTCAATCCTGTAACAGTCTGTGACTCTTGCCACGGACCGTGTGTCAGTCCGAGTCATTCACTTGTTCACTAAAGGCAACAATCAAGAAGTCCTCATCCCTGGTCCGTACGAGAAACTCCTGAGTTTACCAAGGATCGTACCTTGATAGTTGTATCACACACACACGTACGAGTCAGTACAAGTTGAGAAACTTTGGGGTACCTGACATCGGGTAGTCCGAGGAGACAGGTACCCTAAAAGGTCCGTTCTTATGACCTTACCTAACGGTAAAGGAGGAGTAGTTGCACCATGTGTGAGTTATTTTTGAATGAGGTCCTATTTCACGTACATACGCACGTGTGTGTGTGTGTGAGTGTCGGTGCGGAGGTTCTTGAGACAAAAGACTGGATGTGTAGATGAATTCGAGGACGGCAGAGCCCATGAAAGCGACGTTACTACAGAGGGGAAGACGGGTCCACGTCAGTCGACAGACGAGGGACCGTCCGGCTGTCGTCCACCCCGACTTTCGTCCCACTCGGTCCCCGTCGTACCCTCGTCCTTTGTCCCGGGAGACAAAATTCGTGAACGAAGTCGACAAGGTACCCCGGGTAGGATAATCCTGACTTTTGTTTCGGGAGGACCACACGGTCCCCTGGGAGGGTTCCTGGTGACCCCGGGTTGAGTGTCGTCACTCTGGCTTGGGACGGTCGGACCGACCGACGAGACCTCCTCTCACCGAAAAAGAACCCCAGTTCACCACTTCGACGGACTGCACTACCCGTGACGGTCTCCGTCACACCTTTCCTTCGACACTGAAGGTCTCCTGAGGAACGGAGGCTCCGGAGAGACAACAGAGACGTTACGGAGTCTCCGGAGAGGTAGTGGACCTTCCCGGAGACCCAGGGATTGGTCCACCGAAGGGCTACCGAACTGAGATAAAAATCTGTGAACGTCATCCGGTCTGATAGAGGAAAAGACTTGAAAGAGGGGTCGGTGTCGTCTTGAATGTCGTTGAGTCCGGTGCAGGTAGAAAAGAGGGTCTTTACTGGTATTTCCAGTGTCGTGTCGGTAGAAAAGAGGGTCTTTACTGGTCTTTACTGGTATTTCCAGTGTCGGGTCCCACTTTCCAGTTTACAAGTCGACGGAGAACCTCCCACGCCCAGGATTTGACGACACTACCAAAGGAGAAAAAAGAAAATCATTAAAATAAATAAAAACCGACACGACCCGGAAGCAACGACGTTCACGAGATGAGATCAACGCCCTCTCGTCCCCGATGAGAAACAACGGCAAGTCCCCGAAGAGTGACGCCACCAAGGAGAACGACCGTCTCGTACCCGAGACCCGTGCTCCCAAAGTCGTCAGTGCCGAGTGCCCGAGTCATCGACACCGAGGGCCCTAGAGCTCGTACCTAAGTCATCAACACCACGATCCCGAATCAACGAGGCTCCGGACACCCTAGAAAGGTCTAGTCCCTACCTTGGGTACAGAGGACGTCACCCTCCACCTAAGAAATGGTGACTCGGTGGCCACTTCGGACTGACGAACGAGAAGTACGAACTAGACCACGTTGACATGGACTTGTCTCTGACCGGTGGTAAAGGGTCCGGAGACAGGGAGGGCCGAGGTCCGGAGTCCCGTCGACTTAGGTCGGCAGAAGGAGTTAAGTCTGAGGAGGGTGTCCAGGTTCCGTCCAGCAAGAGTTTTGTGTCCACCGAACAATTTTAGTGAACCCACCGAACAATTGTTAAGTCTCCGGACCCGGGGTACCAATTGGGTAATTTAGTCTCAGAGTCGCCACCTCGGTCCGCAGACTTAATAACTTTGTTCCAAGGTCCACTAAGACTAAGTGTGGTCTCAGTCACGGACGTAGGTAGTCCAAGAGAAACTAGGAGTGAAGGAACAAACTGACTTTGACCTTTGGGGACTGACCTGGGTGTATACTAAAGACGGAGAGATTTTTCATTCCAAAAGACAACTTTAACACGTCTGTGGTCCAGAGGTTGTACTTCTTGAAGGACTAACGGATCCTGACCGTAAAGGACGTATAGTCTGAGATGAAAAATTTATATTTTGTACTCCCACTAATCGTTCTCACTGTCTCAGTCCTCTCTACCGGAACAGACTAAGTGTACATGGTCCTCACATCGAACTCTCCGAAAAGATTCGGTCTGTACTAAGATACTTGGTCCCTAGGTCGTAACTTGTCCGGTCCGACCCAGGGATGGGAGTACTTCGACTGTAGGATCACTCTCTCTGTCAGTTGTTATTTACTCGTTTATTCATTCGTTCTATTACAGTCCGTTAGTAATTTAGTCCAACAAGAGGTCGTAATCATTGCCTTCTAGGGTTTCCTGGTAGGGTTTCCTGGCCCGAATTTGCTATTCCCACTAAAGACCTTGAAGGGACCTCCCCTTCTGAAGTGGAAGGTTACGTCTCCCACCCCGAGTTAGGGACAACTTCCCGATTCTAGGGTGTACGGAACGCCGGTTTTTTGGTTTTAGTATCTTATCTTTGTCATAACATTGGTTGAACTATTTCTGAACTTTTTGCTAGGTGTATTTTTTTAGAATTTTTTTTTTTTTTTATTCCCACGAAAGAATGGGATGACAATCCCTGACTTAACCGGGGACGGGGTTTAGGATTGGGGGTCGTGGAGTCTTACACTGACATAAGTCTCCATTCCGGAAATCTCTCTACTGACTGACTCGATTTTACTCCAGAGACCCCGTCCAGGACTAGGGCACACTGACCACAGAAATAGTCACCTCCTCTAACCCTGTCTGTTCACGTCCCCCTCGCGACAGACGTTCAGTTCCTCTCTCCGGAGTCTTCCTGGTTGGGACGACTGTGAAACTAGAGTCCGAAGTTCGGAGGTCTCGACACTCTTTTATTTAAGGGTAAACAAATTCGGTGGGTCAGACACGATGAAATAATACCGTCGGGACTGTCTGATTATGTGGGTGGGTTGTTCTCGTCGACTCCAGTCTGTCGAAGTCCGAACTTTTTACGTCCCCGAGTCTCGGAAATAGGGAAAGTAGGAAGCCGAGACAGAGAGACGGACCGGGAGTCGAGGAGTGTCCCAACATTCGACCGACCATTTAAAGGTCCGTAGTGTGAGTCCTGTTGTGAGGGGCTTTCCTTTCTCTTTGAGAAGGTTCGGTACACAGAGGGGACGTCTTTTTGTTTCGTAAAAGGTCGTCGAGGGACATCTGCGGGGAGTGTAAAGTAACCGGTCTTACAGTAGGACACGAGTCAGGGTTTGGTTCGTGACCGTTACCCTACCCTTCGTCACATTAACCGAATCTACTTAATCCTAAATGAGGACTCTACTCTCCCGAAGGATTCTCCTAGTCACCATTTCTTAGACGTACGGTTACGTCCTCTAAGTCTTCTGAGTCCAAGCTAGGGACCCACCCCTTCTAGGGGATCTCTTCCTTTACCGTTGGGTGAGGTTATAGGAACGGACCTTTTAGAGTACCTGTCTCCTAGGAACGCCAGGTACCCCAGAGTTTCTTAGCCTGTACTGACTTGTGTGCACTTGTGTTCAGACTCTACTCTCACTCCCGTCCTTAATAGTGGACCTGTTCAGTCTCGAGACACCCGTTCCACCTTCCTCTTTATTCGGAACCCCTCCGTCAATCGTCACGGACGATGCTTCACGAGACCTCTTTTCCTCTCGTCTGAAAAGATTGTAAAAATAAGGAAATAATAAATGAACTGAAGTAGCTCGGAACCAACTCCGTGAGTCCTAGAAGGACCACAGTACACCCTAAAAAACAAAACCGTGAGCCTCAGAGATCAAAACCACGTACCCGAATCAATGACGAGATGTCGTAGACTCTAGGATCAAGGGGGTAGTCCCTAGTTTGGGTCCAGGGGACTTAACGTTCGGCCTAAGAGTGGTTGACCTGGTAGCCCTTTCGGGGTTTTCGTCGGACTACACTATTTGTCTCTACCTCCATTCCCAACTTCCACTGTCCCAATCGGTCCTCCAGCCCGCTCCGGAGAGACTCTTCTACGCAGTCGACTAAAGGTCAACTTTCCTTCCTCGGTCGTCGTTTTTGGTCCTAAGTCTCGTAGCCTTGAGACTTTCCCTGACGTCTCCGGACCCTCACATTTGTTCGACCGACACAAGGTCGTCGCCATTCTTCATCCTAACGTGATGGAGGTCGTTCTGGAAGGGAAGGGAGGAGAGGAGGGAAAGACGGAGTCAGATAGATGGACTTCTCCCTCAACTTACTTCTAATAGTGGTACACGGACTCAGTAGTGACCCCACCTGAGGTAAGACCGATAACAGAGACTACAGTGTTCTCGTCTTTCGGACCATTTTTGGTGTACCCACAAAAGAAGGTTCCTCCTACCCTTTTGAGGTTTTTACCTTCGGTCAGGTTCCTAGGAACACCCACTCCTGGACCTCAAAACTCGAAAGGATGACCTCCTCTTAAACGTCTCAAACTACCTCTTTTTCCGTATACGAACCCAGGAAACTCTTTACACACACGAGCAGGAGGTCCTTCCATTTAAAGTACACGGTCGACAAGTGTAGGGGGAGGCAGAGTAAGTGTAGTGAAGACGGATCCGTCCCTCGTCCCCTCTCACACCCCTCGTCTGGGGTCAGAGAGTCTTGAGTCCCGACACGCAGGTCGTAGTCCCTTTTCCGTACCGGAGTGTCTACAGTCCGACCTTCCCTACAGACCACACCAGAGAGACGGACGAAGGAGACGACAAAAAGAAAAAAAGTGATTATTATACAGAAATATAAGAGGAAGAATTTGTCACTCGTATTTCGTCAGTATGTGTCTTATTTTTTCCATTTCAGGGTAACCGTGTAACGACGCCGGTGAAACCTTCAATTGGAATGAAGTAGTTCAACCCATACAGGCATAGGACACCGGCTCGTTAGGGAGAGGATCCACACGAGGGTTTCTTTGAGTACACGAACGTCTTCTACACACGTTCCTACAAACACCGTCATAACAACCATCCTCACGTTTTGACCGGTGGTATGTTAGTCAAGTAAGTCAAGTCAGCGAGTCAGTACAGACTGAGAAACGCTGGGGTACTTAGCGTCGTGCGGTCCGGAGGGACAGGTAGTGGTTCAGGACCTCAAGTGAGTCTGAGTGCAGGTAGCTCAGGCACTACGGTAGGTCGGTAGAGTAGGACCCAGCAGGGGAAGAGGAGGACGGGGGTTAGAGAGGGTCGTAGTCTCAGAAAGGTTACTCAGTTTAGAAGTGTACTCCACTGGTTTCATGACCTCGAAGTCGAAATCGTAGTAAGGAAGGTTTCTTTAGGGTCCCAACTAGAGGAAGTCTTATCTGACCAACCTAGAGGAACGTCAGGTTCCCTGGGAGTTCTCAGAAGAGGTTGTGGTGTCAAGTTTTCGTAGTTAAGAAGCCGCGAGTCGGAAGAAGTGTCAGGTTGAGAGTGTAGGTATGTACTGGTGTCCTTTTTGGTATCGGAACTGATCTGCCTGTAATCAGCCATTTCATTACAGAGACGAAAACTTATATGATAGATCCAACCAGTATTGAAAAGAGGGTTCCTCATTCGCAGAAACTTAAAGTACCGACGTCAGTGGTAGACGTCACTAAAACCTCGGGTTTTTTTGTTTCAGACTGTGACAAAGGTGACAAAGGGGTAGATAAAGGATCCTTCACTACCCTGGTCTACGGTACTAGAAGCAAAAGACTTACAACTCGAAATTCGGTTGAAAAAGTGAGAGGAGAAAGTGAAAGTAGTTCTCCGAAAAATCGAGGAGAAGTGAAAGACGGTATTCCCACCACAGTAGACGTATAGACTCCAATAAGTATAAAGAGGGCCTTTAGGACTAAGGTCGAACACAAAGAAGGTCATGTCGTAAAGAGTACTACATGAGACGTATATTCAATTTATTCGTCCCACTGCTATATGTCGGAACTGAATGAGGAAAAGGATAAACCTTGGTCAGACAACAAGGTACAGGTCAAGATTGACAACGAAGGATTGGACGTATGTCTAAGGAGTTCTCCGTCCAATCCACCAGACCATAAGGGAGGGTAGAGAAAGTCTTAAAAGGTGTCAAATAACACTAGGTGTGTCAGTTTCCGAAACCGTATCAGTTATTTTGTCTTTATCTACAAAAAGACCTTGAGAGAACGAAAAAGGTACTAGGTCGCCTACAACCATTAAACTAGAGACCAAGGAGACGGAAAAGATTTTGGTCGAACTTGTAGTCCCTCAAGTGTCAAGTGCATAACGACTTCGGACCGAACCTCTTAAAACTCGTAATGAAATGATTGTACACTCTACTCATGTTAACACACCATCAAACTCGTAAGAAACCGTAACAGAAAGAAACCCTAACCTTACTTTTGACTGGAAAAGGTCAGGACACCGGTGACGACTCAAAAGGTTTAAACGACCGTATACCTCACGTCGTGAAAGTGTCGTAGTAGAAAGTCCCAAACTTTGTCGAGTTGACCTTAAGGTAGTGGAGGTGATCGAAACAAGTATCACTACGAAAGATTCCGGGTGAACTGAAGTGTAAGGTTCTACAGACCGAGATCTAATCACTAATGTAGTAGTGCTAATAGACCCAGTACTTCTAGAAAAAACATGTCAAGAAGACTCATAAGAACGGTGGAGAATTATAGAAAACAAAGACAATCCAGGTCTCGTAAAGACAGGAAATAGCTCGGGTAGAAACGTACTTTACAAGGGAACCATGGAGATTAAAAGAACTTCTCTAGAGATCAGAAAGGGTAAGACAACAAAAGGAGATAAAGAAACGTGACTAGAGACTTCTTCCGAAAGAATAGAGAAGAACGATAAGAAACCTTGAGACGTAAGTCTACGAACATAGAAAGGAAAAGAGGAAACGAAAAGTGGAGAGAAGAAAAGTGTCGGTAAACATTCCGGAGGGGTCTGTCGGTAAAACGAAAAAACGTAAAGAAAAGGTACCCCTACCAGAACTAGGGACAGAGGAAATGTTACAGTGTTTGGAGTAAGGTATCAAGTAGTCCGCGAGATAGACAGTCTAGATCTGGCAATTTAGATAAAGAGTGAAGGTGACATATTAATATTCCCTAAACTAAATCCAGTTTCATCCTTCAGTTCTTTGTGGTATGTTACATGCACGATTTAGTGAAGTCAGTACAGACTGAGAAACACTGGGACACCTGACATCGGACGGTCTGAGGAGACAGGTACCCTTAACAGGTCCGCTCTTATGACCTTACCCAACGGTACGGGAGGAGGTCCCCTAGAAGGACTGGGTCCCTAGCTTGGGTCCAGAGGACGTATATACCCTTTGATTTCTTTCATCTCCTTTGTCCAAGAGTGACCCACCTCCTTTTCCCCGTGTTTCGGTACGTACCACACGGGAAACCATCCACCCCACCTTCCACGTAACCATCAGTAAAACATTTTAACAAGAAAACGAAAAAAGGAAAAACCGGTGTGGTACGTTTTACAACTTAGAATCAAGGATCTGGTCCCTAACTTAGGTACTGTGGACACCGCCTTTGAGTCTCAGAATCGAAACCTAGTGGTCGACGACGACGATTCAGTGAAGTCAGCACAGACTGAGACACTCTGGGGTATCTACCGTCGGGTGTCCGAGGGTAGGGACCCTAAGAGGTCCGTTCTTATGACCTCACCCAACGGTAAAGGAAGAGGTCACGTACTTTCACTTTTCACTTTTACTTCAGCGAGTCAGTACAGACTGAGAAACTCTGGGACACCTGGTATCGGATGGTCCGAGGAGACAGGTACCCTAAAGGGTCCGTTCTCATGACCTCACCCAACGGTAACGGAAGAGACAATCTAGTGGTCCCTTCAGGGATTTTAACAAGAAATTCCTTGAAGACGAAAACCGTTCTACCTTATCTATTGTAAAGTGGGTAAGGAAGGTGGTGATATTGATTTTTCAGACCTAGGGGAGGTCCCCTAGAAAGGGTGGATCCCTAACTTGGGTATAGAGAATACAGAGGACGTGACCGTCCGTCCAAAAATGGTGATCGTGTTGGACCCTTCGGGTACATATATACATATGTACATATATATATGTGTGTACATATGTGTGTGTGTGTGTGTGTGTGTATAGACTTAGTGAACGGTATATGGTCTTTGATTATGCTGTAACATTTAGTCGGTATAAAGTTAAATTTTTTTCTTGTTTCATACCGAGGAAGAGCCTCAACCACTACCTGTCCCTCCGGACCGTACGACGTCAGGTACCCCAGCGTCTCTCAGTCTGTGCTGACTCACTGACTTGACTTGACTTGACTTGACTACCGAGGAAGTCGCGGACACTCTCGTCCGTACAAGGGTCTTCCCTTGTACTCCCACCCAGGAATTTTATACGGTTCACATCTCCCTTTGTTCATTCGTACATTTAATATCAGTTGATATCAACCATGGTTACTCGGTTCCAGATCCACTTGGGTCCGGACCCTCAGTCCCTTTCAAGGGTCTCCTCTTCCAGTAGACTTCCTCCTCGTCCACAAACGGTCCCTTTATACCCTTCGTCCGTAAGGTCCTCTCCTGACACACCCGTTCACCTTTGACAACAGTCTCCAGTACCGGACGAGTCTCGTCCCTCTGTTCACGTCCCTCTGGTCTCATTCTGACCCCACCGTCTCTACCCTCCCTCCGATCCGCCCTAGTCTGCCGTTTGCTGAAACACCTCGACCCGAAGTAGGGTGCCCGTTGCCCTCGGTCTGGTGTAAATAATTCGTCCCTCCATTGTACTTGATAACAAAGGACCTGAGTCCGAGGTGCAACGAGTATCCTAGTGGTGAAGGACGGTAACAACCCGAGACTATGTTATAGTCCCGATGACGTACCCCAAGAAAAAGGATACCCCCTTACCAGAAAGAAAACCCCACCCCCCGGAAGACAGGGGGATAAAGGTTTGAGTGGTCTTTATACAGAGGTGAACACTCACCCCCAAGTTCATCAATCGACCCTCAAAGTACCCTTACCCGTGGGGCAGAAATCCTGTTACCATTGATCGATCCCGAAAGTCCACCACAATCACCATTTCATTGACGGACGATTGCATCCTCTACGTCCTCTGGGTGCAAGTTAGGACCCCGTCCTTCTAGGGGACCTCCTCCTTTACCATTGAATGAGGTTATAGGAACGGACCTTTTAAGGTACCTGTTTCCTCGGACCGTCCGACGCCAGGTACCCCACCGTTTCTCAACCTGTTTTGAGTCGTGTCGTGTCGATATCGATTCGATTTCCAATCTAATCTCCTCTCGAATCTGCTCCCCAGACAAACAATCCGTTGACAGGATTAGTCGCTCCCGCTCTAGGTTAGTCTCCAATCCTTCTGGACTAGGTCCGATCGTCCTCTGCCCCCACCCCCGTAACACTCTCTGTAAGAGGCCACCCTAGTAGGTACCGGGAACTATTAGAGACCCCACTCCTACTCCGTCTCTCTCCTCCGTAGATTGCACCCACTCACCCTTCTCTTCCCCGAATCTTGTGTGGTCGTCCGAACGCTCCATCTGTGACCTACTCCAAAACTCGGACGATAAACCTCTAAAGTTCATCCGTCAACCTTTACACCTGGACCTCGAGTTCTCTTTTCAAAAATGGAAGCGTGAAGGAGGCGTGTAGTTAGATAAGATGCACAAATCGTTTCTACAACATTCAGTAGACAAGGTAGTCACATTGGCGACCGACCAAAACTACAGTGAAGCCTAGGAAGTGAGTTCGACTACAGACCTGGACTTTGACACCGGAGACGGGTCCGTCCGAAACCAAGACATTGAATAGAAAGTTTTAGACGGGGGCAGAAACTCAGAAAAGGCAAGTCAGTCGAGTCTCTTGTAGGAGGGTTTGACGGAGTCGCGGAGAGGAAGGACACTGGGAGAAGAAGTCTTTGTCAGAACGTCGGGCCCATTCCTCGTGTCTCTTAGTCAGAGTGAGTCGGGACCATCTTTGTTTTCCTTCCTCGGCTACCTTTCCCACCGTTCATCCTCACCGACTTCGAGACCAAAAGAGAGGGAGGTCTACCAGAACGTTGGACACGCACCTAAGGGAACGGAAGGAATCCGGGTACCACCCCGACAGGGACTACGAACTCGTCTTCAAGGTGGAACTTTCCGAAATGAGATGGTGGAGAGGACGAGGGGTTCCTTAAGTTTGTGTGTGTGTGTGTGTGTGTGTGTGTGTGTGTGTGTGGGACCTTCTACAACGTGGAGAATCTAGTCCAAGAGGTCAGTTCAAACCCTCTACCTTTACTCGTAACGAGAGTGGGACGGGAGTCGATGGATAATTTAGAGAACGAAGATACCCAAGATGGAAACCTCGGAGGGACACCGTCTCTGTGAGAGGTAGAAGGACAGGAGAGGAGAAAGGAACGGAAGAGATTCGCAGAAGGTTAGGATCTCGTGGTGCGGTGTGTGGACTTTTCCGACCTACAGAATCGAGTCCGACGACATTGTTCTTGTATCTACCCCATCGAATTTGTTGTAAGTAAAGAGTGTCAACACCTCCGATGCTTCAGGTTCTAGTTCCGTCACCGTCTAATTCCACAGACCACTCCCAAGAGAAGGACCAGTGGAAGAACGCACAGGAGTGTATTGACCCTCTCTTACAAGACCAGAGAGAGAGACGAATGTTCCCGTGATTAGGGTTGTACCTTAATCATCCGAGATAGGAGTACTGGAGTAGACTTGGATCAATGGTGGGTTTCCAAGACGGAGGTCTATGATAGTGAAATTCCCACTCCAGAAGTTATGCCTGAACCCCACCTGTGTTCGAAAGTCGAGGATCATGGGTCCGAGAGTCCAACTCGTACCCTCTTCTCATCCCAACGTTCATGAACGTGAGATTATAAAAACTGGGACAATGTAAGACGAAGACTTAAAATAGAGACATATACAAAGATTTTGGTAGGGTACTGGACGGAAGGAAACAGTGGTGATCTAACGTTTGAGGAACTTGTGTCCATTATGGAGATTTAATTTATGTAGACTTCTCGGACTATATATTAGTAGAGAAAAGCCCTTAGGACTGTGGATTCACTAACCTTTAGACCCAGTACCGGAACGAACGGAGTGACTCAGTCTCCACCAGACGTCACTCGTTTGTCTCAAAGTTTAGTCGAAAGGGTGAGTGACATACACCACTCGTTAGGTGAAGAGAGAAGATTTTTTAATCTTATTTATTGTGGGTCGTACGGAAAAAAAAAAATGTCCTAAGGACACTTTTAGTTTAGTTTATACCTTTGTGAACATTTTCGGGACACACTTCACGTCTTTTTAGTATATGTCACACTCTATAACACTAATACACCCCGTGACCTTTCCGCTCTCGAGATATCGATCTATGCCCCAAGACATATCGGTCCTAACATATTGATAGGACACACTGAACCAGGACTGAGACAGGCCTCACAGACAAGCGGATAAAAGAGTCGAATGACCACTAGGTTTCGGCATGGTCGATCCGATCCCAAACCGACCCTTCGATTCTCTCTGTTCTCGGTCCCTCTTACTTACTGCGACCTTCGTCTCCATTTACCCCGTCTGGAGTGGACCGAAGTCCTACCCGACTCTAAAAAGGTCCCACACATAGTGTTCTGAAAGAATGGGAAGAAGTGAGTTGTTTTTTACCGACAGTCCCAAACCCAGACTCAAGTGTGTCTCTCTCGCGTATCTCTTGACTGTACGGACGTCTGAGACACCTTATACCCGACACCTTGGAGAGAGCGAGAAGGAAGGGACATGAGGTCGGCGTAATTTGATAGTCCTTGAGGAAATTGTCTTGAAGGGACCATCCGTTCCCAATTCTGAGATGGGAAGGTTACGTCCTTCATACTCAACTTGGGGACCAACCCCTTGATTCTAGGGTATACAGGAAACTGGTTTTTTTTTTTTTTTTCTTTAAGTAGATTGTAGGACCCGAGAAATCCAAAACTGTGATGATAGAGGAAGGACGAGGGTGAAAAATTTATATACGTAAAAATTAAATTTTTAATAAAAATAACCTTATATTAAATGTCACAACACAATCAAAGACAACATGGCGTTTCATTTGGTCAAAGTGGATATGCATATAGATGAGAAAAAGTCTAAAAAAACGGGTACATCCAGTCATGTCAACTCATCTCAAGGGACACGGTATGTCATCCGGGAATAATCAATAGATAATATATATATCACCCTGAAGAGTCCACCGAGTCACCATTTCTTAGGTGGATAGTTACCTTCTTTGCGTTCTATGAACCAAAGCAAGGGACCCATCCCTTCTAGGGGACCTCTTCCTTTACCGTTGGATGAGGTCACAAGAACGGATCTTATTGGGTACCTATCTCCTCGGACCGCCTGTCAGACGTTTTCTCAGTCTGTGTTGCCTCGTGTCGTGCCATGATATATATATATATGATATATATGTATGTATATATATACATCATCACACATATACAGTTAGGGTCAGAGGGTTAAATAGAGAGAGGGGAGAGGACGAGAAAGTAACACAAAGAAGAAGAAGAAGGGATTTGTGGAGAAGGGTACGGGGTTTAGGACGGAATTGGACCGAGTGAATGGACAAGAATCCGAAACCGGTTTCCCAGTGGAGGAGGTCCTTCGGAGGGTCTTAAGGAGTGAAACCCAATCTCCAGGTCTGACTCGTAGGGTGTGTCCATCGTCTATACTTGACAAGTTGTTACTCCATGTTTAATACCATGAAATTTTTACAAGAACTGTAATTAATCTTGATGGAGTTCGGGTGGGTGGATCTAACTTCTCTTTGCGCTATGGTCAACAAGGTCTCTACCCAAGGTAAGGGAACCGAGTAGCCAGTGGGGACCTCACGAATCTTCCCCAGCGGGTTTGGGGGGTACGAGGTCGGTCTTCTCCGGACCAACCGGGACGACGAAGTTCGGGACAAGGGGTGACCGACCGACAGTGACGACAGGCACCTAGGATGTCGGAGGACGAGGTCGAGGGACGAGTCTGGACTTCCTACAGGGGGTACCTCCGACCGAGGTGTCACAGAGGTGGGAAGAGATCTGAGACTCTCGAGAGGGTGGGTCAAGGAGGATCACGGACTCCGAGAGGAGTCCCTACCCGTGTTATTTCCTGTCTTTAGCACACCTGGATTGTCTTCGTCTTCTATAATTCTTTCCCACCGTTCTTATGTATCTTCTTGATATGCTTTTCTAGAAGTACTGGGTCTATTGGTGCTACCACACTAGTGAGTGGATCTCGGTCTGTAGGATCTTACTCTTCAGTTCACCCGGATTCCTTCGTAGCGATACTTGTTTCAATCACCTCTAAGGTCAACTCGATAAAGTTTAGGACTTTCTACTACGACACTTTCACGACGTGAGTTATACGGTCGCTTAAACCCTTTTTCGTCACCAGTGTCCTGACCTTTTCCAGTCAAAAGTAAGGTTAGGGTTTCTTACCGTTACAGTTTCTTACAAGTTTGATGGAGTGTTAACGTAAGTAGAGTGTACTATCGTTTCATTACGAGTTTTAAGAGGTTCGGTCCGAAATTGTCATACACTTGGTACTTTAAGGTCTACAAGTTCGACCTAAATATTTTCCGTCTCCTTGGTCTCTAGCTTAACGGTTGTAGACAACCTAGTAACTTTTTCGTACTCTCAAGGTCTCCTCATAGGTCTCTCTTACGTCAGTTGTAAGACGAAACAACTGATGTGGTTTCGGAAACTGACACACTTGCTACTGTTTGACCTTTTAAGAATCTCTACCCTTATGGTCTGGTGAAATGGACGGAGGGTTCTTTAGACATCCGTCCAGTCCTTCGTTGTAATCTTGACCTGTACCTTGTTGTCTGACCAAGGTTTATCCCTTTCCTCATACAGTTCCGACATATAACAGTGGGACGAAAAAATTGAATATACGTCTCATGTAGTACGCTTTACGGCCCGACCTACTTTGTGTTCGACCTTACTTCTAACGGCAATCTTTATAATTATTGGAGTCTATACGTCTACTGTAGTGGGAATACCGTCTTTCGTTTCTTCTTGATTTCTCGGAGAACTACTTTCACTTTCTCCTCTCACTTTTACAACTGAATTTCGAGTTGTAAGTCTTTTGCTTCTAGTACCGTAGGTCAGGGTAGTGAAGTACCGTTTATCCACCCCTTTGTCACCTTTGTCACTCTCAAATAAAAGAACCCGAGGTTTTAGTGACGTCTACCACTAACGTCGGTACTTTAATTTTCTGTGAACGAGGAACCTTCCTTTCGATACTGTTTAGATCTGTCGTATAAGTTTTCGTCTCTGTAATGAAACGGTTGTTTCCAGGCAGATCAGTTCTGATACCAAAAAGTCATCAGTATATACCTACACTCTAATCCTGATATTTCTTTCGACTCACAGTTTCTTAACTACGAAAACTTGACACAACAACCTCTTCTGAGAACTCTCAGGGAACCTAATGTTCTAGGTTGGTCAGGTAGGATTTCCTTTAGTCAAGACTTATAAGTAACCTTCCTGACTACAACTCCGACTTTGAGGTTAAGAAACCGGTGGCCTATTCTTCTTGACTCAGTAACCTTTGCTGGGATTACGACTCTTTCTAACTTTCGTCCTCCCCTTCCCTTGTTGTATCCTACTCTAACAACCTACCATAGAGGTTGAGCTACTTGTACTTAAACTCATTCGAGGCCCTCAACCACTACTTGTCCCTTCGTACCGCACGACGTCAGGTACCCCAGTTTTTCTCAGTCTGTGCTGACTGTCTGACTTGACTTGACTTGACTCCGAGAGGACCCCAGACCGACGACGACGAAAGGATGAGGGACTTGGAGGTGGGAAAAGAGTCTGTTACTTTAGATTAAAGTGAGTATCCACTAATGTGTGTTTATCGGGAGTGGTGAAAGATACCAGTGGAAGACCTCCATTTCTAAAGAGTCCTTAGACTTGTCTAACGTATACACGAGTTAACACAGGCTGAGAACCCCTGGGGTGTCCGAGATCAAACACCCGAGGAGACAGGTACCATAAAGGGTCCGTTCTTATGACCTCACCAACGGTAAAGAAGGAGGTCCCCTAGAAGGGTTAGGTCCCTAACTTGGACGCAGGGGACGCAGAAGACGTAGTGTCCGTCTAAAAAATGGTGACTCGGTGGTTCCTTAGACTTATCTCCGGACGAATAGTAGGACTTTCCCCCTTTACAGAAGGTAAAAGAAGATCCCGTAGGTGTCTTCGTTTTAGGTTAAGAATTCTCTAATGAGACGAAGTTTACAACGTGTAAATGTGGAGTAGGTTTGGTTTTTCTTTTCTTTTGTTCTTTTTCTTCCGAGGGAACATAACATTAATACACAAAGTCAGAGGGATTTTTATCAAATATTGATAGAACTCCTGTCTATGGGGTTTAGAAAGATAAGGGTTCTACTCACGAATTATTTATTTACAACCCACTTGTTTACTTAACGGACACCTTAAGTCTTGAGTCACGTTAGAACATGAATGGTCGGTACACTGTTCGGAATTTGTAGTTCCAGATAAACCGTAAGAGAAAATGACTGTCTCTTGTTGACGAAAAGTCTCGAACTGTCGTCGAACAGAGGATCTGACCCCTCGTTCAAACAGACTCTGTCTTACAAACGTGTCCTTAAAATATAGTATACACCGGTTCAGAAACGGTCGAACACTTGTAGTCAAGGTACCAGTCAGTTATCTGAACTGGAAGGATTAAGGTCCGTCAATTATCGGTCACAGTTATTAAATCGTTTAATAAATCGTTTTGAACTCTTGTCAAAGTGGACTCCTTTCGTGACCTTCCGGTAAGTACACGAACCCGTTCAAAAAGCAAACAAGCACACAAACACATTCACACAACCCCCCCCGCCAACAAAACAAAAACGACACGGAACAAAACCTGAACGAGGTAGTTTTGGAACCGAAGTCCCACAATTATTTTGTCTTGTTTATAATTATTATTTGTCAACTTATTCGTCACGGGGTCTTTGGTTCCACGGTACCCTACTTTACAAAGGTGGACACAACTTTTTCTTGTATTATTCGGGTTTACTGGTGTCGTTCGTCTCAAAAGTAAGGTCTTCCATGCGTCGGATTCCTCCCGAGGAACCGTGTGAGAAGAACCGTGGGCACTGAGTTCTGGAGGTGGGAGGGGGACCTTTGTCTCTTCCCGAGGTCTTCCGTGAATCAATAGAGTTATTGTCCGTTTGACAATAGGGAATCACTCTCTTTAAATTAAGGTCACTAAACACACACTCTCGAGTTCCCTATGGTTAGTTTTGGGTCGACCAAACTCTCTCATTCCATAGATCATTGGTTATTTGTTCAACCAATAAAGAGGTTTTGTTCAGTATGGTTTGTGTAAATATCTGAGAAAAGAGAAAAGGAACTGAATTAATGACTAGACCATCTACGATTTCGCTACGATTTCGGCGACGTGAGTCCAATCTGCACTCCAACAACATGGACCCACTGTGGTCCATCCACCAACCCCCCTTTTCGTGGTCCCGTGGTCGACCCCCTTCACCTCCCGGGAACGTCTTTCCCCGGGCACCCTTTGGGCACGGGCCACCCCTGTTACACATAGACGGTGTGTGTCTTAGATTATTTCCCCTAAAGAGACGACCAGGTCACCAACTCCGAAGTGAAAGGTTACCTACGTTCAAGTCAGGAACCAGCCCCTCGATCTGTACGGAAAACCGGTTTTTAGGTTTTGTACTTTGTTTACGTCATAACATTGTTTAAGTCATTTCCGAAATTTTTAACAGGGATAGTTTTTTTTTAGAATTTTTTGTTTTTCTTAGGTTGTTCCTCACGTGTCTCGTCTTACCCCTTTACTTCTCCTACCCCTCAGTAACCACCTAACTTACTGAGGGGAGAGACGATGTCTTTAGGGTTTCCGAAGGAATCTACCATTCCTTCAACTCTTTTTAAGAGGTACATTTGGACTCGTCACCGGAGGACTCTTTTGACCCCTTTTCCCGGACCACTTTATTTTTTCTTCCACTTCCTGAGGTAGATTCGTAATCAATTGTTGATTAATAACTCGTGTACTAATATTTCCGGTTACTGAGACGACCCGTGGTTCTTATCTAATATTCTCTCTAGACCAATGTGGGAGTACCTCGAAGGACATGACACTCTCTCGACCTGTAGTCAATTAATTAAGGTGTCTCTGTCAGTACTTGAAACTGTAAGGTGTTTATTAAGATCAGAGGACCATGACCGGTGAACGGTGGTCGACGAAAGAGGTTGATACTGGTTTCTGTCTAAGTCGAGTTTACGTTGTAAGACTTCTAGAGTGTCCTATAGAGGAAAGAAGAGAGTTGTGGGGTCTCCCCGCTTAACAAGTACTTGTTTTAATTCGAGTAAACCCTACCTCCGCCTACAGTTAATAACCATATTTACAATAACGACCACCGACATTTCATCGGTGAAATAAAGACTTTTAGTTCTGAGAGGGACCACCGAATCTACCATTTCTTAGACGGACGCTACGTCCTCTAGGCCCAAACTAGGGACCCAACTCTTCTAGGGGACCTCTTCCCTTACCGTTGGGTGAGGTCACAAGAACGGACCCTTTAGGGTACCTGTCTCCTCGGATAACCCGACGTCAGGTGCCCTAGTGTTTTTCGACCTATGATGACTCGTTGATTGTGTGTGTTTGTCTCAAAACGGGTCCCCGAGGTGAAATAAATTTTACATTGAACTCTTTAAGAATTTTTAATCAACGTACGTATTCGTACGTCACAATTAATGTCAAACAACAACGACAACAAGTCACCGATTCAGCACAGGTTGAGAAACACTGGGGTACTTGACGTCGTACGGTCCGAAGGTACAGATAGAAGGGTTTGTAGAGGATCTCAAACGAGTCTGAGAGTAGGTAACTCAGTCACTACGGTAGGTTGATAGAGTAGGAGACAACTGGGGAAGAGGAGGACAGGAGGCAGAAAGGGTCGTAGTCCCAGAAAAGGTTACTCAACCGAGAAGTGTAGTCCACCGGTTTCATAACGTCGAAGTCGTAGTCACGAAGGTTACTTATAAGTCCCAACTGAAGGGAATCCTAATTGACCAAACTAGAGGAACTAGAGGAACAACATTATTATTGTTGTTATTGTTTCGTATGTTCACGGGTCCTTGGAGAGTTGTCAATTTACGTAGGTGTACCACCTTATGAAACGTTGTCGATTTTTGTTGACCTCGTCCATCAGTACTTTCTTAACTTCAGTGAGTCAGCACGGGCTGAGAAACGCTGGGGTACCTATCATCGGACGTGGTTCGAGGAGGCAGGTACCCTAAAAGTTCCGTTCTCATGACCTCACCCAACGGTAAAGGAAGAGGTCTCTTAGAAGGGTTGGGTCCCTAGCTTGGGTCCAGAGAGTGCAACATCTGTCTGTGAAATGGCAGACTCGATGGTCCCTTCATCAGTACTTGATCATTCACCCTTTTTTTTAACTATATTTGAGAATATATGTTATATGAAGTTGATACATTTTTATACACTTGTATCTTTACTTTTATACCGTTTATAAGAGACCCTTCACTCTAATGTCTACTGACGATAAAAAAAGGGGGTGCACAAGATTCGAAACGGGTGCCCCTCCTTTAGTGAAAATTTCAGTCTTTTCCCAATAATGGTCACTTTTTCTTATTAAAGTCCGGATATTCGTCGACATCAACTTAAACCTTAAGATTTAAAAAGGAGACAAAAGGACGACGGAGGGAGGAGTGAAACAAAGGTAAACTCCTTGCTTCCCGGACGTTCCACCCCCACTCATAAACTAAATCATTCAAAACTCCCCGGAGGACCGTGGGGACCTTTTGTCGGTGATGGGTCCCGAACCGATAGAAGACTCCTTCCTCTCGTTCACTGAGGTGTGGGGTGACCACCCCCCTCCTCCTCTCCCTCCCTCCTTCTCCTCCCCCTCTCCCTCCCCCTCCCCC